>REGO01000192.1:1475895-1666827 GCA_010120015.1 Rhombomys opimus
GTGCTTCTCTGCCATTCGATATTCCTCTACAGAGAATTCTCTGTATAGCTCTGTTCCCCATTTTTTAAGTGAATTACTTGGTTTGCTGCTTTTCAGCTTCTTGAGTTCTTTGGGTTTCTTTAGAGCCAAAACTACCACCAGGAACACTCCAAATTTCTCAGTCAAAAAACTGTGTGAGATGATAACTGTGTGAGCTTGTTTTGGAAAAACTGATATATAATGAGGTAAATAATACAGTGATTGATAGAGTATAACATTTATTAAATAAACAGGATACCCTTTGAGGATTAAAAACAAATAAATTTATAGCAGTGCCTAATGTTCAGTGTCTATAAATGAACAAACTCCTCAAACTGTTAATTCAGCAATTTATTCTTTGTATCCAATTTGGAATTTATCTCATTTATTGACCTTAAAATTCCAAAAAGTATCATTTATCTCCTAGACTTCAACCCAGTTCCTTTTCACAAGCACATGTTTTCCTTGTGGTTTATATTCTGTTATTTCTAGGTTTTGTTGGAGACAGGATTTTACCATGTAGCACTGGCTCTCCTGGAACTTGCTATGAGGCCTGGATAGCCTGTCTCTGCCTCTTGAGCACTGGGATTGTGCAGTATCACTTTCAGCTCTGGCTTGTTTTCATTTACTTTTTCGACACCACTCCCACCCCCTTTTTATTTCTTAGTGTCTCTTGAACAGCTCCTTTGCAGGACCAGGATTTCTTTCTTTTCTTTTTTTAATTTTTCTTTATTCATTTTACATCCTGGTCGAAGCTCCCTCCCTCCTGTCCTCCTGATCCCACCCTTCTTCCCTGTTTCCCCTATCCTCCCTCCCCTACTCCTCAGAGAAGGAGAGACCCCACCCCAACCCCAGCATATCAATTCACATTAGGACTGAGCTCATACTCTTCCCCTGTGGTCTGGCCAGGTAGCCCCGTTAGGGGCAAGTGATAAGAAAAGCAGGCAACAGAGTCCATGTCACGGTCAGCCCATATTCCCCTTACTAGGGAACCCATATGAGGACTGAGCTGCCCACTGGGTACACCTGTGTAAGGGGACGAGGTCTAGGCCATGCATGGTTCTTAGCTGGAGCTTCAGTCTTCACAGGACCCCCTAAGCCCTGCAGGGGTAGTTGGCTCTGTTGGTCTTTTTGTGGAGCTCCCTCTGGGTCCTTCTATCTTTCCACCTACTCTTCTACAAGACTCCCTGCGCTCTACCCAATGTTTGGTTGTGGGTCTCAGCATCTGTTTCCATCAGGTGCTGGGTGGAGCCACTTCCCCATTTGTACTGATTAGCTGTCTTCTTGCTCTTGTACAGGTTCTGTGCAGGACCCGTACTGTGAGTTCATGAGTATGAAGTTTCTGTGTGACCCGAAGACGTTTCCCAGCTGTCTTCCATGACCCCTGCCTCTTACAGCCTCTCCACCCTTTGTGCAGGGGTGATGTTCTGTGAAAACATGGTAACTTTAGGGAACAAACCTATCAGCACATCTTCCCAAATCATTTAAAAAACAATTCTTTTTATGTTTATGTATTTTATGTGTATCAGTGTTTACTCACATATACTTATGTACACTACAAGTGTGCCTGATGCTCCTGGAGGCATTGGAGCTCCTGAAATCGGCTGTACAGAGGGTTGTGTATCGTCAAATCCCATGCCCCCTGCAAGAGTGGCAAGTGCTCTTAGCCAGACATCTCTTCATCCTGCCCAACTCACTTTTGAACCAAGAGTCTGATCCAGAAAACATCTTGATGCCTTCTTTGTCTGAATAAACTTCCCCCTTGTGATTCTATTTTTATTGTATAAGATACTTTTTAAGTTTAAATATATTCTGAGCACATCTTTACCTCCCCCAAGTCCTTCCAGACCCCTCCCTGTCCCTACCACACTGCTTTAAATTCTTTCTCAATCCCCAAATTAACCACTCACAAAACAAACAAACAAAAACAAAATAAAATCACACATAAAAAATCTGTGGTGCTTACTTTATGTTGGCCAACTACTCCTCAACAGGAGGCCTGCCTAGGCGGGCTGGCATACCCAGTGTCACTGTGATGGAGTAACAAATGTATCCTCCATTCCCTGTTTCACCTTCTCTTCCTACAGGTTTCCTGAGCTCTGAACAAGGGGATTTGATGGAGACATCCCATTTGGGGCTGAGTGCCTGAACTAACTTTAAAATATAGAAGATTAGGTCTGAATATGCTTATTTTGGCAAATATTTTATAAGAATTTAACCAGTCTTCACATTAAATTGAAAATTACAAAAGTTCTGAATAATAACGAAAACTATGGGCTTTGTTCTCACTTTAAAAAGGGACCTTCATAGAACAAAAGAAGCTTCGTGTTTAAGGCCCACATTCATCTTTGCTAAAAAAGACATGTGAGATCAAAGGAAGACTGCGGTGTAGAAGGTTAAGAATGATGACAAAGAGAGAGATGCTGTGAGGGACTTAACAAGGAGCTAAAGCAAGATAAACCAAAGGCTGGAAGACAGCAGAGAAGTGAGCAAATACGAATGACCCACTTTCCAGGTTCTCCCCAGCAGGGCTAAGGTGAAAATCCAGCCTAGGTTAACTGGCATTGATGGTATCAGGTTGCAGACTTCCACATTTAGTAAATATATTTTCTCTGAACAATCATAGTCTTTGCGCTCATATCTAGAATAAAGAACTGCTGCTGATATCAAAGCAAAGAGAAGAAACTAACTCTTGATATAGAAGATATTCAGATTTTGGGCGTCTCAACAGTGTGACAACTCTCAGGCAACCTGCACCTTGCTCCCTGATTTTGTGAACAAAGTTCTCAGGAATCGTCTCAGCATTGTCCATGGATGTTATTTCACTTCAGCAAAGCAGTCAACTGCCTGTGGTGCAGAACACATGACCTACAGGGGCTAAAACTGTGGTTCTCAACTTGTGGGTCCCAAGCTGCTGTGGGGGTGCGCTCAAATGATCACTGCACAGGGGTCACCTAAGACCACCAAAAAGTACAGATATTTACATTATGGTTCATAGCAGTAGAAAATTAGTCATAAAGCAGCAACAAAAATAATCTTATGGTTGGAGGTCACCACAACACAAAGAAATATGAAGGTTGAGAACAACTAATCTAAAATATTTACTCCCTAGGAAAAAATTCTACAATAGTAAGCCCTTGCAACATTTTTATACATCTACAACACAGCAACAGTTAAATCAGACCACATAAAGGGTACTAATAAAAGAAGACATTCAACAGTCAAGTGTGAAAAGTTTTATAAAATTCTTTGTAAGTTTCTAAATACCCTTGGGGACTGTAGCTGCACAAATTCTACTAGTTGCTTCTGCAAAACTTACTTAACAGATGCATATATAGCTTAAAAAAAGAATTTAAATAGTAGATTTAAGAATGAAAGGCACCACGTTTACTTTTAAATACGCTTATAATTTCCAAGCCTTAGTCAAATTTTTGTGAGAAGGAATATGTTAAGAAGTGATTGGAACCATTTTTTTCTGCAAATGATCAAACTATACTCTATGATAGTGATGTAATTTAGTAGAATATATGTTCAGAACAGAAAAAAAAAAATCTTTTAGAACTACCTAAGCTGTTTTTTGAAGTTCTGGTGTGTTGTGCTTTAACTTTCGTTTGATGATAGAAATTAAAACTGTTTTCCTTAGACAATGCAGACAGTCCTGATGAGACCTGATAGGCTAGGGTCAGATGGAAGGGGAAGAGGACCTCCTCTCTCAGTGGACTCGGGGAGGGGCATTAGAGGGGATGAAGGAGGGTGGGATTGGGAGAGGATGAGGGAGGGGATACAGCTGGGATTTTAAAAAAATGAATAAATTGTAATAAAAAAACAAATTTTAAAATGTAGTATAAAAGGCTGTGTGTAAAGAGAGAGAAAAGCAAAAAGCAATCAGACAAACAAATAAACACAAACATAAAGCACAGCATACTTGCTCAAAGAACCAAAGCAGCTCACTGGGAAACTGAGGAATCAAGCCAAAGCACCATCTTCCAGTTACCACAACAGTGTGAAGGCAGAGTTCCCACTGCCCTCCTTGTTGTCTCTTCAGCAGTTTTACTAACAGTGCTCTCAGTGAGGCTCCCAATAGCTAGATGCTGTCAGAGCTACTTACAATCAGACAATCTCAAGGAGCATGTCGATGGCTCAAAGAACAGACAACATACGGAAAATTTCGGTATATGAACTCTCATGTGGTTACAGAAAATTATTACTCATGCCTTTCTGTTACAAGGAAATTTATTAACAGGTAAAAGAAGGCATGAGTTCAAATCTTCACTGACAAGTTTTTAAAGAAATGCCACCTATAAGCTTCATCAATTCTCATATTCTAGACTTCTAAAGTGCTAAGCACCAACACTTAAAATGATGACATTTCTACTTCCACAACATTCAGAAATTATGGCTTAGAATACCATCACATCTCACAATCGATGACCTGAGTCCATTTTGTTTCTTTTTGTATGGTAATACAGGCTTATAACTGTTATAACTAGTTGGCATCCCCTTTTTAACTTGGTGTTAAAAATTGTTACTTATCTGTAATAAAAAAAATGAAACCCTAAATTATATACTCAATATTAGAAGATGAGATTAAAATCAGTATTCTCTACTCTAAGCCATGATTCCCAGAAAGCATATTGATAAAGGTGTGCTTAACCAATTCACATGTTACAGATAGAGGCTGCCTAAAATAAGCACTAATGAAACTCTGTGACCACAGACAAGTGTCATCTCTCTGATCTTAATATTACAAGCACTTAGGGCAAAATATCCAAGTAAAGTCTATTCACCAAATAAAAATCTGTACACTTACATGCAGACATCTTTGCAGGAACCCTATGATCACAGTCACTCAGTTTAAAAACACACTTACATGTGAAGTTCTCTCAACTTTTTTATCTTTGAATACCAAACTCAGTAAGTTTGAAGAAGGGATAAATATTTAAATTTATTTGACAGATTTCTTATAAAGCTATCTACTACAAATTCTCTTTACAGACTTCAAATATGGATAATCATAACCTGAAAATTTTGTGTTTTACAAAGTAAATTTTAAGATCAATAAATATTGTAGTGGGTAAGTTAGACTTCTGTCTAAAAGGGTTAAAGCTCATAAATGATTTAAATAAAGCTACCAGGCCTTTGATGGGGAAAACAAATGTTCTCTAAACCTAACTACAAACACACACAGCTACTCTAAATCAGACACTCTAATTTTAGATTTAAAGTACCAATTTCAGTACAAAGTTCAGACGGTTGGCACGTTCCGATAACCTGTACACAATAAACAAACTCCATGACTACACACTTACACATCTGACTTGCTTAACTCTCTCCAATCAGAGCTTATCCACCACAGCAGATCTTGTCCACCATAAAAACTGAAGTCATCTTTCCTCATAGATGAGTAAATGAATCAATTTCTTTTACAACTCACATGAGTGAAAAGAGTTGCAGTTAAAAAAAAAAAAAAAAGACGTGCTTTTTACACAATGGTTGGATTTGTCAACAGCCTTATTAAAAATTTAAGTCACATTTCTATCAAAGGACAAGGGGTCAGGGTATCACAGAAGCTTAAAAGAGGAATCCGAAACACGTTATATGACTTTATCCATCGAGGGCAGCGGTTCTCAAGGTTCCTACTGCTGCTGCCCTTTAATTCCTCAGGTTGTGGTGACTCCAACCACAAAATTACTTCCTTGCTACTTCATAACTGTAACTTTGTTACTGCTATGAACAGTAATGTAAGTGTTTGATATGCTGGCACGAGGCCCGCACCAGTCCTGAAAGGTTGTGACCCACAAGTTCAGAACCACTGATCTAAATGACACCCGGCTAAGATTCTCTGAAAACTACTCTGAAAGCATTTCTTTCCTCTTTGTTAAGATGTCATGGAGAGGACCTAGATCCCTTGCTCAGATGTAGCCAATAGGCAGCTCAGTCTCCATGTGGGTTGCCTAGTAAGGGGAACAGCGGCTCTCTCTGACATAGACTTGGTTGCCTGCTCTTTGATCACTTCCCCCTGGTGGGGCAGCCTTGCCAGGCCACAGAGGAAGAAGATGTAGGCAGTCCTGATGAGACCTGATAGGCTGGGGTCAGATGGAAGGGGAGGAGGGCTCTCCATTTCTGTGGTCTAGGGGAAGGAGATGTGGGCGAGAGGGGGAAGAGGACCGGGAGGAGATAGGGAGGTTGCTATGATCGGGACATACAGCGAATAAATCATACAAGAAATAAATTAAATTAAATTAAAGAAAAACAGTCACAAAACAGTATTTTGAACCTAGCCAACTACCTGTCGCTGGTGGGGTCATGGACTCTCGAGAAGAACATGCCAGTGTCATTTTCTTAAGTCAGTGTAATTTCTAGCTGCATTTTAAATACTTACACTTATAACCACAAATAAAAGTGTCTCTCATCCTTCATCAAGGAAGCTTCTTTTGCAGTAATGGAGACTATTACAAAAATCAAAAAACTGGTCAAAACACAGAGAACTACCGACCCTGGGTTGCCCAACCCCAAATGATATAGCTACAACACAACTCCTACACCTAAAGCTCAGTGAGCATCATGGAAGAGGGGACAGAAAGCTTGTAGAGCCAGAGAATCATGATGTCTGCTGTGACATACCATCTTCAGTATATGACAGAAAAGCTTCACCCATGAAATTTCAACAATACGGCCACCTAAGTAAAACCTACTTTGACACCACTGACACGCCAACCAGGGTTGGGGAGAGTTTGACAAGACCCAAAACTTAGATGAAGAGATAGACAGTTAATGAGTTCTGAGTGACAGACAATATGCCACAAAAGCTAGTTTATGAAAGCAGCCAGGATAATCATCAAAAGGTGAATGGAAAAAGGAAATGTGGTGTATACGTACAATGTAGTATTATTTACCCATAAAAAAGTGAAATTAAGTAACTTGCAGGTAAATAGATGAGATCAGAAATCATGATTATGATGAGATACACTCAGAAAGATCTGTTCTCTCATATTCATAATTTAGATTTTTAAGAATACACATTAAAGCAGAAGATGAACTATGAGAGGGGACCAGCAGAGGGGGAAAGACAAGAGTGGATAATGGAGCGATGTTTTGTTTTATTAATCAAAGAACATAACATGCATGTACGAAAATGCCATAGTCCAGTGTTTTATACAACCCATAGAAAAGACACCAACCTATTTATGTTGATGTCTTAAGAACTTTAACTCACATACGCCTCAGGGTCCTTCCATCCTCGCCACACAAGTCTCTTCACTTGTTTGTCCTTAAGAAATACCAATGAGAGAATGGGCACTTTAACTTCTTTTCCTGTTATTGTGGTAAAAGCAACAGAAGGGAGAACGGGTTTGTTCGGACTCAAAGGACAAGGTTGTAGTCTATCATGGTAGGCGTCCTGGTTCAGCTTTTCTTAATGTGACACAAGCCGGAGTCATTTGGGAAGAGGGACTTGCAGTTGAGAAAAATGCGCCCACTAGACTGGCCTGTGGACAAGTTTGTGAGGCATTTTCTTGATTAATGATTGATGTGGAAGGGCCCAGACCATGTGGGTCCTGAGCTGTATAAGAAAGCAGGCTTGGCGGCCATGAGGAACAAGCCAGGGAGCAGAGTTCTACCCTGGTTTCTGCTGTATTCTTGCTTTCAGGTCCCTGCACTGCTTGAATTCAAGTCTCACTTCCCTTGGTGATGGACTGTTAGGCAACAGACTGAAAGTGTAAGCTGAAATAAACTTCTTTTCCCCAAGTTGCTGTTGGCCACTGTGTTTTATCACAGCAACGGGAACCCTAAGACAGCAGGAACCAGAAACACCTCGTCATAAAAAAAAAAAAAAAAAAAAAAAAAAAGAAAGAAAGAAAGAAAAGAAAAAGCCACCTCCAGGAAGCAGAGAATCATCCAGGAAGCTGCTGCTGCAGCTCAGTTCTTTTTCTCCACATATTTAACTCCCGCACTCAGCCTGGGTCTTCCCAGCTCAATTAACACCAAGATAACCACCACCTACAGGCCTGTCCAGAGTCCCAGCCCCCGGAAGAACCTAGATTCTGTCAAGGTGACAAGTAACCACCACCGTGGGCTATCGGCCACCTCAGCTAGCAACCTGTCCCCTTTCCCGGCCACGCCTGAGATGTTCTCCCGCCTGGCTTCTGCTCCCTGCCCTGACTGTGGTCAGGGGTCTGTATAAGCTCCTTTTTCACTGCAGTGACTAAGCAGGCCCTGTGACCCTGACCACAACAGCCTACTCACTTAAGTAACAGGAAACTAATGCTACTAACAACTTCCGTGTTCCCTTCAAACCACTACACGGTGATAAGGACTACGAGATTGTTTGTTAGCTTTCTTCTCACATTCGTTATCAAGTTGACCAAGGGCCTTACTCATCACACAAACGAGTCACTTGGGAACAGGTAACTGCAATCAAGGAATTGCTCCGAACAGACTGGCCGGTGGGCAAGTCTCAGGGATACTTTCTTGACTGAAGAATGATGCAGAAGGACCCAGCCCAGTATGTGGGCTGTGTACGAAGGCAACCCAAGTAAGTGGAGGTAACAAGCCAGTAAAAACTGTCCTCCACGGGTTCTGTGACAATTCCTGCTTCCAGGTCCCGGGTTCAGTGCCTGCCTTGGCCTCTCTCACAGACTGACTGTAAATGGGATATGCATGCCAAATAAACCCTTTCCTACCTAGGTTGCTTTTGGCCATGGTGCTTTTATGACAGCAATAGAGAGTAAATTGGAAGTGGGACTAAGATTTGAATTCTCAAACCCCACCCTAGTGACTTTCTTCCTCCACAAGGCTATTCCACTTACCCCTCCCCCAGAGCTTGCTACCAATGGGGTCAAATGCTCAAATAACAGAACTTATAGGGTCTGTTTCCTCATTTAGACTGTTACAATAATGTTACAGTTAATAATTTAAGCTTGATCGTTTTAAACACAGTAATTACTAATATCCCTCTGCCCCATATTAACTAACTAAATGAGCCTATCTGAAATAGACAACATTTTAGATGACAGCTAATGTCAGCCTGCATTTGTCAACACAGGCACCCAAAAATTTCTTTCTACTAATTTCAACTCTTGAATTTAGCCATCAGCATTGGTTCTACTAAGTGAGAGGCCATTCCCTTACTTGGATGCATAGTCTGTGGCTGTTTATTAGTTATACTGTGTCTGCCAGGACACAATATATTTTAAATCAGGTAAAAAGAAAAAAGGAATAAGGAGACCATCATATCTGTATGTCAGAAAGCAAACTTATGGCACCAAATCAAATCATACTGCTTTTGAAATACAATCCATATATCTCTAGTGAAAAAATATCAAGGCACTTTCACCAATAGGCTTCAAAATGAGGTTTTATTTTGCAGATTAAAGTGGCACATGAAAAAAAAAATAGGCATGCTGTTCTCCAACACAAGTGAAGATCAACCACTTTCATTGCATGCTAGCTCATCAAGATGTAGGCAAAGGTGCCCTTGAAACTGTTGACACAGCCTACTATGCCGGTAAACAGCTGCTGAACTATACTTGTGGATTACTGACATAGACTAGTCCCCCACAAAACCTATAATCAGTTTTTTCAATTCTTCAGATTCTTTCAATTTATGCTCTATCATTCTTGAAGTGAGGCAATCAAAACTGGATGCAGGTGTTCCATTTATAAGTCCAACTTTTAAAAAACACTCTTGGTTTTCTTGCCTGCTGCTAAGCAACAGGATGGCATCCTTACTGAGATATCTGCCATTCCATTCTCATTTCCCACTCTAGATACTTAAAAAAAAAAGAAAGAAAGAAAAAAAAGAAAAGAAAAGAAAGAAAGAAAAGAAAAAAAAGAAAAAACGGTAAACAGGCTCAAACTGTTGCCTGTCACCCAGACTGCTCGAGGTAAAGCACAGGACTCATCTGCAGGACCAACGCACAGATGAAAACAGGAGGAAGCGGAAAAGAGACTTCACTGTATTCAACAGACACAGCCCAGCTTTTACAGTAACTGTTCTAAGATACTACGTACTTGCACAAATTTAACTACATCGCCATGGCTAGGACCTGGGTTCAAATCTGCGTGTAAATATTGTTCAGGGCCGTGTCTTCTGAAACTTCAATTTCAACATCTATGAATTGGACACACTGCCTACTCTCAGTGGAACGGAAAGAGAGTTAAATGTCAGTACAGATTATCAAAGCAAACAGAGGATATCACAACATTATCAAACCCTTTAGAGCTAAGCCACACCCCCAAATCCCTCGAAGTCTGTGTTATGCACACGGACTTAAGTTTTACAAAATTACACAAACATACTATACTTGTTAGTATGAATTATATAGAACACAAAATGCAACTTTATATCATAATTTGACCTCTAGCATCAATACTCCCTAACAGAGTCAATATTCTATAATACTGATTTTTGTTTCCTGTTTTTTGGTTTTTTTACTTTGTAGAATGGAGGCTGAGGTAGCACAGCGGTGCGTATCTGTAATCCTAGTTACTCAGAAGATGGGGACAAAAAGCCTGCTAAAGTGCAGGTGTCCAGGGACAGCCTGGCAGCAGAGTGAGAATGTTACCTTAAGCAATTGAGTAAGTGTAATTTATGGCCCTTTTAAAATAAAACAACCTCTCCCAGAAAGCTCAATTTATTCTTTTTTTCCTGATATACGTCTTCAGGGTAATGAGGTTAATTTGAAATCAAATCCAAACCACGGTTCTATTCTGATCACTATTAAAAAGCTACATAAGCCTAGATGTTCCCAAGTCACATGTGTTCAAGTTACTTCAAATGGAAGAAAGTTTCATAAATACTTTAGTAACCCTGCTACAACCCAAGCCTGGCTAAGAAGGAGACGGTAACAACCAACCTCACTAAGATAACAGACGAGACAACAACCACAAGCATAAGACTTCCTGTGGTATTCACTGTGAATCGAGCTCTGCAGATAGCTACTTACATGCGCTAAATAACTTAACCCTTACAGCCTTCAAGACGGTGAATGTCTCTAATTTATAAAAGGGAAGTAAAGGGAGAAGATAACTTCAAGGCACACAGTTAGGAGGTAATCATCAGCATCCACACCCATGCAATATGCTTCCACAATACTAGAAAACCAATCTAGCTATGTACAACTTTAAAACACGTAGGTGGTAGGGAGTACAGCTCTGTGGGAGAGGGTGTGTTTTGCATTCTGGGTTCAAGTCTAAGCTCCCAAACTTCAACAACAAACCACAAAGGAATTACCCAGCAATATAAGAGCTGTATTAACTGAGGCCCAAAGTTTTAATATACATTTTATATAATATTATGAATTAAACAAGGATAATCAAAGCCACTTATTATAAACTAATGCTAAAACATATAAAAACAATAAGCTGTATGAGATGTCTGTTTAGTTCCCAAGTTCCAAGCACCTGGAACATAATAGGTGGTCAAATATTTGGTGTGTGACTTAAAAAAAGAAATATTAGAGATTTTCCACTGCATTAGAAATAAACACTGACAAATCTGTTAAAATTCTGATTCTACATCATTTACAGATTACAAATGTACCTTACAAGTAATAGTTCAAATACTAGAAAAAAATGTATTAATTTCAGATTATGTAGCTGTAAGGTAAGAAAATCCAACTTATGTCAAATCCAGACCAAATTCTATTCTAGAACTTGGAAACAATGCAATGAAAAGAAGGGTATTATACACCACTTTATATAAAATTACATATCCTAATATGAAGAAAATGAATACAAAAAGGAAAATAATGATCATACTAAAGCATTGTAGGGATGCTAAACCAGGTAATAAAAGAGATGCAAATCAGAAAAGAGGCTTCATTTTCATCAGTATTCAAGAAGCCATCTTTAAAAAATTAAAATGAGCTAGAACTGTTAATTATTAAGAAATGCTATAAGCTGGGAAAACAGTGCAGATATGGAGATGGACACAGCCCTAAGTTGAGATTAGGTAAGAATGCTGAAGGAATCAAAAGCAGGCTTCCACGCCAGGAAGAGGAAGAACGAGTAAACAGAAGTTGCTGTTTACTCAGGGACCTTTGCGTTTGTTCTTGACCACCTTCCCAGCTGCTGGTGGCATGCAAGTGGAGACTATGTGCAGAAGACTATCATTAGTCAGACATTTTATAAAAATGGACACAGAGAAAGAAAAGCGTAATCATCTAGAGAATGGTGAGTATACAGTCAATGAAGAGTCAGGCCCTGACTCTGGACCTGACCTGGAGAGATGTCCTACAAACGTATGTGAAGAAAGTAAGCATCTATATGGCAGATTCTGTTTTACTAACATGAGGCCTGGGGACTATGGTACTATTAATTTCACCTCTATGTCTACTTCTAATACTGGTACTTTGCTTCTTCCCACTCCAAGCAAAAGTTCTCTGCCTGCCACCTGCCTGCCCCTTTCTCTAAATCATCCTCTGCCAGCACTAGGCTCACACCTCCACCCCTACTCATTTCTTTCCCATGGACCATGAACATCATATTAGGAACACATAAAAGTCTACCATTTCACCATGATACATTTTAACTTTGAAGTGACTAACATGGCTCTAATGATTTTAGAGTATTGAGGTATCATAACAAATGAGTTATTCTTACCTCTACTTTTGTCCGATAGAGAATGAGACGCTTAAGACTGCACAACTTGGCAATATGGCCAAAAGCCTGAGGTGGCAGTTTATCACAAGATGAGAGATTTAAGTCTTGTAGATTTGGGCACATTTCAGAAATAACCTCCAAGCAAGTTTCATTAAGAAAATGGCTGCACGATAACTCAAGGCGTACTAATTCAGATCCGCACACTTTTAGAAACCTGTGAAAACAATATTCCATAGAAATTGTGTAAAATAAAATGATATGTTTGCAAAATCTTTGAAATTATATCACCTTTTAACAGACACACCAAGGAAAGTAAATTTGGACTAAAGAAAATACATAACTTGATTCACTTAAGTTCTTACTGCATGCTGAAGGGTTCATAACTAACTAGAATAAAACAAGCCAAGAAGAAAAATGGATTCACATGGTACAAAATCAGCTAACATTAAGAGGAAATTAAGAAGGCAGAGGAGATAGCTCTGCTTACGTGTAATCCTTATCTGAGTTGTAAAATCAAAACCACAAAACCCTAGACTCTCAGAATATACCACTCTCTAAACAATGCCCATTCAGAAAGCGGCAATATATTTTGAATACAGCATACAAAATAATAGGTTTAATTAAATGACCCTGAAACAAGTCAGACTGGCTTCTTACTTCAGAACATATCTAGGTTGGTTGTGTTATGTTGTGTTGTGTTGTGACATGATGTTATGTTATATCTGTTCTGTTGTGTTACATTCTCTGGGGCTTTTGCCATTTAGTAACTGGACTGCTTGATGACAGAATGAATACAAAATATCCAATTGCAGTTTTCCATAAATACGTAGAAATAAGAAAAGAAAAAATAGAAAATGCTTCAGCAGAATAGAAATCACATTATTTATCTGGTTGCATAATAATTGGGGTTCAACTGTTTGTTCATAGCTGTCATAGAATATAATCTGAGAGTCAGCATGATATGAAAGTATGTAATTTTATGACACTTTCTCCACGAGTAAACTCTACCCTCATAGGATGCACCAGATATCCCTGTGTTTATCCTTCGGTGCCACACATCATTAGCACTCTTAACTTCCATCACAACTTTTTCCCTAGGTCATCTAAGAACCCACCAAATGCATATTGAAAATAAAATTAAACTAAATCAGATAACACAAAATTTAAAAGGACATGGGGCTAGACCACAATGTGGATTGTTTTTCTTTTCTTTTGACCTGTTCTTCTCTCTCTCTCTCTCTCTCTCTCTCTCTCTCTCTCTCTCTCTCTCTCCCTCTCCCTCTCCCTCTCCCTCTCCCTCTCCCTCTCCCTCTCCCCCACCCCCCTTGGATTTCTTTTTGAGACAGGGTTATCCTGGAACTCACTCTGTAGACCAGGCAGGCCTCGAACTCAGAGATCCACCTGCCCTGCCTCTGCTTCCCCAAGTGCTAGGATTATAGTCATGCACTACTGCTGTGAAGAGATACCATGACCACAGCAACTCACAAAGGAAAATATTTAGTTGGGGCTGGCTTACAGCTTCAGAGGTTTACTCAAGTCCCTTTTTGTCATGGCGAGAAGCATGGTGGCACGCAAGCAGACATGATGCTGAAAGAGATAGCTAAACCTTCTACATCTGAATCAGTAGGTAACAGGAAGACAGCAAGTCACTGGGCTTGGCTCTGGCTTCTGAAACCCCAAAGCCCACTTCCCAGTGACACACTTCCTCCAACTAGGCCACACCTCCTAATCTCTGTCATTAGGTTAGTGCCACTCCCTAATAGCCAAGGATTCAAATGTAGGAGCCTATGGAGGGCATTTTCATTCAAACCACAACACCTGTGTTCAGGATTTTCTCCGCTACCAAAGACAGACTTGAACAGTACTTAACATATTGCTTCACGATTGCTTCATAGTGCATGAAAACATTTTGGAAAGATCAAAGCACCCTAAAAACATTAAAAATCTAAGTTAAACCTTGGCTAGCAAAGTTTCAATTTTTGGAACAGTTGTGTGTGTAGTCAGAAGGCGACTTTGCAGTGTCATCTCTGTCTATCTTTTTGCTTGTTCTGGGGATACACCTCAAGTTATCAGGCTAGTGCAGCAAGAGCTTCTATCCAACTGAGCTATCACGCCAGTCTGCTCCTCACTGTTAAACAACAAAATCTGGCTGCTCCCGATTTACTTTAAATACTAAAAACGTCCTACTAGCCCACACACTTACACGTGAAATACCCATCACTTGCAGATAATCTGTAATCGTTTTCAGCTTTTCCTATTCACTCTTTCTTTTTAAACTCTAAAACAGCCTATCTGATTAGTTGTGTTATTTAACAGCTACTCACTCATTCCTTAACACTCTGATGCTCCTCCTGTGACTCCCTGACCTGGATCTCCAACAGTTCTATTTCCTCTGCTAATTATTTATCTAAACTGCAGTCTTCACCCAGTATTCATTCACTTGGTAAATGTTTATTGAACTTCCACTCTGACATGGCAGGGGACCCTACCGGTCATCACAGATAAAACATCATTGCCACTTTCATACAGCTGACTTACCTTTTAGTAAGATGAGACTAGAGACAAAGAAATAAGCAAAATAAACACTATATAAATGAGCTAAAATGTCAACAGGAAAATAAAAGCCAAGAAGGGCAACAGAGCACAATCAGAGAAGTCTCACCAAGTGGGTGAGGAGGACTCGAAGCAAGAGCAGGTAACCAAAGCAGGCATCCAAAGAAGCAGCACCCAGTTTCAGAGAGGTGCAGGAGCACTGGCTAGAGCAGAAACTAATGCAGGACTCACGGGTGAGGGGCATTAAGTACATCAGAGGACATGCAGCACGTTCCTGTGTCACTACAAAGACTCCGGCTTTCATTTCAGGAGAGAAGGAGTTCCTATTACCAGAAGCTTTCAACAGGGGAGTGATGTCATGCCTGTGTTCTACCAGACTGCACTGGTTTCTATAATTTAACTGAGAGGAACAGGGGCAAGGGTAGGGCACCATCACAACACTCTCCAATTCTTCAGGAAGAGAGGACATCCCGCTGAATCCACACTGTAGTGTCAAACATGGCAAAAGCCAGGTTTCAGAACCACGTCAAAGGTGGCAATGCTGAATGGTGGCCAGAAGCAGGTCTCTCGCATAACGTTTCCCTGTTTCTCTAAACATTATTTACTTGTTTCCTCACATTTTATACTGAATCCTATAAGCTTCTTCATATTCTTCAGCAGTTGAAACAGATCCTAGGCACATACAGTTTTTAACATTACATTAAGGATGATGTCAACTTTATAGTTGTAGAATCACCTAGAAGACAAGCCTCTGGGTGTGTCTATGAGAGATTCTCTAGAGTAAATTAGCTAATGGGAATGTTAGTGAGGGAAAAGTTATATTCCATTAGACTTTCACAGGTCCGTGGAGAATTATTTAGATTAGGTTAATTGAGTTAAGACTCAACCTTAACTGACCTTAACCTTAACCCAACCTGAACAGGTCCATGGGCTGTGGACCTGGTCTGAATACAAAGGAGAAAGTTCACTGCAAATCAACACTCCTTTCTGCGCTTCCTGACTGTACATACAATGTGATTGCTTGCTTGGAGCCCCTGCTGCCATCACACCCTGCACCCCAGAACTGAGAACCAAAGGAATCGCTTTCTTCTGCAAGCTGTCTATCAGGGTATTCTGTCACAACACCAAGACAAGGAAGACATACATATGACATTTAAAAAGTAGCTGAGTTAATCTTCCAATTACAAAATAATGTTTCATAAATTTATCTTTCATCTTTTTATTGAAAATAGATTTTTCATATGTTCTGATTACAGTTTCCCCTGCCCCAACTCCTTCCAGAACCTCCCCTCTCCACCCACCCAAATCCACACTCTTTTTCTCTCATAAGAAAACAAATAGGCAACACAAAACCCCACAATCAATCAGAAAAAAAAGTCAAAGAGCACAAGAAACACACACAGCCACAGAGGCTCAGACATTCACTCACACAGAAATCGCATAAAGGCACAAAATTTAAAAAAGCCTAGACAAAGTACCTACAAAACCCCCTTGAGCTCATTTTGAGTGGGGCATCTGCTGCTGGACATGTGTGCTTCGTGGAGAAAACAAGTCTCCCCTCTGCCAGCTGGAGAAGGCGTCGGGTGAGGGATGAGGGTTAGGGTCCACTTCCCCCTTGCGGTCAGAAGCCCTACCCAGCTTAGGCCTGTGCATAGCCAATAACTTTCAGTAACTAAAGGCACTTTTCTGTTCATGGGCTCCAACTCCCCCAAAATGGATGAGTTAGCACAGGTTTCTTCACTTTGACTACACAAGTACTTATGATAAGGCATATGTTTATGAGCTAGCAATCGAAGAATGAATGCCGGGTTTCAGAGAATCAAAAATCCTATTTTTGATTTAATAATTTTAAAATGATTTGCAGATTAGAAAAGTTAATGGAAGTATGTGAACTCTTAGAACTAGAAGCTTTACTCTTATCTCCTATGGTCTTTGCTACTGGGCAAAGCACTTTCATCTACATTTCCTTTTCATATTGGAGTAAAAATGACTTGACATTTCTTTTATTTCTTTGCTCTCATTAAGAAAACTTCTTTTCCCAAAGAATTTATAGAGGAGTGTCAAACTCGTCAGCCAAGCCTCATCCCTAACAGCCGACTTGGATGACAGAACTGGAAAGCACAATAAAGACAATGGCCACGCTCTCACTGCCTTCCTTTACTTTCTCTCTCTCCCTCCAATATTCACATGTGCAGACTTTTACCCTGAGCAGGTTATCTAATCACTATGCTCACATTCTCTCTTCCCAACTTCAATATACCGAAGTCACAAAGGCAAACAACAAACTCAACTGACCACACATGAATCATTTCTTAATGTATCACATGGAAGTTTACTTAACTTTATTTATATATTTATTTATTACAATTTATTCACTTTGTATCCCCGCTGCAGCCCTCTCCCTCATCTCCTCCTAGTCCTGCCTACCCTCCCTCTTTTCCCCCTATGCCCTTTACCTTGTCTACTGATAGGGGAGGACCTCCCCCCCTTCTATCTGACCCTAGCTTATGAAAGTTTTATTTTAACACAGTTACTTGGCTATTTCTACATTGATCAGTTAGTTATTAGTATCAATTATCGCATGGGTCACTTGGAAGGAAAGCGACTTATTTCCTCCAGCCTGTTTGTTCTCCATTGTGGAGTCTCATCTACTATCACTTGATATTAAGAGTCTTAGGTTTATGTTTTTGGATCCCTTTTAAAAATTTTCCCATTATTAAAAATTGATTCTTTTGTCATACGATATAACCTAATTACAGTTTTCCCTCTCTGCTCCTCCAAGTTCTTGCCTACCTACCCTCCCTTCCAGACCCACTCCCTTTCTATCTCTTCTTAGAAAAGAACAGGCTCCTAAGAGATAATAAAATATAACAAAATGCAACAAATTAAGATAAAACAAAACCATTACATCAAAGTTGGACAAGGCAAACCAACAAAGGGAAATGAACCCAAGAGAAGACACAAGAATTAGAGAACCACTCATTCACACACTCAGGAATGCCATAAAAATACTAAACAGAAAGCTGTAATATATGCACAGAGGACTTGCTGCAGACCCATGCAGGCCCTGTGCATGCTGTGTTAGTCTCTGTGAGTTCATCTGAGCTTTGCTCGTCTTGATTTAGAGAGCCTTTTTGTCTTGGCATCCTCAATCCCCTCTGGCTCTTACATTCCTCTTCCATGGGGCTCCCTAAATTCTGAGGGGGTAGGATTTGATATTCCAAGGTTTCTCTCTTTAAGGGTTTTGTGAACCTACATTCAAATAAAGAATCCTGAATTGGGTTTACTCTATGAAAAAGACTAGTTTTGGAAGGTTGTAGAGCCTTTAAGACATGGAGCTTCGACATGGAGCTTCACTGGAGGTAGTTGGTCACTGGCTGTTGTTGGGGGGGGAGGGAGTGCAGCTTTATATCCTTGATTTCTGTTCTCTCTGCATCCTCAGTGTAGATGCACAGCCAGCCTTCTCCTCCTGCTACCATGCCTTCTCCACCTACTGCCATACTTTCCACACTGTGATGGACTGTTCCCCTCTGGAAACGCAAAACAAAATAAGCCCCTATCCCCAATGGGGTATTTTATCTTAGCAAGAAGAAATCAGCCAAGACAATAACTGATAAAGTTCTTGAATCTAAAAAGCATCCAAAAATGTTTTCTGCCAAAATGAATATGAATAACTTAGACTACATTTAGAGGTCAGGGGTAAAATCTTACATAGAGGGAGGGGTAGCAGAGATCCTTATTGAAAGAAAAATGGCACTGCTAAAATGGACCCTAGGCCTTTAAGCAGAATATTATGACTAAGCTTTAAAGACAAACAGGCAGCAAGGCGAATACACAAGAGCGCAGGAGCCAGGGACGTACAAGCAAAGGTGAACGAGACAGAACTGATTTTAAAGAGTGATGCTATGCTTGGGCAGCTCCTGAAAGCTGGGGACAGAAGCAGGTCTTCACAACCGATCGAAAGCTTTCTTTATTCCAGTTAACTAACTTCTCTGTTCTCCTGATGATAAAAGTTCCTAAACAGTTCTTTAAAGTCTCCCCAGTTCTAACAGCAAGCTTCTTCCCAAGTACTCATCCAGAGCAGCTCACCAGTGGCCTCTACTATAAAATATGCTTTTATTCTTTGAAATAGTATATAAATAAATCTTCAGAGTAATGAGTAAAAATAGCCCACCATTTATTCACCGATGATTCGTTAATAATCAAGCCATGCATATTTATTGTTTATTCTGAGAAGGCTCCCTGCAAATCATAATGACTGTCACTTCAGTCAAGTCGAAGAGCCATAAGCAATCAGCAGACAAAGCTCCAGCGTGCCACTCAGAACGCTTTCTCTCTGTATTTAAACACATTTCCAAAGGTCGACAGTGGCTGCACTGAAAGGCGTGCTATCAACATACACGGCTTGACTGGCTGAAACAGTGCAATGAACTATGGGTAACTGAAACTTCTGTGATCGTGCGGCCAGCCCCACGGCAACAGGTCTAGGCAAACTGAAAAGCTGAAGCAGACTGGAGCTCTGACTGCAAAACAAGCCCCACCCACAGCCAGTCTAAACACACCGCGCTGGTACTCTCCTCACAAGGGAGGCTTCTCTTTCTTTTTCAAGCTACAGGGTGTTCAAAGGCTTGTTTAACAGGACTTTGACAGCGCACGTGCTGTTGTCAGGACGGCACACATCACTCCTCCAAAGTCACACCTCACCACCACTCTGTCCCTTGCTGTCTACGGGCACTCGCTGCCGTCCTCTCATCTCACGTGTTTATCTTCACAGCCTCTGCTCTAATGGATGTCATAAATGTCTTTTCTCGTGGTCGGCAATACCTGCTACCACGCCTTGACACACAGACTGAAGACAGTAAGGCTCTATTGAAATTGTCTTAGTACTTATTTATCGTTAGTGTCAATACGTATGGGTGCATGCACAGCTTGGTGCCTATAAAGATCAAGGCACAACTTGAGGATTCCATTTTCTCCTTCTATCTTGCAGATCCCAGGGATCCAAAGCAAGATGTTGGTGTAGGCAGCAAGAGCCCTTATCCACTAAGCCATCTTGCCAGCACTAAACTCCTAATCTGAAAAATAGAAAATTTATTTATTTATTGCAAATCACTATGGCAAAAGCTGGGCCATTCTAAAATAGGCCAATGTTTTCTGACAGCACTTGCTCTGTCTCATATTGTGTTAGTTTATGATCAACAATGCATGCTCCAAAACAACCATAGTTCAGTTCTTCCTGATCTTATTAGTTGTGAGGAATATTTGCAAACACTATGTGTTTAAAGCAGAGGGAAGTAGCACTGGACTAAGACCCCACCCCACTGAAGTTCAAGGTCCACAATACAGAAACCCGGTCTGCAAAGTACTCTGAAAAGGCAGTGGAGATCTCAGCAAAGTCTTTGTCTTTCTCCTGCCCATTGGTGTCTTCGCCTTTTCTCACTTAGACTGAGTCACAGAAGGCAGCATTCCTCTTGCCGAAGACAGAGAAATTTAACTTCATCTCGCCCTGCCCAATTCAAACCACAAAGCCTACACCTATTATTCTAACTTCCCCTTGCCTCCTATCCATACAGAAGCTCTCTGGCGGGCCCTTGCGGTGCAGCCCTGCAAACCCAGCTGCTTAAGACCTGAAGCAGGAAGATTCCAAGACAGACATCTACTTGGGCTACAAAGCAAGTTCAAGGCCACCTGGGTAACTTAGCAAGATCTTGTCTCAAAACACAGTGTAAATAACAGGACCAGAAAGAGCTGGGGTTACACAGTAGTGCAAGAGGGCTGCTCTGCAGGTGTGAGGTCTGAGGCTCAGTCCCACTAACAGGGTAAACGGGCAGTTACTAATTTCAAATAACAGATTCTACTCCATGTTTGACTTTATGAAAATGATGGGGTCATGTTACACACACAAGAACAATCATCAGAGTTAAGAGAAAAGCACCTGTTTGTATGCTAAGAAAATTACCATGGCATTACAAAATGAATATGCACTTCTGCAAGCTTTCCAATGTTTAACAGGTGACATTTAATAGTAAGGAAACTAAATGCTTAAATAGAAAGGAGCAGAAACACCTGGGCAGGTCTGCAAGCGCCGTCCTCTATTTAGCATGCAATTTCATTTTCAACATAATTAGCTTAAATGAGCTTCTAAATTTGGGTGATGTATTGCACATGTAATTAAGATTTAATTAAAAATGTTCTGTAATAAATTGTTTTCCATTTCTGACAAATCACATTAGAGAGGTAGATTTTGATTTGAAAATAGTTTTTTAAATGTGTTAATCATCTGTGCTGAAAATATAGGACAGGAAAAAAGCAGTTGGGTTGAAAGTTACTTGGGATCTAAACAAGAAGTAAAGGATACAATTGGCCCTTACAACATGATGAAGTTTAGCGGAAGAGGACAGTTAACATTCACTCATTTTCAAAAATACCAATATGCTAAACACAAACTCTATTTCTCATTCTTATAAAAATATAAAAATAAAATCTAGTCTCTTGATAAAAAGCTCCATCAAGGTTTTGTACCTACCTGCTGAATCCTGACACAGAGATAAAACCCCTGTTGCCAGTCCAAGACAGATTAAGCCACTGGACGAGAGCACAGCGAGCCTGTAGGAACTCCAATGAAGTGTCATCTAGCTTCGCCCAGTATGGCTGCAGATTGAGGTGGATATACTGTAGAGGGTCACAGCAGTGCTGGTGTAGGAGTCTGCAAGTCTGTGCTAATCTACACAGGTCTGGTAGTGAAAGATGATTCAGAATCAGTTGAATGAGCTATATAAAACAGAAAACCAGTATCATCAAGAGTGAAGGACAGTAGAACTTTTTAAAACATAGAATGTGGTGTAACAGAGAGCAGTGCCACAGTTTCAAACAATTATCTTCATAAAGTAGATAACTCAACATTCACCAAATTATCCAGATAGGACACGTACACATATGCCATACAGTACTACATTTAAAAATTACTTCATTGAGAATTTTCAAATCATGTTGACAACTCATTTTTACACACTACAAAGATATACACACTGTTCTGTTCAGAAAGTTGTCTCCTGTGCCAATGAGTTCAAGGTTCTTCCCCACTTCTTCACAGGCTCTAAGATCAACAACCAATAAATGGAACCTCACGAAACTGAAAAGCTTCTGTAAAGCACAGGGCACTGTCATCAAAACAAAACGATAGCCTACAGACTGGGAAAGGATCTTCACTAACCCTAGATCTGAAAGAGGGCTGACATCCAGAATATATAAAGAACTCAAGAAGTTAAACAGCAACAAATCAAGTAATCCAATTTAAAAATGGGGTACAGAGCTAAACAGAGAATTCTCAATAGAGGAATATCAAATGGCAGAGAAACACTTAAAGAAATGCTCAACATCATTAGTCACCGGGGAAATGCAAATCAAAACAACGCTGGGATTTCACTTTACACCCACCAGAATGGCTAAGATCAAAAACCCAAGTGATAACACATGCTGGAGAGGATGTAGAGAAAGGGGAGCCCTCCTCCATTGCTGGTGGGAATGTAAACTTGTGCAACCATTTTGGAAATCAATTTGGCGCTTTCTCAGAAAATTAGGAATAGTTCTACCTCAAGATCCAGCTATACCACTCCTAGGCATATAACCAAAAGATGTTCAAGTATACAACAAGGACATTTGCTCAACCATGTTCATAGCAGCTTTACTTGTAATAGCCAGAATCTGGAAACAACCCAGATGTCCCTTAACTGAGGAATGGAAACAGAAATTGTGGTACATTTACACAATGGAATACTACTCAGCAATTAAAAACAAGGAAATCATGAAATCTGCATGGTGGGAACTAGAAAAGATCATCCTGAGGTATTCCAGAAGCAGAAAGACACACATGTTATATATTCACTTATAAGTGGATATTAGAAATATAATACAAGGTAAACATACTAAAATCTGTACACCTAAAGAAGCTAAGCAAGGAGGAGGACCCTGAGTAAGACGATCAATCCTTATTCAGAAAGACAAACGGGATGGACATTGAAAAAGAGAAAACTGAGAACAGGACAAGAGCCTACCACAGAGGGCCTCTGAAAGACTCTACCCAGCGGGTATTAAAGCAGATGCTGAGACTCATTACCAAACTTTGGGCAGAGTGCAGGGAATGTTATGAAAGAAGAGGGAGATAGAAAGAACTGGAGGGAACAGAAGTTCCACAAGGAGAGCAACAGAACCAAAAAAATCTGGGCACAGGGTCTTTTCTGAGACTGATACTCCCACCAAGGACCATGCATGGAGATAACCTAGAACCCCTGCACAGATGTAGCCCATAGCAGCTCAGTGTCCAAGTGGGTTTCCTACTAATGGGAACAAGGACTGTCTCTGACATGAACTCAGTGGCTGGCTCTTTGATGACCTTCCCCTGAGGGGGAAGCATCTTTACTAGGCCACAGAGGAAGACAATGAAGCCAGTCCTGATGAGATCTGATAGACTAGGATCAGATGGAAGGGGGAAAGGTCCTCCCCTATCAGTTGCCTGGGGGAGGGGCATGGGAGGAAAAGAAGGAGAAAGGGAAGGTTTGGAAGGGATAAGGGAGGGGGCTACAGCTGGTATACAAAATGAATAAATCTTAATTAATAAAAAAATTAAAATATTTTAAAAAGAAATAAACCAAAAACTGTAAACTCAGAAAAAAAAAAAAGATATACACACTGGTAATTGTTGAATAACAAAAATTTTCAGAGACATTTTTTACATTCCAGACACTAGTGATGAAAAAAAGAAAAGAAACTTGGACTCTGAGTTCTGGGAGAAATCAGTAAATAGGATATATTTTAATAATACTGACAAAGTGAAGCACATAGTTTCATTGGAAGAGTGCAAGTATACTCCTACCAAGCAAGTACCAGGTGAGGGACAAGTAGCTGGGGAGACTCCAATGGTGAGGATGGGGTTACACAAAGCCTCACTTGGATTTACAGTGAAGGCACTGCGACTGTGGAAAGGGTTCAAACTAAAGGGGCAAGTAAGCTTTGTGCTGAAAAGAACACAGGGGTTCTCCATGAAGCAGGAAGAGTATACACAGTGAGCTAATACAGAATTCCAGTAAAGGGGGGAGAGGAGAGATCCCAAAGAAAGGCAGCTAGCAGCAACCATGGGGCAACATATATTATTAACAAAGGGAAAACAAAAAGATAACTTTAATTACAATTATCCCTTTGATAGCCCAAGGTTTGTTGTCCAATTGGAGCTTCCTAATTAGTTTTCAAAGAACAATGTCTTAAGTGGCCTACACTGAACACAGATTCAAAATGAGAAACTGTGTATTTGCTTAATGATAAAAATCTTATTTAGATGAGAGGAGTTAAGTTTTTTAACATAAAGTATTTACCTAATTTTTCTGCTTTATAAGTAATTATACCTTTTAAGTAATCTTTTTAGATCAGGATTTCACTGTTTTGAGCCAAATAGTCTAAAATGCAAATAATCTTTACGATATAATCTTTAAGATAGATCTAAATA
Source organism: Rhombomys opimus (assembly GCA_010120015.1). NCBI lineage: Eukaryota > Metazoa > Chordata > Mammalia > Rodentia > Muridae > Rhombomys > Rhombomys opimus. The sequence continues at coordinate 1,500,569 of REGO01000192.1, forward strand.
TTATTTGTAAAACACGAGCAGTTTCTGATTAACATATTGTATCTAAAGAGGCTTGGGGTACTCTTGTTATTTCTTTTTTAGCATTTGAACTAGGCTGTAAAATGACCTGAAGATGTTTGTATGCCAGTGAGTGTACTTATTAGAAAAACAGGGAAATGGAAAGAAATTATTAGAATAAAAGCTGAAAAGGTTCCCTGTTTGACCAAAACTTAATCCATTTTCTAGACTTTCTCCTGAGCCTGTCTTATGTTGCTTTACCAAACAAACAAAACAATGTATCACTGTTAGCAAGAATCCTCATCACCCTCCCTGAGTAGGTACAGTTGCTCACCTGTCTCTAAGCACAAATCCCATTATCTCATGTGAGCTTAAATGCTCCCTTTTCCTGTTAGTGCTTATTAGCAATTTCCTATCCCCCCCCACCCCCACCCCCCCACCCCGAGTATCAGCCTGCTCGCTGGCTGTAAGTGCACAGGACATATTCAGTAAGTGCTCAGTCTCCCTCCTCAAGTGCAAAGTACAGGTAAGAGTTCCTGTCATAAGCAAATACATCAACAAATTTCCATTATCCAGATAACCCTGTCAACATGTACATCATTATACAAACAAAAATCTGCAAGTAAAAATTATCAAAGCAAACACAGAAGAAAGGTGGAAAATGAGGTAACCCCCAACACACTCACCCCAAATCCCACACACCAGAGATAAGTATTGCTAACACTTCTTTTTTTTCCATCTTTTCCAGATAAATGAACTTCTATTCTTGGGTATACACTAAAGGGATGAGACTATACTCACTGTTCAGCCCCTTGCTTTTCTTATCTAACAATGTATTCTGTAGATCTTTCATCTGTACAGACTCACCTCATTCCATTTCAGACATGTGACACAATAACAACAATAGTTGTTTATTGATTTATTTCCTGCTGTTCTCTTTCTTACTGCAAATAATACTGCAATATCCTTGTATATGTATTATATATGCATGTTTTTCTTGGCAAACTGGCAATATATCTTTAGAGTAAGTTGCATGCATTTAAAAGTTGCCCTTCTGAACATTCACATCAGTTTATATATTTATGGTGTATTGACAATACTGGTATTCAAACTTTATCATCCTGAAAGGTGCAAAGATGTGGAACATACTGAGCTGTCTTTATTCCTCCAACCCTCTTCTTCATCCTCCACAATCTCCTTTTTCACATTCTTGTTTTTTTAATTTTTGCTACTTTGTTAATTACAAAAAATTAATCCCAACGGGGCTGTCAATGTTTTCTTCTTTCCTCTTGGTCTACTCAAGGACTCAGCTCAGCTACATTTATCTCTCCAACATTTCTCTCATTTCAGTAAACTTGAATGTGAGCCAAGTTTTCGCCTATACTTTAAGTAGATATATTAGAATGCAACTGAGAAACACTGCCACTTTTCTCGAATTTTCTTATTTCTTAGGTTAAGTTTTCAAATTAAAAATAATCAGTTTGTATTTCAATTATGACACATTGCAACTTTAAGAAAAGTGGACACTGTGTTTGTGGAATCCATGTGTCTGTGGATACAAATGCATGACACATTTTACTTATTGTGTTTTTCTACCCAAGGGCATGGTATGACTTAACACTGAACAATGCCTTAGGTCCCAGGAATTTCTAAAGCTATGGATACGTATCTATAACCATGCACTCTGTCAACTTACTTTAATTCCCAAATCTCCTGAATATTCTAATATACAATCATTTTATCTGCAAATGATTTTATAGCCTGCTTTTCAAAAATTATATTTTATGTCTTTCTCATGTCTACAGAATTAACTAGGATTTCAGAAAGGTATTAAGTAACATTTTGTTGTTGGTTTTATTTTCAATTTAATTCAGCTTACCCAATATGAGCCATGAAGGCGAGGCACACATGTAATTTAAAAAATTTTAAAAACATGTTTTTTAAAGCACAGTCTCATTCTGTGGACCCAGATGGCCTGGATCTCTCTGGAGACCTCTTGGCTCAGCTACTTGTTTCTAGTGTCGCAGGAGTCCATAGAGCTGGAGGCTCCCAGCTAGGCCCTGTGTTTCCAGTGTCTCACAATTATATGAGGTATTAGCTGGACTAGCAAGCAACAAAGTACGTTTTAAAAACTGGGTAAAAGTAGAGACCTCTCTCCAGCTTTCACTTTGCCAGCTAGTTTTCTCACCTACTAGAGTAGATCCACAGATTTTTTTTTTTTCCTTTTGACTTAGTACTATGGTATTACCATCCTGACTCTCTAACATAAAAACACGTTTAATACCAGGAATAAATCCTTGAAGATCTTTGTATTACTTTAAACTAATCCTATTTGACATTATATTATCTATGTAGAAATAAATAAATATTAAGAAAAATGGTCTCTTTATTGTTTAGTTTTATATAGTAATATACTGGTTCATAGAAAGTTAAGTTTTTCTTTATTATAATAAAAGTTTAATTGGAATGGACTGTTAAATATTTAAAAGACACTATGAATTATCTGACCTTGACACCCAAAGTATCTTAAAATTTTCAGAATTAATAAGGTATTTTTAGCAATAATATTCAAATTTATTCTCACAGAATTCTTTTACTTTCTTTCTTTTTTTTAAGACAGGGTTTACTAGGCAGCACTGGCTGGCCTAAAACTCACAGAGATCCACTTGTCTCTGTCTCCTGAGTGCTGGGATTAGGGTATGCACCACCATGATAGAGCTCCATAAAACTTTTAAACAGTTAATGTGAAAAGATGTTGTGACTCAGAAGATGAATAACTTATTTCTTCCAGGTGAGTTATTATTTAAATAATCCCTAGCAAATTCTGGCATAATCCAAACCATAGTCTCCATCTTAAAAGGTATATATTATATGAAGACAAATAATATTAATATAATGACATTCAAATACTTAACATAACCTTTAAAAAAAACAAAATACAAAAAGAATGAAAAGTCACAAAAACGATGACCTTACTATCTGAAAGAATTCTGTTACAGTTTGCCTACAAGACGACAGGTTTCAGACAAGCACACACAAGTCTTCGTCATTACTCAGACAGCATCGAGTGTCCGCCAGGCTGTGTTTACAGGGCACTTCAGCACCTTTACAAGAGCTCAGCGAACAGAGGATGTGGTGGGTTCAAAAGGACTCCATCCATGGTGGTCGACTGGCCCTCAAACCTCAATCGGCTCGGTGAGACTGTTTTACAGCACTGATTCTCTCCATGAAACCCTTTTTCATGACACCTAACCCATGTTCTTCCAGGAACAGTGGGTCTACATCTTGGCTTCTCCAGAGTGTGCTGAATCGACTTTGCATGTATTTGAAACTCTCACCACATAAACAAGCTAAACGTTCACAATCCTGACCACAGAGACCTTCCCACTCTACCGTAGCTCCCACTGCTTCCTATGACGGGGCAAATCACACCTACAGCAAACCTACACACATTCTCACTTATGTGCTCTCAGTTGTGGAATAAAGCACATATATAAAACTACCTGAATATTATGGGCAATTTCTGGAATGTTAGCTAGTATTCCATATCCTTCTCTCCCATTCAAAATGTTATACAAACAAACATAAAGCATGAAATTATAATTACGTATCTGCTCTAGATTTTTAGCAAATTATTTACTAATTCTAAAGTATCTCTGACCACACCCCAACCAATTTTCCTAAGCACTGAAAATTACAGCACCCTGAAGATCCCTGGCTGGAAGGAAAAAAAATGCAAATCTCTCGGCAAAACTTGAGGATGCTCTCTGGGGCAGTAGTGTCCAGCAATGGCGGCCCTGCAGCTGTCGTTGCAGTGAATGCAGCTGTGCATGTGGTATCTCCATACAGGTCCATCCCCTGCACTGTCCCTGTCGGAGCTCATGGTGCTGGCATATAGAAATGCTCAAGTTCCCAGAAGGCAGCAGTTGTTGTCATCTCTGAATGTTCTCTTCCCTCTGCTTCCATTACACCTCTCAATGCTATAAACTAGGTATCATCAGGTTTGGATACAATTCAAAATCATTTAAAAGACATTAGATCTACATTCCTATCTTAATAAATTTCAAGAGTGGTAAAAATGAAAGGTGACTCATGTTCTAGAGGTGCATCTGCCACACAGATCTCAGACCCCTAAGGAATGACATCATCACCATTACATGGCCCCTTCTCCCAACTCAAATCTTCCCATGTAGTGGCCCTTTCCCTTTAAGGTACGGATGATCGTGCACAGTCTATGATGTTCCCTGTCCATAAAGGCCTGGTGAGACCCTGGGGCTGCGCCTACTGACTGAACACTTTGGACCCTTGAATTCTTCTATAGCTAACAACTTTAGCTACTTTATAGATGTGCTACAGCATCTTAACTGTAAAAAGTTAGAGAGGCTGGAGAGATGGCTCAGCGGTTAAGGGCACTGTCTGCTCTTCCAGAGGACCCACGTTCAAATTTCAATACCCAAACAGCAGTTTTCAATGTCTGTAAATCCATGATCTGACACTCTCACATAGACATACATGCAGGTAAAACACCAATGCACATAAAATAAAGGTAAATAAAATTAAAAAATGTTTAACATACGTATTTATTATTCTGATTGTCTTAAGAGGCTACCTAATCATTCCATACAAGTTTAGCTACCCATATTGAAAAGTAAGATACCCATTAATATATATGAATGATATCTGGCAGGGTTATCTGGATCTAAAATTGTCATTAGAAGAACTGATCACACTGTTTTTAGCATCACACAGTAGTTTTCAAAGAGAGGCATAAGTGCCTGCTCAACCTGACCCCAGGCCATTATAAACAGGTGGGGAGAGATTTTAACATCACATAGCTACACAATACTCCTGGCATTTGCTGTCTGGAGCTAGAGATGATAAATAACCACAGAAAGACTCCCAGAGAAGCAGAAACACTGAAAACAAGATTTCAAACCATATATTAAAAGGTATTTCTAACAAAAGGAGCACAGGGCCAGCCTAGACCAAAACTTGTAGTTAGACTATAGACTAGAGTTGATAAAGAAGGTGACTCAGGGAAGCTGTGGCTATTAAGTGGGGTAAGCATTCGCCCAGGAATCTTTAATCTAACAGGTATCCGGTATAAAGTCACCACATACTACCATATTAACAATTAGGAAGCGTGAAGTACAGTTTATTATCGGCGTATTACTGGGTACTTACTAAGTACTGATAGAGCAACACAGTTTAATAGTTTATGCAGAATCTCTGAAGTCAACCAGAATAAAAATCAAAATTATTTAAAAGGTTTCTTTAGCTTTTCCAAACCTCAAGTCCCTAACACACCAGATTTTGTGTGCTTCACCAATGGTGCTGCTGTTCCTTTGGTACCCAGTAAAGGAAACATTAGTTCCAGCATTAAAATTCTACAGTGTTATATCCAATATTGCACATATTTTTGACTTACCTCATATGGTAGTTTATCAAAATAGCCATTATTTGGCCCATCCCCAAGAGCAGCACTGCTAAACTTTTTGTTAAGACCATCCATTCCACAGCTGTCCTTTTCTTCATAGTCACCATCTTCTAGATCATTCATGTCAACAAGCGAAGTCTTCAGAGAGAGCAGTGGCTTGTCCTTTGTGCCATGTAGCACAACTGCATCTAATTCGGTGTAATAATCCAGAAGAGAACTATTTACTTCCAGTCGGATAAGGTTTGTGGGAAAGTTTATCTGCTTAATACAAGGTTTAAACTGCCGAGCCTGGGAAGCATTCACCTTCGTAGGTTTCTCTGACCAAAGAATCTCCCATCTGCCAAAGAAAGAAATGTCCCTACAGTTTAGAATGTGATCTACCAGTGCTCTTAGGGTATAGTCCCTACCCAACTAGTACAGTGTAAAATAAGTGGATCAAGCAAGGTGAATAAAATCAAACACAAGAGTCACTTCCAGAAAATTACTTAAAAATAAAAAGAAATATAAATGTCAAATATCACCACTTAAAATAGTTTACACTCTACCCAAAAGTTCTTTGTATTTTTTTCCAAGATTTCACATTGGTTAAAGACTAGAATCAAAAATGTACAGCTAAATATAAAAGCTTTTTGAGACTGTAAGCTTAGGCACTTAGAAATATGTAACATATTTCAACCTTCAACTTTTTCTTTGCTTCTGATTTAACAATAAATAAAATTCTTAAAAGCATAATATTTACTATTTTGTTTTCGTCTATACCTTTATCAATTTCAAGAGATTCCCCTCTGTATCTACTCTGTTGAGAGATTTTTATCATATGAGTGTTTTGAAGGGAGCCAAATGTTTCTTTCTGTGTTTCATAAGATGATCAGGACATTATGTTTTTATTCTGTTTAAAAGATATATTACAAATCCTGTGCTGTGACTTGTAACTCTAATTCCAGCATCTGGGAGATAGATACAGGATGTTCACTAAGAGTTTAAGATCAAACTTGGCTCAAAGCCAGATCCCTCAAAAAATGGGAGAAATAAATAAATTAACTGATTTTCAAAACCAAAAAAGACTGGAATCAATAGCTAAAGGTATCTTAAGAATCAAATTCAATTTTACAGAATAAACCCTGAAGAAAAATAAGCACACAGAATAAAACTGTCCTGTTTGTCATCCTCAATCAACTTGGAAGCAAAGCTGACCCTCTCACCTCACAGAAGTCTCCTTCCAGCATTTCTATTTTTGTTGTTGGCCTCACACAAACTCAAAATTCCATGTTCTTTCTGTGTGTGAGAGTGCGTATGTATGCAGGGATGCATGTGTGGAGACCAGAGGATAACCATGAGCTCATTCCTCAAGTTCCTTGTCTTTTTTGTTTAAGACTGTCCCCACCTCTGCCCAAAATGAGCTTACAAGTGTACACCATAACGGCCAGCTGTTCCTCACATGGGATCTGGGAATGAAGTCATGTCCTCAAGCACTTTATTGATGGAACCATCTCCCCAGCCTTCAAGCAATTTTTTTTGTTTGTTTTTGAAATGCAGTCATTAGATTTGTCCACATATTCAGAAAATTGTCTTACATGCCCTTATCCTGAACTGCCATTTTTTTATTCTTTTACTCTACTCACACCTATATCCCTAAGATTTAACAAGTATCTAACATACAACAACAAAATAACATTCTCTCCTGTCCTTACAATACAACTCCCAATTCCCAGCCAAATTATCCTTACTTTTTTCCACAGGAAATTTACAACTAACTGGAGTCTATGCTCATGATATCTTCTCCAGTGAAATATGAATGTAATTCCTATTACTCTATATCTACATAAGTCTTCTTATAAAACTATTCCCTCGAATTACATGAAGATTCTTCATGAACAGTGGTGTTAGCCCATAGTTAAAATTTCATATAGGTTTTAATTAACTACTCTAATATTATTTTCTAATATAACAGAGAAATTAAGAAGCATCCAATCATTTTCTTTGGCTAAGAGATTTCAATTTAGAAATTGAAGGTAAGAAAAGTTTTCCTCCAACTCCCGCCAGGGAAGCAGGTGGGCTGACTGCGTATCTTCACCTCTTCTGCAGACCTTCCCAGTCCTATCTGCCAGTCTCTACTCCAGCTCTGTAGAAGAGCACCTGCTACAGCAACCCTTTCCTGCCCCCATCTCCACTAGACCACACAGATTCCCTCTAGCCCCACCCCCTCTAATTTCTGTACTCCACACCCACTTGGCACTCCCTGGGAACCCACAAGGCACCCTGACCAAGAAGCCAGTAGGCTGAGTGCAGATCTTCTCAGCTCCCTCTGCTCCTCCAAGCGCAACCAACAATCCCCAGCTCTGAGGCGGGACACCTGCTGCAGCCTCGGCTCCATCTCTGTCCCCATTCCCAGAGAACTAAGCAGATCCTAGTAGAACACGGTGCTTCCCTGCAACCGCATGTGGACCCATCACCCCCTCTTCCTAGCCTATCCCCATCCCAAAGACAAGAAAATCATGAAATTTGCAGGCAAATGGTGGGAATTAGAAAAGATTATCTTGAGAGAGGTAACCAGAAGCAGAAAGACACACACGGTATATACTCACTGGATATTAGCCATATAATAGAGGATAAAATCCTAAAATCTGTATACCTAAAGAAGCTAAACAACAAGAAAGACCTTAGAGAAGATGTTCAATCCTCATTCAGAAGGACAAATGCAATAGACATTGGAAGCAGGAGAAGACAGGGAACAGGACAGGAGCCTACCACAGAGGGCCTCTGAAAGACACTACTGATCAAGGTATAAAAACAGAGGCTGAGACTCATAGCCAAACTTTGGGCAGAACGCAGGTATTCTTAAGAAAGAAGAGGGAGATAGAAAGACCTGGAGGGCAGGAGCTCCACAAGGAGAACAACAGAACCAAAAAACCATGGCAACTCATAAAGGTAAGCAGTTCATTGGGGGCTTGCCTACAGTTTCAGAGGTTTAGTACATTATCCGCATGGCAGGAAGCATGGTGGCCTACAGCAGACATGGTGCTGGAGAAGGAGCTGAGAGATCTATGTCTGGATCAGCAGGCAGCAAGAAGACAGTGAGCCACGCCATCGGGCCTGGCTTGGACTTCTGAAATCCCAAGGCCCACACCCAGTGACACACTTGTTCTTTATCATGTATTTATGGAATCTAATGTGGTATTTCAAATATTATGCACTATGCAGTGATCAAACCTAGGCTCCCCAATCAATCTCTGATCCCCATAATACCACTCTCAATCTTCAACAGTCACTTTCAGGTTGACTTTATTTTGACTCCCTTACATGAGAAAGAATATGGGGTGCTGGTCTATCTGTCATCAAGCTTAATGCACGTAAGTGAAGAACACATAATGTCCTCCAATTCTACCCATTTTGCTGCAAATGACAAAATTTTATTGTTCTTTATTGTTGACTGATATCCATTGAGCATATATGCCACATTTACTTCATTAATTCATCTGTTGATGGCACTTAAGCCAAATGTACATCTGAGCTGTTACAGAGAGTGCTGCACTAGACATCCCAATACAGCTGCTTTCGGTAATGATTTTCTTTCGATTGGATACACTCAGAAGTAGAACACTCCATGGGAATTCTTGTAGACTCATTCCCAAGGGGATCATTAGCCACAGAACAACAAAAAGGTAACAGGAATTTTTACAGTTTCTAGAACTATAATAATCACTCACTTATCTGTTATCTCTTGATTCTCTTCTGAAGATTAAAAATAAAACCCCCCAAAATAAAAGAGCTTGTATTTGTACTTAGAGATAACAGTCCGGTCCACTGCTAACTTGAAAATAACAAGCTCCCACTCTGTGTGAAAGGCCTGGCCAACTCTGACTTCATGAGAGAATCGTAGTCCGAGGGCTACAAGGACAAGGGAAGAAGGATTTGGCAATTCATGAAACTGCTGCTTAAGCAACTTCCTTTGGCAGCAAACTCTCACATGGCAGTGTCTGCTGCTCCCCTTCACTAACTTCACTGTTAAAAAAGTGTTTTGAGCACTCAAAGAACAAATCACTGACCTTTATCCCCCAAATAACATAAACCAGTTTCTTTAATATGACATCAATTAGTCATTTTCTGCCTTCTTCCCCACCTTCTTTCTCTTTCTTTCAAACTGTAACCCCGAGCTAGTCTATTTTCTGATCCTCAGCCATAGGTTGCTCTGTACTCCCTCTTCTCTTTTCCTCTTAACAAGGCAGTAGACAAAAAGCCAGAAAGACACCAAAATCTAACAGAACTGCCTGTAATTTCCTATGCTATTTGCTAACAAAATCATGAGAAATAGGAAAGCATGGCTTTTAAATTTTTGAATGTTTGAGACTATAGGGAAGCTCATTTTCTACATATAATTCCTCAACTACTCTAACACACTCTAACCCAGGAGTTCATTTTAACCCCTCAATGTCACAAAACTGTTCAATTAAAACAAGAGGAAACCATCCAGTATATGACAAGCTTTCCTGACTACGAGAGAAAGGGAATGTACCTTGTTGTACACATACAAAGATACACACATTATTGTAAAACTGTTCTTTATTCAAGATTCATACTGAGTTTATATAATTGGTAGTAATTTGATCATAAATGGTATTATTCTTTCATTTGTCTTCTTATGCCTGCAATTTAAGCAAAGTAAATGATCTGACAATTATCATATAATCTAGTTGGCAGTAGCTGACTCCTCTCTCCCACTCACAATCCCTCATCTCTTCTTGTGTCCGTCTTCCAGATAGTCTTGCTATGCAACTTGAGACATTCATCTTCAACCCTGTTCACAAAACTATCAGGGCCTTCTAAGTGGTATGCAGCCAGTGTTTGTCTGTCCCCTTCCATCCTTACAGCCCATGCTAGAGACTGACAGGTACTGTTGGGCCTGTGGAGGACACTGAAACCACACCGAATTGTACCCTTCTCTTCTGAGCGTGCTGTTTCCTTGTTGGTATCTCCAAGACACTTCCACAGAAGAGTAGGAATCTCCCTGTAGCTTCTGGAAAGCCACTTCCAGGACAGCTCTGAGATCTCAAATTCCAGAAAACTCTAGTTTGGATCTTAAATCGTCTCCTGAGGTTTGGGCTTTTCTCACATCTTCGAACACTGATCTAACCACTATAGGTGTTATCCTTCTCCACTTCTCTTGGCCCTGCTGGAGCCATCGTTAACCCTGACTGAATTCACTCCCTTGATGAAACTACTAAATCAGTCTTCCCAGAGCCACACACACATTGGCGCCAACCCCGCCCCAGTATATATTCCCGAAAATGTCACAGTCTTTTCCAGGTTGGCTTGTAACACAGAACAAAAATCATTTTTGTGTGGCTTTCTGTTTTGTTCCCATTAGAGAAAGGATGTTCAATAAATATTAACACCAAAATATTAACAGTTACTGAGTCTGACCAGAAGAACTCTAGGTACCGTTTCGTTTTCTTTTTAGACAATGAAGCATCTATTAAGCTCACAATCAGTAAAACTTAAAAACGTCTTTTGAGCCAAGTATTCCTTACACTTGAATGATGGAGGAAGGGGGCCTGCTGTGAGTTCCAGGCTAGCTTAGGGCTAAGGATGAAACTCTTGTCTCCAAAAATGAAACAAAACAAAATTTCTTATACTACAGAAATACATATTGATCTGATTCCTTTTCTCTTAAAATGTATTGATGTTTTCTGAGAAATAAATCTAAAATTCAGTAAAGCAAATCAGAGGCATCTACAAATTAAATTTTAAGATTACACAATCAAATCAGTTATGCGGCAATATCTGGGAGCTGAGCAAAGGCTGTGTACGTGTCACAGTTTTTAAAATGCGAATAACTTGATAAGAAAGACAAAGAATGACAGAACATTATAAATAATTCTCACATGAGAAAATATCTTGTCTAAATTTTTTTTTTCTTTTCAGGAAAGAAGTCTTTATCTGAGATGATGGTTTGTGTTTTTATCAATTCTTTAGCAACACTGCACACAATAAATTATCAAAGCAGTTTCCAGAAATAGTTGAGCTGACCTCTGTATTTACTTCGTGGCAGGACAGAATCATGTTCCTTGGAACTAAGGACAGAGATGCAAGCCAGCAGTTGGGAGCTGCCCTCTGCTGCACTCCTTCTACACTAGCATCTGTGGGCTCACGGTTCCCTGGCACCTGCGAAAGGTGCCTATGAACCACTTCAGCTAGAATAAAGTTCAAAGGGCAAAGATGTGTATTATGTACATTGTTGCTGATGTTATGTTCAACACTTATAATACCACACAACACATGGCAGACACTAAAAAGTTTAATGAATAATTTAAGATTGACATTAACATCTAAAAAAGAGAGATAATCAAAGGAAAAGGATACATAAATGATTCTTAGATATAGGAAAAGGTATTCAAACTTGGAGATAATGAAAGAATTTTAATAAAGATAATAAAACATTTTCACCTAATAAATTACAAGACTATGGTACTTATTAACACTGTGAGTCTTTTGGGAAAATGTGTCCATTTTTACATTTCTTGTGGAAAGATAAACAGTTACAGACCCTTTAGAGGGAATTTGGCTCCATGCATAAAAATCACAAATACGTATTTCTCCCTGGCCAGGCAATTCTTCTAGAATGCTTATCCCACACAAAGACTTACAGAAGAGTGAAGTAATGTACTGTAACTTTACTCTCTGCATTCATGTTTCTAATAGCTGAAGACTGGCAAAAGCTAAGCACCTATCAGTTAAGGAATAGTAAATAAACAGGGCACATAGGTGGGACACAAAATGTGCAGCTACAGGAAAGAATGGAGGAGCAGTCTGCTTCACTGCTACCCAGTGAAACAAATCAGGTACAAAACAACGTGAGCTCTAATTATTGAATGGACAAAGAAAATTACAAAATGTATTTGCTTCGCTTATATCTGCACAAAGAAAGGGAAACGATACAAGAAAACTTTACAGGTGGTTTCTTTGGGGAAAAGAGTGAGTCACAGGGACACGGAAAGGACAGGTTTGCATGGCTGCACGTTGCACATTTTGACAACTGGCCTATGTGATTATATCACCCCTCAGGGAACTGCACAAAAACAACAGTCATGGGGTCTTCTCTCCAGCTTGGTGATGTAAACAGACTTACAAGGGGAACCAGCAATTCCTTAAAGCTTAGCATGTTTCTTTAAATGAAATGCTGACTATGAAAGCATTCAACTAACATCAAGGCTCAGTTCCTAAAGACCTCTCTACCCCTTCACTCTATAGGCCTATCTTGAGTTGTATTTCAAAGGATTTCAGCACAGTTAGCATGAGGCTGGCTTGAAAATAAGTCTACAAGTCCTGTAACCTACTGACCATTGCAGATTATACCATGTCCCCATTACCTTAAACTATGTCTTTTCATTTACAGTAAATTCTGTGACAAGCAAATAATACAAACCTATGATTAGAATGTATGGTGTCTTAGGTAGAAAATATGCGTTAAATTTTTAGGTGAGTGATCTCTCTTCTTCACCAGGACATTAAGAAAAGAGGTCTCAAAATCAAAGGTATCTAAGTGACTTAAGAGAATGCTGTCAATGAGAAAAAAAGAACAAATGGCCTCCAGTGCTGCCACTCCCGAACCTTCCATCCACATGACTTGGGCCATTAAAAAATGAGGAAATGAGTCTTACCTTACTTCAGCTGGGGGATTTGGGGAGTAGGGATTAGCCGAACAAGCCAGAATTCTGATGACTGCTCCAGGGTGGTAGGTCTCCAGCACATGAACAGCTGTAGGGTACACTTGTTCCTCAAAAGTAACTTCCACATAGTCCTGGCTCTGAAAACTGGACGGTGTCCGTCTGAATGGCAGGGAAGCACTAGGACACTGATCCCACCATGTTCCATAAGTTCGAAACACAGCTGTCTGTGTAAAGTCACCAGAACTTGGGAAGACATTGGGCACGCCTGCCAAATTCCACATGGTATACGACAAGCTATTCTCACTGCCGTAATGGGAACTGAAGTCCACCACTTCTTTGGCATACTGGACCACCTCTGCATTGAGAGGGGACGTCCGGCTGTTTGACACTATAGTCCTATGGGTGTTCATCATATCTCCTCTTGTAGCTGTCCTGGCTCGGCGCCGCAGGCACATATAATAAAACATGGTCAGAACTGTTAACATGGGGAAGACTGGTGACATCTAGCCGTGAATTATGACGCTTCAAAGGGTCAGGTGTCCTCAGTGAGATGCATGAACGCTGAAGGATGGTCTACAAAATGAATGGCTTGGTAAAATAAAATAATTTAAATAAGAAAAAAAAAAGCATGGATACAGCAACAAAGAGGCTTTATCCCCAGTGTCATTGCCCAGCATGAAATCTGAAAATGAAAGTTTTCACCTATAAATATGAACTCTGGCATAAACAATCTAGCTAATGTAGTTTGTAAGAAACTTACATACATAACTTTATGCTAAAGGGGGAACAAACTGCTGATATAAGGCAACTGAAGACATACGAATCCTGAAGCCAAATTTTATATAAAATAACCACTATTCAAGAAATATCACATCCTTGAACCTTTAAAAGTAAAGTTACTTAAAACATGTCATGAACTGTTAAAACACTACTTTTCCCTCACATCATCTTAGGCACTGACACACTTTCACATTTTAACACACAATCCCCATTCTGGGCACAACAAGCAGCTTTACCTGCTGTGCCAACACCCTGGTTCTATGATTCCCTGTTGGTGATTATTCTTCTCTCCCAAACACACTATGTGCAGATTCCACAATATGAATACGCAGTTTTTAAGAAGACAGTTCAGACCAAGTAAATTAACTGCCTCACATATAACGGATCAACAACTGGTATTTGATTTATACCCTTAGTTACTTGTTAGGGCAGTTCTCAGCTGCCTGAGGCACCTGACTGTTGCCAGATACTCTTAGGAATCACTTACCCCAGGTAGAACGGTCACGTGACACACATGGGACTTGCAGGAGCTGGCACCCATCCACTTGTCCGATACATGCATGCTGCTTTCACCTGCAGGTGCTGAAATGAGACAGCCTGAAACAGAGTTTAAACAAACAATTTTATTTCTAAGTTAATAAGTCAAATTATCCCAAGACAAGTACATGTACAAAATTTTGACATATTGATAGAAAAGTGATGTGGGGGGGGGAAATAAAATAATTTAAAAATAAAACCTTCCAACTAGGCTATATTTCTCAGAATTTGTAGAAAATCCTGTATTAACAATTTCTTAAAATTTGTTTATCATAATTTGATAAAAATATAACAAACCACACCTAACTGGAAGGTTAAACCTGTAGTTTTGTTTCAAACTATGAGTGAAGAAATGTTTTTGGAGAGCCAAACAGTGTTTTCAAATTTCTGAACTACTCTATAACCTTCAATAGTCAAGAATAATCCAGGAAGACACTCTTGTTTCAAGCTATCTCTACTAACTTACAACACACCCTCACCAAGAAGGCCACTGCTTGTCAATATGAACAAGGAAACTGAATACTTTTTTTGTCCTGGCTCCAGCTTCTTTTTAAAAAATTTAAGTATAGCTTTAGTTCCAAAACTTGATCACTAAGATAACTAGAAAAGATCATCCTGAGTGAGGTAACCCAGAAGCAGAAAGATATATACACAAGGTATATACTCACTCATAAGTGGATATTAGCCATATTATATAGGATAAACATACTAAAATCTGTACACCTAAAGAAGCTAAACAACAAGGAGGACCCTAAGGAAGATGCTTAATCCTCACTCAGAAGGGCAAACAGGATAGACACTGGAAGTAGGAGAAAACAAGAAACAGGACAGGAGCCTTCTACAGAGGACCTCTGAAAGACCCTACCCACCAGAGTATCAAAGGAGATTCTGAGACTCACAGCTAAACTTTGGGCAGAGTCCAGGGAATCTTATGGAAGAAGAAGGTGACAGAAAGACCTGGAGGAGACAGGAACTGCACAAGAACAATAGAGTCAAAATACCTGGGTCCAGGGGGTCATGCAGAGACCAATACTCCAACCTAAGACTATGTGTGGAGAGGACCTAGACCCCCTGTTCGGTTCAGTTTCCAAGTGGGTTCCCTCGTAAGGGAAGCAGGGGCTGTCTCTGACATGAACTCAGTTTCCTTCTCTTTGACCAACCATGTGGAGGTCCAGCCTTGCCAGGCCACAGAGGAACATGATGCAGCCAGCCCTAGAGACCTGATAAGCTAGGGTCAGATAAAAGGGGAAGAGGTCCTCCCCTATAGGTGGACTAGGGAAGGGGCATAGAAGGAGAAGAATGAGGGTGGGTGAGACTGGGAGATGAAGGAGGGGGCTGCAGAAGGGGTACAAAATTAATAAATTCTAATAAATAAATACATAAATTAAATTTTAAATAAATAAATATATAATTTAAGTAGAGTTCTAGCTCCAAAACTTGATTACAAAGTATGACCTGTATTCATCTAAACCTCCAGTGGCTGTTTCTGATAAACAAGATGCAACCTACATTCCTTATACGGAGGCTTTCTACAAAGCAGACATCCCTTCTCTGCTAACCTAGAAAGCCCAGCTCTAACCTTTGTACTGCACTTCATGTGTAGCATGGCAGCAGCAAACTTAGTCTCTGGAACCAAACGGTCCTGCATTTATCTCAGAAACGCTTTTAGTGGGGAATACATGTCTTTTTTTTTTTTTTTTTAATAGTGAATCCAGACAATGGTCTTCATTTCATTTCTTTTCTTTTTATGTTCATTCACTTTATATCTAGATTGTAGCCCTCTTCCTGTCTCCTGCCAGTCCAACCCTCCTTTCCTCCACCCCCCCATCGCCTTCTCTAGACCACAGAAATGGGGAGCCCTCTTCCCCTACCATCTGACCCCAGCCAATCAAGTCTCATCAGGATTCTCTTGCCTGGATTCTCATGCCTGGATTCTCTTCCTCTGTGACCTGGCAAGGCTCGCTCTTTGATCACTTCCCTCTGGTGGTCTTCACTTCCTAACATGCGGCTTGTGCATACTCTATATTTCAGTATGTTGATAGAGAGGTGATGTGGAGCAATACCAAAAGGACGATACCAAAACTACACAACAGCATCTTCTGCCTCTCTCCACGCCATCCTGGTCTAAGCACACTGATATGCTATATATGTTCTATGCTATAGATGTTCTAAATAGTGCAATCATAAAGGGCCAAGCGTTAAACAAGTATAGAGAACACACACTTGTGAGAAACAGGAAAGTCCAGGCAGGAGGCAGGCACCAGGGCTAACCTGGCTCACAGATTACTTTATTAGCCAGAAGAGTTACAACAGAATACCCAGTCCAGCAGAGAGAAAATTACTAATATCTGCAAACACAGGCCATGTTTGGAAGGAACTTCATGAAGCTCAAATCAGGAAGAATCCTGTCCATGTCATGAACCAGAAGTCCAGAGATAGGCACAGTGTCAATTCAATCAGGCACGTGCCATGCACCAGGCCTAATTTCATACCACCTTCAGAGTTTGGAGTTCTACCCACCAGAGTGAAGAAACTGGAAAAGCAAAACTGGTTTCAAACTGGGAACATTTTGGGGCATGGTAGACCCAACTATGACGCCTCCTTGTAAGGTTATTTCCACAAAGGAAAAAAAACAAACCCTTACTGAAGATGCATGCAAGTGAAAAATCAGTCACTACAAAATGAAGCACAAAGGGGTCATCTGGTGAAGGCAGCAGAGAGGAATCCACACCCTCAGGACAAGGAACTTGAGAATAACCAGAACAAGACCTTGTAGACAAAGGCAGCGAAGCCTTCAGGGAGGGAAACCATGGGCCATGAGAGGACTTTGGTCAAGTGGCCAGTCAGCACAACCTCAGACATCACCTCCCATTCCAAACTAAGCTCTTTCTGCTTCATTTCTCAAAACCGCTACTCAGAAAGTTTACTGACACCCTGTAAACACTTACAGAACAGGGTACCTTCATTTATGTCAATCCTCACAATCATTTTTGACAAAAAGATGGAGATGAATCATAAAAGGTAAGTTTTGGTTGTTCCACAGCGCAAACTTTACAACTGTTTCTCAGCTAGTTTGTACCACTGAAGATTACAGGATAACATAAAAATCAACAAGATTGTCATATAGCAATTTTTTTTTGAGCCATGTAAAATTTGCATTGAAGCAACATATGTAAAATCCAGTGATAGGCCATCTCTGCCGATAAAATGAGCCAATTCAAGACAAATTAAAGCATAAATACAGGTGCATTGGGGGCAGCTCCCAGGCAGGCTCACTGACCTCTCAGGAGGGGGTCAGTGAGGTCACTGTGCAGGAGACAGAAAAGCAGGAATGAGGATACAGAGAGAGAGAGGGAACAAAAATGTCTAGATTACATAGTGATGAACTTTTTGGGGAGAGGAAGCCCAGCCCCTGGCCTGGGAAGTCCAGGTAGGGACTGAGAGATTCTGGGAAAACCTGGAGGTCAGGTCTGCTTTAGCTAAATAGACACCTCAACCACTTGTCCCGGGTCTAAATCCCAACAACTGAATTAGAAATTGTAAAATATGTTGTACTGTCAAGTTTCTTCAGATTAGAAATGTAAAATGGCAATTTTGTTTCCTTCAGTTCTTAATGAAAAAATCTTTTTGTTAATTTTTGTAAAATAAAGCTAAGTATTAATATGGAATAGTGTAATACTACAAGAGTGATTATAAAATGTACCTTTAGAAAGTTTCAAGCTCATACAAAAAGCAATCTAAAGACTCTCATAGCATATAAAAATATGGCTTTGCAGTTAATAAGCCAAAATTAGTAAGAAAGTGGCTGTCAATTTATTTATTGCTTGATTCCAGCTCCTTAATAATAATACTGATTATGCGGTGGGAAACTGTGGGCCATCAGAGGACCCATCATCACCAACCAAGCAGGAAATCTGTTCAACACAACTTAGTGGGTCCAGAAGTCCAGAGTCTAACAATGGGCAGTCTGTTTCAGAGATCTATAAGTACAGTACAATCTGGAAAGTTTCCTGGCAACAGCTATCTCAATACTATGCGCACAATAAAGTTCAGGGCACGACTCTATCACAACTCCTTTGACAAGGTGAACTCTGCCATGAAGATGGGTTCGATGGTTCAATGGCCTAGATCTGGTGTGGCCTCAGTCATGCAGACAGTGCAGAGGTCGTGGACTATGAAGTACATGTGACACCTCCCATAAGGCTGAGTTCTGCCGACTGAGAAAGAAAGATAAAGATAAAGGTCTAGGGAGGGGGATTGTGGGGTAACCACAGAAGTCTGCAGGACTCAGGTGTAGCCTGGCCCTACAAATAGCACAGATCATCAGGCTATTAACTACAGCAACTCCCAGCCTTCTGGGTAGAAAACAGGTAGAGGCATCCCTTCTGTTAAAGAAGCAAGCCTGTGTGCTCAGCATTCCTGGTTTCCCCAGGGCTTATCAGTGAGCACAAAGACCTCATCTCCTCTACAGGAAACTCCCAGGACATGGAAAACTTTACACAAGTACAATCAAGGAGCCAGAGCAGTGGCCATTATAAGTTGTATCTTGAGAATCTCATACTCCTTGGGAAACATCTTGTGTTATACAACATGGTTTTATTATAATACAGCTTTATTTTCAACCACATCGTCCATATTATAAAATGCTTAATCAAGTTAAATAATACAATTACACGGAAAGTATTGACAGTAGAAAGAGAAATTAAGAGACACAGACAAGGGAGGACATGTGTTTACTAATAAGGCCTGAAATGAGATGGGAACCAATGAGAAGCAAAGAGCGGGATGTTAGGAGCCATGACGACAGTCTACATCAGGCAGGACAGAGAAAGGAGGGGCTTCACAAAACAAACAAACAAATAAATAAATAAATAAATAAATAAAATAAAAAAGTGGCTCCAGAATGATACACAGCCAGAAGAATGCAAGAACCTGGAAAACAAGTTTAAAGCTCAAAAGTAGATTCTCAACTTGCAGGAAAGTGAAAGATCCGGGAAAAGAGAGGCTGCAGGCAGTAAAGCATGGCCAGCAGTGAAAGCAGGTCACACAAAATGCTTAAGCCACCCAGAGATGCGCCCCTCAGTGACAGGAGGAAAAGGCAGAGACCAGCCAGCAGCAGTAGCAAAGGCAGCTGCAGGTGGAATGCAGAAACAAGTCATAAAAAGATGCTCATCATTTCTGAATCTGGCTGAAACTTATCATGAAAAGCAATGTGAGGAAAAGACTTCAGGGTTCAATCTCAAAATCCATGTGAACAAAAGGTCATGAGAGTGAAACTGTATTTGAATGTGGCTCACACAGTGCTCGCTCTCAACTAGCTGAATTTGAATGCTTCAGCATTCCCCCACCCCTCTAGGTGTGTGCAACAGCACACATTCTTATATCCTCTCTGTTTCTCTAGGGACTTCTCTCGCCAGCCTCCTTCCTACCTGCTCCTCACTTCCTCCTCAATGACACAGAGAAACAAAATGTTCATGAAAGGGTTTGGGCTATGACAGGTACGACAAAGTCAACTCCCTTAGCACCTGTGATCCCCTCCCTTTCTTTCCAGCCTCCCCAGTGCCCACCCCCACTTGCCCTGTTCTCCCCGCAGACCGGGGTTCTGCCACAACTGCACTGAGCACCCACGGAATCTTCAAGCGTTCAGCTGAGGTGAGGCAGGGCATGCCTCTTTCTTCTCACCCGAGGTCAGGTTGCGAATGTATCTATCATTCATGTTTCCTTCACCCTCTCTCAGCCCTGTTTTTTACCTACAAAACGTTCCTTTCCCAAGAGACTCTGAGTTTCTCAAATTCAGAGCATGTACCCTACTTTTAACTATGCCTGATTTACAGTATGCCAATATGAGCATATATTTTATATGCTGTTTTATATAAATTTACCACAAAATAATAAACAACCTTAAAATAAACACAAAAATGAAATCAGTAATTCCTCAGGACAAGGTTCATATGAGGAAAAAAAGTCCATAACTTGATATGAAGAAAAAGAAGGAAAATGGATAATAAAAACTGCAGCACAATAGGAAAGAATCAAATGCATGGACTTCCCTGAAGCCATCCAAGAAGGAATAGTATACATATTGAAATTTTACTGTTCAAAGAGAATAAAAAAGCAGCAACTTCTGTTAGTACAAAGGCAGCCCCTGAATACATAAAAGAGGCTTGACTCTGGCCACAAAGGAACTCTGATTGAAATTAAAGAAAGAGTCGTGAAAGATATGATTGGAGAAGTAAAAGACAGCTATTTTCTCAAATAGGAAACAGCTTTAGCACTCCAAATCTGTGCTAAGGCCATGGGCTGATTATGGAGAACTAGAAAAAAATACAAATGTAAAAGTTTTCAGAGAGAGAGGTGGTGGGAGAGAGCAATAACCTAAGAGCTAAGACCAGGGACAAACCAAGAGGCAAGACTACAGGGGTCAGAGTAAAAAGCAAGGTTAATGCTGTTCTGGAATCAGGTGTGCTATTTATTCAGTAGCAAAGATCACCAGTTAGCAAAAGCCTCTCTTCCTTCATCACAATCATCTACATGCCTATCCTACATGCTTAAAACATATGGAAAAACATACAGCACAGTAAAAAGATATGAAGATGGTACCTCAAACCTTTCAGTGCCTTTCTTCCTCTAAGTAAACGCTCCAATTAAGCATTTTATTAAGTTATGTGTTAATCTGTAGAGGACAATGGTGGAGAGATGACACAGTCATTAGGAGTACATACCACTCTTGCACTGGACTGAAGTTAAGTTGCCAGCACCCATCTCAAGTGATTCACAACCACCTATCACTTCAGTCCTCTTGTGGATGTAGAAGAACCCTGAATTTTTAACGAACACACATACAAACACCCATCTTTAACTAAAATAGTAAAACCGAGGCATGTGTGGTTGAAGAAGAAAAAAACAGCATCTACAATTGTTAAACCATATTAAGTATATCCAAATACTAGCTATTCTTTTCTGTATAGCAAAACAGAGTACATTTACTTCATCAAAAAAAAAAAAAAAGGAAGATTTCAGATATCCTGCCTCGCAAAAAAATCATGTTCAATATCATATATCTCTACTAACTAAAATGATGTAACCTTTTAAATTAACTTTGGGTCATATTTTGCATTCCAAGAAAATATATATCCCAAGAAAATACGTAATAAATTATATTAAAGAGTGATATGAGTTTTGAGAAAAATACAATCAAGATATTTATATAGCAAAAGCTCTCAATTAAAAGAAGAAGTAAGAACTGAAAAGCTGGCTCAGTGGTTAAGCTGCATCCTGTTCTTCCAAAGGACCTGACCGCGGTGCCCAGAGCCTACCTCAGGCAGCTCTCAACGCCTACAGCTGCAGCTCCAGAGGAAGATTTGGAAATTCTCTTCTTGCCTCTGCAGGTACCCACATACAGAGGGCATACACAGAGCCAGCACACAAACACATAAATACAAATGAAAATTAAGGGAAATAGGGCTGAGAAAAATATTAGTGAATGGTTTGTCAGATCTTAATGGCCCAATATATAAAGAGGTATAACATGTTAGAATAGAAACACTTAAAAAAATAAACAAAGGGTATGTATGGTACATAACAAAAACTTTAAATGACTAATTAAGTACAGATATTCACCCTTATCAACAGGCACAGAAATGCAATATTAAAACAATAATAAGATAGCATTTTTTAATCCCCAAACCACCAAATATACAAAGTGACTATATCTTCTCAGCAGTAACTATTCAGGTATGTTTCTCCATGTCTCAAACACAACTGCACTGGTCTTTATAGCAAATGGCCTTGGTAGATAAAGAAGTCTCCCTAGGAAGTAACAGCCTACAGGTTTGTTAACTATCCAGGAAAATGACCATTATGTCTCCATCTTCAGCCAAAGAAACAGGCAGATTTACCTGCAGCTCACTAGGAAAGACTCAAGATTCTCCCCCTTTGATACAGTTGACTACAGGTGCTGCTGTCATGGAGCCCTGGTCATATCAGCCCGAGAACAGTACAAAATAACACTGTTTTTGTCTCTGATCCAGGGGCCTCATGCCTTCCAAAATTATCCACATAACCTTGGCTTCCAAGCAGGACATAATCACGAACTGTAACCATTCTTGACAAAGATATGACAAAAGCAGCATTAAGAAGTTGTATATATTTGGTCTTAGAAATCTTTTTAAAAGTTTTTTTTTATTTAAGTATATCATTTATGTGCATGAGTACTTTAACTGCATGTATGTACACCATGTGCATGCCTGGTGTCTGCAGAGGTTAGAAGGCATTGGACCTCCTCAAATTGGAGTTACACATAGTTGTGGGTGCTGGGAACCAAACCTAGGTTTTCTGCAAATGCCAACTCCCTAGCTTCCTTATCAACAGCTGTTTTAAAGGGCACTATGAAAGAATCTCTGCAAAGTTAAAAGTTACAAACACCCTTCCACCTAGTAATTCAATCATTTGCACTAAGAAAATAACCAAATATCCAAGTACTATAGTAATGTCTCTTGACCACCAGGAGATGTTTTAAGATCCTCTGCAGATCGTGGATAGTAGAAACTCATAGGTAGACTATGCTTCTTTTTATATAAACATACTTTCCATACATACATGATGAACTTAGTGGCTGGCTTCTCCTTAACATACTTGGATTTCCAAGTGGCAACATTCACTTAAAAAGGTTACTTGATGATCTGATAACCAAGCCTGATACTGAAGAGTAAGGGCATATGGTGTGTAGATGGACTAGAAAGATACAGTTCATAAATCAGGAGGGCATGCAGTTTCCTCCCACTACTCAGAATAGTGCATGACTTAAAACTTACACACTGTTTACCCTCGGAATTTACCAGTTAATATCTTCAAACTAAAACTAGTTGAAACCAAGCAAAGAGAAATAGAAAGTAAGAAAGGGCTGCTTACACTAGAAAAATACCCTGTAATTTCACTTGTAACAGAACTAAATCTGTAGTATCCTAAATATCATGAGAGGAATGGTTAAATGTTAGGTTGCTCCTACAATAATGAACCAAGAAGACCTTTAAAAGGTAAGAAGTCATGTGTATCTATATAAAGACACGGTCATCCATGATTATTACTCAGTTGAAGCTGCAGAAAGCTATCCCACAGCAACACACTTACACACATTTTTTATGTCTGGAATGAACAAAACACTAAGCAGTGATTGTTATTTACACTTGTACTATAACAACACAGGAAATTAATTCCTTTTGGGACATGCTAGTGTTGAAACTCGAGGGGTTATCTCAGAGAAGCACTGAGCTTGCCAGGGCTGAACGCAGGCACAGAATGCTGTATACTGCCGCCGAGAAAGGCAGACAGGCTACCCATGTGAAGACAAAATCCCGAGTCAACAGCTGCACAGATTGTCAAAGAGGAGCACTCTACAGAGAGTGAACCGAGTGAGCAATAGAGGGCTCATGTAATGGTGGCCATTAATTCAACAGACCAACAAGGCAAACTTCTTCTTCTTTTTTTTTTTTTCAAAAGCTAGCAAGCCATTTTAGGGGGAGGACCAAGACACAAAGGAATTCAACTGGGTGTGGGGCTGCACGTTTTCACCCTGGCACCCAAGGGCCAGCGGCAACCAGAGCTCTAAGAAAGCCCAAAAAGGACTTCAACTTGCCAACTAAATGTTCACTACAAAAACATTCAGCCATGTTCACAATAGGCCACACAAGGTTCAAATCCCTACACACAGTAAAGCTGGAGTAGCATGGTGTTAACACAGGAAAGGAGGTCACTGGTAGGAGGTCAGGGAAGTTTCAAGAATAACCATATACAAGAACTTGTCGGGGTGAAAAAGAACAGAATTCAACAAATCACGATGAAGTCTTTGGCTGGGGGGGGGGGGGGGGAAGGTACAGCATTATTTACCTCACATCAAAATTGATTAAGACAACAAACCAAGCAGGAGGGAGAGGGTGGCTTCATTCACAAGTCACATTATAAAAAGCCCAACAGGTTTTCAAAGTGAGACTAGTGGGGACGGCAAATATTAACTCCACCAACACTGGGAAATATGGACTGACATGATAAGACCGGAAAACTTCTATTCAACGACCATATTTGGAAGCAAAACATCATCAGTGAAGGACACTGTAAGACAGCAGTGAGAGAAGGATCGCAATCAATGCATCACGGTGTAAATACAAGAATTAACCATCTTATGTGCTAACCGCTCTGATTTTCAAATCAAAGACAGAACAGGTTCAAAGGACAAAACGTGGGGCAGGAGTTTTAAAAACTGGAACTCAAGTCTGGAAATAATGCAATTAAATGACTCCTCAGACCGTCTAATACTCGGCGCCACCAGTTAAGGCTGCGCTTCCACCCAAGAACTTACTCCGAGATGAGCGCGAGGGGCCCTCCACGCAGTACCGTGGAGGAGGGGAGTGTGCAAGAGAAGCAGTGTGCCTGCCTTCGGAACTTAGCCCAGAGCGTGGGCGCGGGAAGCAGCGGGGCGGCTGGGCCCTCGGCGCGCCCAGGCCTGCCACGGGCACGTGACGCCACCCTCAGCCCGTCTAGCTTCCCGATCCTTCGGGGACTGCAGGTAGGATGGACCCCAGCAGGCTCTGGGTCTAAAGGCACTTGGGGAAACCGAGGAAATGCCGAGCCGGACCCGCAGCAAAACACAGTGACAAGTGGCGGGGCCCACCCTGCCGTGGAAAGAAGGCTGCAGCCCGGCACCGCGTGGACGGGCGGGAGCCGAGGCAGGGCTGCGCGGCGCAGGCCCGCGGCCGCAGCTCGCCCGGGCACGCTAGGCCCGGGGCAGCGCCGCGCGCGCGGGCCGAGGGTCGCCTCCCCGCGCTCCCCAGAGCGGCCGCGCCCGGCCCCGCCCCCGGCCGAGGGGACGTCAAGACCTGGAGAAGGGAGGAAGGAGAACGCGCCGTACCCCCGCAGGGTCCGGGGCCGGGACGGGCGAGCGAGGCTTCGCCTCAAGCCCGCGGCGTGGGCAGCAGGGGCCACTCCCAGGATCCCGCGCCGCTGCCGCCGCGGCGAGCCCGGCCCAGCGCGACCCGGAAGGAAGGCCGAGGCCGCGGGGCGGGGCGGGGCCGGGGCGGGGCCTGGGCGGGGCGGGGCCTGGCAAGGCGGGGCTAGGGCCCGGGGAGCTGCTGCTCAGCTGCCTGTAGTTGTGCTGCTTAGCAAAGCCAGGGGTGGTTTATAAATGGCCTGTTTGCTCCGGAGCTGGCGGGGATTGCCAACGTTCACCGTACTCATCCCTCCAAGGAGAGCCCTCCAGGAGTGGTGTAGTTCTGCTGGGCTTCTTCGTACTTCGTACTTAACTCAGGTATTATGCAAAAGGCACGTCGGCATAGGAGCCGTGGAATCTATGTTTTAAATTCTCTGCAGGCACAATCCACCAATTAATTAACAAACTCTTCAGCCCCCTAAACAAGCCTCACATGCAGGCTAATATTCACCCGAACATCAGCAAGCCACGACTGCTACCTCTGATGAAGATGCTGTCAAGGATCTCCTTAGCCATTTCATTTCTTTTTCAGATGAGCCTTTCTTTTGTTGTCATATTTGTGTTTTCACAAGGTTTCAATTAATGAAAAACTTTTAAAAGATTGGTTTTAATTTTTTATTAATATCTCCCACCCCCATTCTGTGTGTGTGTGTGTCTGTGTGTCCCGCACTTGTGCACACATGTGCTTAGGTGCCATGGAGGCCCAGAGAACAGATACCCTGGAGTTGGAATTTCAGGCAGTTGTGAACTACCAGATGTGGGTACTAGGTAGGAAAAGAACAGGTTCTCTCCAGCCCTATTAATGAGAAACTTTGAATAATATGCTGAATCACTCATTTCCAAATTTCTCTGGAAGAAGCAAAGTAGAAAGGATGATTCTTGATGTTTTTAAGTTTTAATTAATTTATTTACTTGCCATCCTAATTACTGCTTCCCCCACACACACACACACACATCCTCCAGTCCTCCTCAGAAAAGGGAAGGCCTTCCTTGGATATCAGCCAGTCTTGGCATATTAAGTTGCAGTAGGACTAGGCACACCTTCTCCTATTGTGGCTAGACAAGGCAGCCCAGTTAGGGAAAGGAATGCAAAGGCAGGCAATGTAGTCAGAGACAGCCCCTGCTCCTGCTGTTAGGAGTTCCACATGTGACCTAGCTGCACAACTGTTACGTATGTTCAGAGAACCTAGGTCTGCCCATGCATGCTCTCTGTGCAGTGGTTCAGTCTCTGTGAGCCTCTATGGCCCAGGTTAGTTGATTCTGTAGGTTTTCTTGTAGTGTCCTTGATCTCTCTGGCTCCTTCAATCCTTTTGGCCCCTTTTTCACAGGATTCCCCATGTTCCACCGAATGTATGGCTGTAGGTCTCTACATCTGTTTCCGTCAGTTGGTAGAGAAGCCTCTCAGTGACAGCTAAGGTAGGCTCCTGTCTGCAAGTATAGCAGAGTGTCATCAATAGGGGTGGGCTCCTTCTCAAGGCACAGGTCCCAAGCTGGGGAGTCATTAGTTAGCCTTTCCCTCAATGTCTGCTCTGTCTTTATCCCGGCACTTCTTGTAAACAGGACAAATTGTGGGTCAAAGAGTTTGGGGCTGTGTTAATGTCCCAGTCCCTCCATCGGAAGTCTTTTCTGGTTACTGAAGATGGCTGTTTCAGGTTCTGTATAACCCACTGTTAGGAGTTTTAGTTAAGGTCACCCCTATAGATTCCTGTAAGGTTCATTGTCCTAGGTTTCTAGCTGGTCCCAGAGATGCCCAGCCCCCTCCACTGCTGTTCTCTGTCCCAGGACTTTCCCTCCTGCTCCCCTGTGCACCCACACCTGTCTCCCACCTAGTTCAATCCATCCACCCACCCCAATATCTGTTCTGTTTCCCCTACTCAGTGAGATCCAAGCATCCTCCCTTGGGCTCTCCTTGTTACTCATCCTCTTTGGGTCTGTGGATTGTAGCATGGTTACCCTGTACTTTCTTGCTACTATCCACTTACAAGTGAGTAGATACCATGTTTACATTTCTGGGTCTGGATTACCTCACTCAGGATGATCTTTTCTAGTTCCATCCACTTGCCTGCAAATTTCATGATGTCATTGTTTTGAATAGTTCAGTGATATTCCATTGTGTAAATGTACATTTTCTTTATCCATTCTTTGGTTGAGAGACATCTGGGTTGTTCCCAGTTTCTGGTTATTATGAATAAAGCTGCTATGAACATAGTTGAAAAGGTGTCCTTGTGGAATGATAGAGCATATTTTAGGCCCAAGAGTGATATACCTGGGTCTTGAGGTAGAACTATTTCAAATTTTCTGAGAAAGTTCCAAATTGATTTCCAAAGTGATTGAACAAGTTTGCACTCCCACCAGCAATGAAAAAGACTGAAAAAAAAAGAAAACAAACTGAAAAACACATGAGATGGTCATGTGTTTGGTTTGGTTTTGATGTCGTTATTGTTGTTCTTTCAGTTTGTTTATAGGATGGATTACACTGATGGGTTTCTGTTTGGTGAACCAGCCCTGCATCTCTGGGAGGAAGCCTACTTGGTCATGGTGAATGATGTGTTCTTGGATCTGGTTTGCAAGTCTTTTACTGAGTATTTTCACATCAATGTTCATAAGGGAGATAGTTCTGAAATCTTCTTTCTAAATCTTTGTGTGTTGAGGTATCATGGTGACTGTGGCCTCATAAAATGAATTTTGCAGTGTTCCTTCTGTTTCTATTTTGTAGAATAATTTGAGGAGTATTTGTATTATCTCTTCTTTGAAAGTCTTGTAGAATTCTGCACTAAAGCCATCTGTGCCTGGGCATTTTGGTTGGGGAGGAAAGACTTTTAATGCTTGATTCTATTTCCTTAGCAGATATGGTCTATTTAGATTGTTTATCTGATCTTTATTTAACTTTGCTAAGTGGTATCTATTATGAAAATAGTCCATTTAGTTTAGATTTTCCAATTTTGTTGAGAACAGGCTTTTGAAGTAATACCTAATAATCTTTTGGCTTTCCTTGGTGTCTGTTGTATGTCCTCCTTTTCATTTCTGACATTGCTAGTGTGGACATTCTCTCTCTGCCATTTAGTTAGTTTGGCTAAGGGTTTGTCTGTCTTGACGAGCTCTTGGCTCCATTAGCTCTTTCTGTTGTTCTTTTTTTCTAGTTTATTGACTTCAGCCCTGCGTTTGGTTATTTCCTGCCATCTATTCCCGTTGGTTGTGTTTGCTTCCTTTTGTTTTAAAGCTCTCATGTGTGCTTT
This sequence comes from Rhombomys opimus, assembly GCA_010120015.1. Lineage (NCBI taxonomy): Eukaryota > Metazoa > Chordata > Mammalia > Rodentia > Muridae > Rhombomys > Rhombomys opimus. The sequence goes on from REGO01000192.1 coordinate 1,529,204, forward strand.
TGAATTTCTGTGTAAGATCTCTCCAATTTCTTTCTTCAGGCACTTAGTGCTATGAACTTTCCTCTTAGCACTGCTTTCACTGTTCCCCATATGTTTGTGTTTGTTGTGCCTTCATTTTCATTGAATTCTAGAAAGTCTTCAATTTCTTTCTTTATTTCTTCCTTGACTTGGTCCTTGAGTAAGGAGTTGCTCAGTTTCCATGATTTCGTAGGTTTTCTATTGTTCCTGTTGTTGTTGAGGCCCAGCTGTACTTCAGTGTGGTCTGATATGATACAGGAGTTTGTTTTAATTTCCTTGTATTTGTTGAGAATCACTTTGTGACCAAGTATATTGTCAGTTTTGGAGAAGGTACCATAAGATGCTGAGAAGAAGGTATATTCTTTTGTGTTTGGGAGAAATGTTCTGTAGACATCTGTTAGGTCCAATTGAATCATAAAGTAGGTCAATGTTATTTCTCTGTTTAGTTTCTGTCTCGATGACCTGTCCCTTGACAGGTGGAATGGAATGGAATGAGAGTGGAATGTTGAAGTCTCCCATGATTAATGTGTGTGATTTGAGCTTTATCACGTTTCTTTTATGAAAATGGGTGCCCTTGAATTTAGGGCACAGATGTTCATTGAGACATCATCTTGGTGGATTTTTCCTTTGATGATATGAAGAGTCCTTTCCCATCTCTCTTTTTTTTTTAATGTACTATGTATTCTTTTTTATTTTTTTTAAGATTTATTTATTATGCATACAATGTGCTGTCTGCATGTACACCTGCACACCAGAAGAGGACACCAGATCTCATTATAGATGGTTACGAGCCACCATGTGGTTGCTGGGAATTGAACTCAGGACCTCTGAAAGAGCAGCCAGTGCTCTTAACCCCTGAGCCATCTCTCCAGCCCCTTTTCCATCTCTTTTGATTAATTTTGCTTGAAATTCTACTTTTTAAGATACTAGAACGGCTACTCCAGCTTGTTTCTTTGGTTTGTTTGCTTGGAAAACCTTTCTCCAGCCCTTTATTCTGAGGTAATGTTTGTCTTTGATGCTGATGTGTGTTTTCTGTATTCAGCAGAATCGTGGATCCCATTTTCACATCTATTCTCTTAACTTGTGTCATTTATTGGGAACTGAGTCAACTGTTGTTGAGAGATATTAAATAGCAATGATTGTTATTTCCTGTTATTTTAATGTTGGTGGTGGTACTGTGTGTCTGTGTGTGTGTATGTGTCTACTTTCCTTCTTTTGGTTTTGCTGGTATGGAACTATTTATTTCCTGTGGTTTCTTAGGTGCAGATAACCTTGTTTTGAAGTTTTCATTCTAGTATCTCCTGAAGGGCTGGACTTGTTGATAGATATTTAAATTTGGTTTTGTCATGTAAAATCTTGTTTTCTCCCTCAATGGTGATTAAACATTTTGGTGGGTATAGTAGTCTGTGCTTACATCTTAGGTCTCTTAGAGACTGCAAAACATCTGTTCAGGTCCTTTTGGCTTTTAGAGTATGTTGAGAAGTTGGTTGTAATTCTGATAGGTCTTCCTTTAGCTGTACCTTGGCCCTTTCCCCTTGCAGTTTTCTTTGCTCTGTACATTCAGTGTTTTGTTATGTGGCAGGAAGATTTTCCTTTCTGGTCCAGTCTATTTGGTGTCCTACACGCTCTTGTATGTTTATAGGCATTTCTTTCTTTTGATTGGGGAATTTTTCTTATATGATTCTGTTAAAAATATTTTCTGGAACTTTGAGCTGGGAATCTTCTTTTATTTCTATCGTTCTTAGGTTTGGTCTTTTCATAGTGTCTCAGATGATTTGTGGGTAGTTTGTGTCAGTGGCTTTTTAGATTTAACATTTTCTTTGACAAATGTATTGATTTCTTCTACCGTATTTTCTATGCCTGACATTATCTTTTCTATCTCTTGTATTCTGTTGGTGATGCTTGTATCTGTAGTTCCTGTTCTCTTACCTAGGTTTTCCATCTCCAGAATTACCTCGGATGGTGTTTTCTTTATTCCTTCTATTTCCATTTTCAGGTTTTGAACAGTTTGATTCATTTTCTTTACCTGTTTGATTGTATTTTCTGTATTTCTTTATGGGATTTATTTATTTATTTAACAACCTCTCTCATATTCATAAGGTTGAATTTAAGGTAATTTTCTTACACTTCAGTGTGAGGATATCCAGAGCTTGTTGGAGTAGGATAGCTGGGCTCAAGTGGTGGCACAGTGTCATGGCTATTGTTGATTGTGTTCTTTTATTATTTATTTTTTATTTTATGTATGTATGTATGTATCTATGTATTCATATTTTTATTTTTGGAGACAGGGTTTCTCTCTGTAGTCTTGGCTATCCTGGACTTGCTTTGTAGACCAAGCTGGCTTCAAACTCACGTTGATATGCTAGTCTCTGCCTCTCTTAGTGCTGGTTTACAGGCATGTGTCACCGTGCCCAGCATTATGTTCTTACGATAGCCTTTAGCCATCTGGGTTGTGTGGTTACTATAGGTTTAGATGCTGATTTCTGAGTTTATACTTGTTGAGTAGGTGTTTTGTTTTCTTTTGTTTATTTTTTTTCCCTTGGTTGATGTTTCTGGCCTGAGTTACCTGGTTCTAGTAACTAGTGAGTCTTCAGGTCTAGTAGGGTGTCTCCCTTGAGCTTTTTGTGGCCTGCATAGTTTCTGGGGTTTTGAGTGTTAACCTTGCCTCTGGATTCCCTAGTACCATTGTGACCTGAGGTCCCTGCTGAGAGCAGATCTCCAGGAAGGTACCAGAGCTGTAGGATGGAAAATGATGCCCAAGGAGTGCAGTGCAGTTAAGGCTGTTGGGTGTGTTTTAAGGGGACATGGAGGGCAGGGGCTTAGGGCAGGGCTTACCTTGTGGTTCCTTATGCTAGCAGGCCTCTAAGGAAGCAAAGTTGTGGGGTTAGTAATGGAGCATAGGGTTTGGGTTGCAGTTTATCACTGTTCAGTGTGCTTTCAGGGGAGTTTGCTTGTTCATTTTCTATTAGTTACTTTTTCTATTGTTGAGACACAACATCATGACCGAAAGAACTTATGCAATTAAGGGTTATTTGGGTCATGGGGTTCCAGATGGCTAAGAATCCATCACAATTATATGCAGGGAGTATTGCAGCAAGCACCAAGCATTATTCTGACTCTTTTTTTTTTAAGAGTGTTTTGTCTGTATGGATGTTCCTGGAACAAGTGGAAGTCAAGAATTCTAAAACTTGAGTTATAAATGGTTGTTAGTCACTACTTGTATGCTAGAAACTAAACTTGGATCCTCTGTAAGAACAGCAAGTGTCCTTAGCTGCTGAGCCATCTTTCCAGCCCTGTCCTGACTTCTAACCCAGGAGATCAATGTTGCCAACTTTTGACCTTGAGGTAGAGGAATTACATCCATTATCTGTTTTGTCTGGTATGGTTTCTTTCGGCCCCAGGTTGGTGAGAACATCTAGTGGATATATTTGTTTATTACTTGTTTGTTTGTTTAAAACTGTTGCTTTTAGCATTCTTGTTTACGTCTTTCCGTGCATGCCCTTTGCATGACCTTCTATATACATTTTAATTTCTACTCTGTTCCAAAGATGTAGATAGTGTTACTGTTTATTTTTCTTTCGGAGTATATGTTGGGGGTGGGGTGATAGGGCTTGAAACCAGAGACCCTGTAGTTTTGTTTTAAATGTCCCTTAAAATGTTGATTGGAAAATAGACAGGTTCATATTTAAGGAAAGAGAAAGCTCAGATCTAAGTTTCTGTGACTGAATGGAATTGCTGTTGCTCAGGCAAACCTCTCTCCAATCTTCTCTTGCCAAGGTCCACGCTTTGCTCTCTGGGAAGGGGCACAGTGAGGGTGAAAAAACAAAAAGGGGGATGCTTATCAGTTAGTGGTGGCCGGATTTAGTGGATGAACTACTGCCTAGTTAATAAATGGAATGTTTTTCAGAGCTGAAAAGCATCCCACACTGTAACAGCACTATTAAAAATAAAGTCCCAACAAGGCTCAATTGTGCATAAAGTCACTAGCTCAGCAAGCTGGTTATGATGCATCGATGTTGGTTTCAAAAGTTGCAATGTTCTGTGGCAGTGGGAGGCAGGCACAGAAGCAGCAGGTTCTCCTCTTTGTTCTGGTAAAGCGCCATCCTCCCCACCACTGTTCTCAGGTAACTTTCCTCCTCTTAAAATGAGATACATATTGGCGAGATTCCTCTTAGGATCACGATCATGCGTGACCATGAAATCGTGAAAATGTCCTCACAGTGAGCTCCTCTTAGTTTTCTGCCATTAATTCCAAGTAGTTGTTCTTTCTATTCAAAACTGCTTAGAAAATGCAGCTCCGCACACCCTCCGCATAACTCAGCCAAAATCATTTGTGAGCTCTCTCTCTCTCTCTGTGCGTGTGTGCCTGTGTGTGAGTGTACTTGTGCCTGTGTCTGTGTGTGTGCTGTGTATGCCTGTGTGTGAGAGAGAGTGTGTACCTTTGTGTGTGTACCTGTGTGTGTGTGCTGTGTATGCCTGTGTGTGTGTGTGCCTTGCATGTAAGTGTGCCTCTGTGTGTGTGTGCCTGTGTGTATGTGTGCCTGTGTGTGTGGTGTGTTGCTGAGATTGAACCCAGGTCATCATACACCATAGATAAGCCCTCTAAAACTAAGGAACCCAGTCTTCTCTTTGATTTTTTGTTTTGAGATAGGATTTTCCTAAGTTTCCTAAATGAACCTGGAACTCACTCTGTACCCTAGCCAGGACCTCACACCCCTGAGTGGTTTGGAGTGCAGGCATGCACCGCTACCAGTTTGGCCTGTGAAATCTTAAGTAAACTAACTTGTTGAAAAGCAAATTTCAGGCAGGAATGATAGTTTAATTTGTTAACTTTTAATTATGCTCATAAGTTTTAGTATGTTGATATTTTAACATGTTAATATGTTAGTAACCAATGAGTATGAACAATAACCATTGATTGCAGTCTTTTAGTCTATGTTTTCAACACCATAGAAATCATAAAATGTTTTCATGTTAATATTAATCTTTCATGACATTAATCTAAAAATAGCTCTAGTAGTTAATAAGAAAATCATAATTTTAAGCAAGAAGAAAGCCATCAAAACATTCCAAGCTCATATAGTCCAAATCCCCTTTTTACAGACCTGGAAGCAGGCTCTGAAATGAAAAGACTTGCCCACGTCATGATGTCAGAGCTGTCAATGATGCCTAGTTCTTCACCTCTGAATCAAAAGGGCTCTCTGAAAATGATAATGAATTGCTTTACAATTCAATAACAACTAACTATGTTTCCATATTACCATAACCTTGAAGTAAGTGTATGCAATCGGTAGAAAAATGAAATGAACTCGGGAGCAGGAAGACCTGTCTGTCCAGCGCTGCCATGTTCAGTAACCTGTGATCTCAGATAAGTTAGAACTTCTCTGAGCTTGTTAGCACTTCTGTGAAATGTGCCTAACTCACAGACACTAGAGAAATTTAAAAGAGATCATATAAATGAAAGTGCTTTGTGAGTGATAAAATAGTATGCAAATGGATGAATATTATTAATATTTATTAAAACATGTTGAAGATCAGTAATTGAGACTCTCCAAAGCAAAATGTCAGTGTAGAGCCTTCATGATCATTCTAGTTTAACTTTTTAAATTGTTATCAACCACGAGAAAAGCCTAAAGCGACTCAGTGATTTACCCAGATTTAGATTCGCAGCAAGTGGCTGGCTTATAAAGCTGAGACCTGAATGCAGGCCTCTTTGGGCCTTCCAGTGAACAATTTCAAATATATTTAATATGTGAACATGACCTGAAGTCACTAAGACAAATTAAAACAACCTGATAAATCTATAGCCAAATTGGTAGAGACCTAAAAGAAATATCTTAAAATACATTTTAAAAATTAAAGCCTATTCTGATTGTATAGTTTTCTTTTCTACCATTCTTTTTCTGTTGCTTTCTTCTTAAGAACTTAGCAGTAATAAGGGTTGTAAGTGATTGGGGGTATTATGAGAAAAGTAGCATGGAGATGAGAGATAAGACATCTTAGATCTTTTTCTAAGGAAACTTTACCTCTATAGTTCTAGAATGAGTGGAACCCAAAGCCAGGAAACTCAAGCAAGAAACTTGAGCTCTCCCTCCCACCTTCTCTTTTCTTTATGTGGTGACACTTTTGGAAGAGTTATGTCTGTATTAATTATGCCGTCTATTCAGAATGACAAGGTGATCCATATAAAGCAAAGACTTTCCATCCCTCTAAAATCGCAGGGCAGGTGGACAGCTTCAGCACAGACTTCAGCAAGGTCTTCATTTCCCACCACTGCCTTGTCCTCATCTGAAGGTCCCTTTCATCACTGAGGATCAAATCCAAGGCTTCACACGTGATTGGTAAGTGCCCTGCCCAGACTTAGAGTAGACATTTGAAGGAAGCTGGTTATTCTGATAAACTTTCAATATTTTCCTCTTTATTTATACCCCTCCACTACTAATATCCCTTCCCCACATTAACACAACCTATACATTTAAATAAAAATTCTGAAGACCATGATTTTCTGGGTTATTCATCTCCCTTGATACATGAAGATGTATATCTTATCTTTGTTATTGAGTCATAAATATTTCTCCATATTCTTAAAATAAGTAATACCATTTATTTCCTTAACACAAATGATTCAAAATAAACTATGTGTCACTTAAAATTAATCTTTATAATAACTGGGGAACTTTTATTATAAGGTTTCCCTAAGCCCAGTACACATGGACAATGCAGTCCTTACCATAAATGTGTGTGTTCAGAGGTCTCTTGAAAAAAAAAATCTCATAAGAAGTTCCTCTAAACATGCTTCCTTAGGGGCAGGAGATGGCTCAGTGGTTAAGAGCACTGTTACTCTACTCTTGCAGAGGACCTGAATTCAGCACCCACATGACAGCTCATAATTGACTATAACTCCAGTTTTTGAAGCCCTGATACTCTCTTCTGACCTCCATGGACACCAAGCATGAACATAGTAAACACACACACACACACACACACACACACACACACACACACGCACATGCGCGCACACACGCTCACACATACACATATATACAGGCAAAACATTCATACACATAAAATAAAAACTGAGGAATGCCTTCAAATATCTTTTGTGGTACAGTTGCTGCTTAGAGTTTCTTTTCTTTCTGTTAGACAAGGTCTTGCTGGGTAGCTCAGTATGGTCTTGAACTCAAAGAGAGTAAGTGGCAGTGGGGTGCTCAGACATAAATGGACATCTATGTAACCCTGTTCCCCAAAGGTTCAAAGACCATTGTGAGGAGGAGGCAGAAAACAAGGGTCAGAGGTCATGGAGAACTGCTGCTACTCACTGTCTTTTGGACAGTACCACGCCATTGTACTCACGAACCCACAGCAACTGTGGGTAAACACATATAAAACCTGTGTACAATCAAAATAGTCAACATCCAGTGTTGGGAGGGAGGGACACAGGAGGCTCAGCCCCTAACTGGGAGCTACTGCAGTTAATGGCTACTGGAGGAGGAGAGACTCACTCTTTCTTAAGGGTGTAGCTCCTGGTCGGTTGACCACGTTCCAGTAGATAGCCCCACTCCTGTTCACAAACTGGGCCAGCACTGAATGGATTCAGTAGGTTGAAAAGTGGAGCATGAACTTGAAAGGAAGTGTTGAGAGAATATCTTGTATCTGTATGGAAAGTTTACCTATCAATAATAAATCTGATGGCCTATCACTTAGGCAGGAAATAGGAGGCAGGACATCAGCAAGCAGAAAGGATTATGGGATGGAGGACAAACGCAACATACCTGAGCACAGGTAACCAGTCACCTAGATATGGCCTAGATATTTGTTAAATAACATTTTGAGTCTCATGAGTCATTATTCCAGGAGCCTGGGGATGGGGAAAAAACCCACAACAAAAAGGAAGATGTGGAGGACTTAGAGGGGAGAAGTGCAGGGAATGAGATGGATAAAATCAAAATACATTAATTACATTTACAAAATTCTCCAAGAATAAGTTAAAGTATATTGAAAAATAAAGTCCTTGTGCTTCAGCTTCCTACCACATACAGCTTTATCCTCACCCCAGCCTCACACATGCCAGGACTTACAGCCCATGCAGCCACATCCACCTTGGAGTTTCTCTGTTAGGTTCTTTGGTGCTTTTTTTTTTTTTTTTTTTTTTGAGAAAAAAATTCTCTAGTTCAAAAATAAATAAAAATATTGAAAATTATTTGTAAATAGGCTTTTGTTTTTCCCTCCTGGTTAAAAATTGGCAGAAGATCAACCAAAAAAAATTTTTTTAAGTATCCTTGCAACTCTACAAGAAAATCTACAGAATCAACTAACCTGAGCCCATGATGGCTGACAGAGACTGAACCAACAACCAGGCAGCAAGCGTGGGACTGGCCTAGGCCCTCTGCACCTATGTCACAGTTATGCAGTGTGGTCTTCATCTGAGACTCCTGACAGCAGGGGCAGGGGCTGCTGTGACTCTGTCACCTACCTTAATGCCTCTCGCCCTACGGGGCTGCCTTGTCTCTGTGACTCTGTCACCTACCTTGATGCCTCTCACCCTACGGGGCTGCCTTGTCTCTCCTCTATAGGAGAAGGGTGCTTAGTCTTCCTGCCCTTCCATATGCCAAGCATGGTTGATATCTATGGGAGGTTTCCCCTTTTCTGAAGAAAAAGGGGGGAGGAGTGGATGTAAAGAACTGAGAGGAGAGGACAGAGGGAAAACTGCAGTAAGGATGTGAGGTAAATACATAACTAAATTAATTAAAATTAAAAAATAATTATATATATATATATATATATATATATATATATATATACACACACACACATAAATATAGTAAAATATCCTTGCTTCTTTAATGAACATCAAAATATCACCAAGAGTAAGCTTCTATGAAAACCAGAATTCTTTTGTTATTTCTTTTTTGCTCATTATTTCGCCCTTAATGGTAAGAGATTTGATTGCTCTAGAGTAGGAATTTTTTCCTCCAAATTAAATGACTCACAGAGGCTACAGAACAAAAAAAGGGCAAGGAGCCAGAAGCTGCTGCAGGCTGTATTCCTACTTCTGTCTGCTCCTGGCCTCCTGCCCCTCCATGGCCTGCAGCTGCCAAAACAGCACAAAGAGCTCTGAGACAGGCCAGATAAAATTTAATGACGGCCAGTTGGGGTCAATCTGTTACGGAACCCAGCACTTTATTTACTATTTACTAAGCGCATTGCCATTCATACAATTTTGGACTCCCATGTAAAAGGAGAAATCGTGAGCTAATTTCATATGTGTGTGTCCTATTTCCCTAATGATGACTATTTTTCTATAGCTTTCTATGTGCAGCTGAAAGAAAACTCCAACGTAGCCAGTCAAATATACCTTCCTGGAAGACCAACACAAGCACTTAAAGGGTAGAATTTTGAACTACTTTCTTTAAAGTCAAGTCTTCATGATGGAAATTTTATTAGTTACTTCTCTTGTTGCTGTGACCCAAAATGTGACAAGTACCTTAAAGGACTATGTTGAACACTTGATTCCTAGTTTGTGAAGCTACTGGGTATGATGTTGATACTGTTAGCCTCAGAGCCTTGGTGGAGGAAGCACCACATTATGCGAAGCTTTCAGAGGTGTATAACCTCACCTCACTTCCTGTCCTCTTTATTTACTTCCTGTGTACAGATGAAGATGTGATCATCTCATTTCCTGCTCCTGTTGCCATGCTTTCCTTGCCTGTTGCCTTCCCCACCAGGATAGATTCTATCCCTCTGGAATTACAAACTCAAATGAACTCTTCTCTTCCCTAAGTTGCTTTTTATCTGAGCATTCTATTACAGCAACAGAAAAGTGCTGATGCTGAGAAAACCAGCTTTTATTGGCAACAGTTTATGGTAGTTTGTACATAGTAAATTATGTTGGGGAAGTCATGAAGGCTGGAGCAGGAGGTGGTCATTTGTAGAAGAATAACATTAGACCTTTATCTATCACCCTGCATAAAAGTTAAGTTCAAGTGGATCAAAGCTATGTGTGAAATACTGAAATTGATAGAAGAAGTTACAGCAAGTAATCACAGTATATTGCATAATACAGTTGTAGGAAAGGACTTTCTGAATAGGACTCCAGTTGCCTAAGAATTAAGGCCAATAAATCCTTGGAAAAACAGAACTTAAAAATAAACTTAAACCTTCTGTACAGCTAAGGAAACAAGCATTCAAGTGAAGAGGAAGTCCACAGAGTGATAGAGCATTTTGCCAGCTGTGCACCTGACAGAGGGCTAATATCCAGAACGAATGAGGAACTCAAAATCAAGGAAAACAAAAAACAAAACCACCCCAATTTAAGAATGGGCTATAGGTCTGAACAGAAAGTTCTCAAAAGAGAAACAAAAATGACTCAGAAATATCTCAAAAAGTATTCACCATCTTTAGCAATTAGACAAATGCAAATAAAACAACTTCAGAGTTTCATCCTACCCAAGCCAGAATGGCTAAGATCAATGAAATGACAGACAACAAATACAGCGAACTGTTGGTGGTGGCAATGCAAACTGGTGAAGCCACTCTGGAAATCAGTGTACAGAATTCTCAAAAAGCTACAAGTAGGGCTAAAGAGATGGTTCAACAGTTTAGAACACCTTTTGCTCTTGCAGAGGACTCTGGTTGAATCCTCAGCACCCACACAGTGCCTCTCAACCAGCCATAACTCCAGTTCCAGGAGAGAAGATGCCCTCTTACAGCTTCCTCGGATGTAAGGCATGAATGTGGTGTATACACATATCCATAGGAAAACAAGTAACAAGACAGAAGCCTACCACAGAGGGCCTCTGAAAGACTCTACCTAGCCGTGTATCAAAGCAGATGTGGAGGCTCATAACCAAACCTTGGGCAGAGTGCAGAGAATCATATGAAAGAAAGGGGAGTTAGTATAACCTAGAGAGGACAGGAGCTCCACAAGGACAAAATATATCAGGGCACGGGGGCCCTCTATGAGACTGTTTCTCCAACCAAGGACCCTGTAGGATATAACCTAGAACCCCTGCTTGGATGTAGCCCATGGCAGCTCAGTAACCAAGTGGGTTCCCTAGTAAGGGGAACAGGAACTATTTCTGACATGAACTCAACGACTGGCTCCTTTACCTCCCCCAACCCCGAAGGAGAAACAGTCTAGCTAGGCCACAGAGGAGGACATGGTAGCTAGTCTTGAAGATACCTGATAAGCTAGGGTCAGATGGAAGGGGAGGGGGACCTCTCCTAGCAGTGGACTTAGAAAGGGGCAGGGAGGAGATGAGGAAGGAAGGATGGGAGTGGGAGGGAATGAGGGAGGGGGCTACAGCTGGGATACAAAGTAAATAACCTGTGATTAATATTAAAAAATAAAATAAAAAACATATCCATAGGAAAAACATTCATAATATAAAAAAGTAAATAAATCTAAGAAAATTATGATAATGATAAACTAATAATAAATGTACCATATGAGCTAGCTGTATCATTCTTTGGTATATGCTCAAAGGATTTGACATTCTATTCCATAGATACTTTCTCAGCAGTGTTCATTGCCATTCTATTCACAATAGCTAGAAATACCAACAACCTAAATGTCCTTCAGCTGATGAATAGATAAAGAAAATGTGGCTTTTAGGGAAGCAGGTGGGCTGGCTGCAGAGCTTCACATCTCCCTCTTCTCTTCCAAGTTGGACCCCTAAGTGTCATCCCCAGCTGTGCAGCAGAACACATGTGCAGCCTCCTCTCCCACTCTGTGCCCGTTCCCAAACGACTAAGCAGATCCTGGTGGAAAACCCCGATTTCCATGATCCAGTGGAAATCCGCATGATCCGCAGTCTCCTACTCCTATCCCATTCCTGTACCTAAGTTTCAACTCCTCATACACAGAAGGTCATTTTACCTGGAACTCTCAGTGGCATCACCTATCAGAAGAATTTCCAACCAGGCAATACCCAGCCAACACACTCTCCTAAGAACCAAACAGGGCAAAAGAAACCAAGAGAAAAACAAAACACCCACCCCCAAACAAGACAAATCCAGATAGCCCCTAAAATTACAATATTTCCAAATCCCGATGTCTAGACTTCAGTGTAAAAACACAATCAATAATATCAAGGGCAATATGTCTCCAGTTGATCTCATCAGCTCTGCCACATCAGGCCTCGAATATTCCAAGATAGCTGAGACACAGGAAGAAGAGCTGAAAAAGGCCTTCTGTCATGTGAATATGATAGAGGTGCTAGAAAAGGACATTAACAAATTTCTTACAGAAATCCATGAAAACACAAACAGTAGAAGGAAATGAAGCAGTAATAGAATCAGTAAAGAAAAACCAAATGGTAGAAAATCTGAAAATAAAAACCTTAGGAACATGAACAGGCAAGTCTCACCAATGAAATGTAAGAGATGGAAGAGATGAATAACTTGGTCAAAGAAAATGTTAAATCTAAAGACCTGCTGGCACAAAATATCCAAGCAATCTGGAACATCATGAAAAAACAAACTTTAGAATAATAGGAATAGATGAAGGAGAAGAAACCCAGATCAAAGACATTTTCAACATAATCAATGAAGAAAATTTCCCTACCCTAACACAGAAGGTATCTATCAAGGTACAAGAAGAATACAGAACAAAATAGATTGGGACATAAAAGAAAGTTCCCATGGTGCTTAGGGTCCAAAACAGTAAATGTACAGAACCAAAAAAGAGAATATTAAAAGCTGCAAGGGAAAAAGTAACATATAAAGGCAGACCTCTTAGAATCACATGACTTCTCAGTGGAGACTCTAAAAGCCAAAAGAGCCTAGACAGATGTGCTGCTGCAGACGTCAGGAGACCACAAATGCCATCCCAGACTACTATATCTAGCAAAACTTTCAATCACCCTAAGTGGAGAAAATAAGACTAAAGCCAAATAAGATTAAAACCAAATTTAAGCAATATCTTTCTACAAGTTCAGCCCTACAGAAGGTGCTAGAAGGTAAAGTTCAACCTAAAGAGGTTAACCACACCCAATAAAATGTAGGTAATAAAAACAACTAGACCAGCAAATGCAAATAGAAGAAACGTCACACACACACACACACACACACACACACACACTGCTACCACCACCACAACAACAAGAAAATAACAAGAAGCAACAAAAAACACTGTACACTGATGTCTCTCAACATGGATAGATACAATTCCCCAATTAAAACACACACAGAGAGACAGACAAACAGAATGAATGTGAAAACAGAATCCATCCTTCTGCTGAATCCAAAAGACACACCTTGATATCACCAATGGACATCACCTCAGGGTAGGATAGGAAATATATTCTGAACAAATAGACCTAAAAAGGGAGCTAATGTAGCCATTTTAATTTTTGCCAAAATAGACTTCAAATCAAAACTAATCAAAAGGGATAGGAAAGGGTGCAACATATTCATCAAAGACTATGATGGAGAAATCCACCAAGAGGACGTTTCAATTCTTAACGCTTATTTCTCAAACAGAAAAATATCTATGTAAAATAGACACTACAACATCATATATTATATGCTGAAACTCACATACGGACATTGGGAGCCTTCAGTACCTCACTCTGACCGATAGACAGGCCATCCAGACAAAAACTAACCAGAGAAAAACTGGACCTAACTGACATAAACCAAATGAACCTGACACATATGTATAGAACATTTTACCCAAACACGATACCTTCTTCTTGGCTCCTCACAGAACTTTCTCTAGAACTGACCACATACACAGACCCCAAGCAAGTTGCAACAGTTACAAGAAAATTGAAATGACATCTTGCATCTTATGACCCTTATAGACTAAAGCTGAATCTCAGTAACAACAGAAACAGTGGAAACCTTACAAACTTATGAAAACTAAACAACTCACTACTGAATGGAAAATGGGTCAAGACCAAAATTAAGAAAGAAATTAAAGACTTTCTAGAACTAAATGAAAATGAACACACAACACACCCAAATTCATGGGACATAATGAAGGTTGTTCTAGGAGGCAAGTTCATAACACTAAGTGCCAACAAAAAAATTTGGAGACATCTCATACTAGTAACTTAATAGCACACCTAAAAGCGTGAGAACAAAAAGAATAAATCACACTCAAACGAAGTGGATGATAGCAAGAAATAATTAAACTCAGGGCTAAAATCAATAAAATTGAAACAAACAATACAAAGAATCAATGCAACTAATAAAATATAATTTATGATTTACTAGTCTTTATTTTACAAAGTTAGAAAATCAATAAGATTGACAAACCTTTATCCAAAATACTAAAAGATAAAGACAGAATGCCCAAATTAATAAAATCAGAAATGAAAGGAGGGATATAACAACAAACACTAAAAAAAAAAAAAAAAAAATCCTGACAATCATAAGAATATATTTTAAAAACCTGTACTGCCCCAAATTGGAAAAATCTGAAAGACACTAATAATTTTCTCAATATGCCACTACCAAAGTTAATATAGATAAGAAAATTAAGCAGAAAAAAAGAAAATTAAATAGACTTATAAACCCTAGTGAAATGAAAGCAGTCATTTGAAAGTCTCCCTACCAAAACCCAAGGCCAGATGATTTTACTTCAGAAGTCTACCAAACTTTCAAAGAAAACCAATTTACCTTTTGAACTTTGATGCAAAAATTCTCAATAAAATGCTTGCAAACCAAATAAAAAATATCAGAAATATCACCCACCATGATCAAATAGAATGAATCCCAGAGAGGCAGGGAGGTTGTGGCTCAACACAAATACTAAATAAAGAAATGAAATCCACCAAATAAACAAGCTGAAAGACAGAAAACACACGATCATCGCATTACGTGCAGAAAAGGCCTCTGACAAAATCTAAAATCCCTTTATGATGGAAGTCCTAAAGCAATTGGGAATACAAAGGACATACTTCAACATAAAAAAAGCAGTTTACAATAAGTCCATAACAGACACCAACTTAAATAAAGGGAAACTCAAGGCAATTCCACTAAAGTCAGGAACAAGACAAGGCTGTCCACTCTGCACATCTATTCAATATAGCACTTGAAGTCTTAGCTAGAACACTAAGACAACTCTAGGTAATCAAGGAGATACAGGTTTGTAATCCAATTAAAAAATGGGGTACAGAGCTAAACAGAGAATTCTCTGTAGAAGAATATCGAATGGCAGAGAAACACTAAAAGAAATGCTCAGTGTCCTTAGTCATCAGGGAAAGGCAAATCAAAAAGACCCTGAGATTTCACCTTACACCCATCAGAATGGCTAACATCAAAAACTCAAGTGACAACAGATGCTGGAAAGGATGTGGAGAAAGGGGATCCCTCCTCCGTTGCTGGTGGAAATGTAAACTTATACAACCACTTTGGAAATCAATCTGGTGCTTTTTCAGACAATTAGGAATAGCGCTTCCTTGAGATCCAGCTATACTACTCCTAGTCATATATCCAAAATATGCTCAAATACACAATAAGGTCATTTGCTCAACCATGTTTGTAGCAGCTTTATTTGTAATAGCCATAACCTGGAAACAACTCAGATGTCCCTCAACTAATGAATGGATACAGAAATTGTGGTACACTTACACAATGGAATACTACTCAGCAATTAAAAACAAGGAAATTATAAAATTCGTGGGCAAATGGTGGGATCTAGAAAAGATCATCCTGAGTGAGGTATCCCAGAAGCAGAAAGACACACAGGGTATATACTCACTCATAAGTGGATACTAGACATATAATATAGGATAAACATACTAAAACCTGAACACCTAAGGAAGCTTAGCAAAGGAAGAATTTGATTTTGGACATGGCAGGGTCATCATTGTGAATTCATAGCAAGCTCCCAGATGACATGGATACAAGAAAACACTTAATTACAACTTGAGTAAAAAACTTAAGGTCATTTGACTTAGAGAATACTGAGCCTAAATGGTGAAGACTTACCATAAACATGCACAAATATTACAGAGTAATAAACATTTGCACTTCAGATGGAGACCAGCGTGAGGTAAACGAATGTCCTCACATTAAACGTTTATTTTCATTTCTTTAGACTGTCGTAGGTGTCCCAAGAACTGGGAAGAGCCAATCCCTGATCCATGTTCATTTGCATGAAACCTGATGAAAATAGAAGCCAAGAGGGGAAGGCATGAGCAGGTATTCTTTTAATCTCAGAAAATCTCAACTGGCCTGGTCCTGCAAGTAATTGAGCAGTCTAGTAGCCAACATCAGGAGATAGAATTTTGGCTTATGCTGTGAAGACCTGAATTTGAAACTCTACGTTCTGCATATGTCAGAGCTCTGAGGCTGTAAGGTCACCTCTGCAGCTGCTGTCCGTTCTGGCCTGCTTCTGTTTTCAGTAAGTGTAAGTACAACCCAATACCTTAGAAATGAGGACATAAGAAAAACCCTACACTTGTTATTCAGAACAGCAGCTCCCAGTGCAGACAGCTTCAGAGTCACTCTGCACAAGGACTTGCTGTGACTTTGTGACCAAAGTCTTAATGTTCTCATACCATTAGTAAGCTCTGGCACTTTATCAAACCTATGATATTGACTAACTACCAGTAATTGCTGATTTATGGCCAAAGTTTCTTCAGCCTTGTTTTCTTCAGGAATCTAATATGCTTTTCTGCTTTGCAAACCCATTGAATCAGTCAGGTCACGTTCTCTGCAAACTTTGCTGTGTACATATATAAACAAAGGACATTTCACTCTCTGGCCTGATGTTCTTAATATGGCCTCATAGTGCTTCACTTAAAATTAACCATATCCTGTGCATTCAAGGAAGGCAAGCAGCCAGAGTATAGCACTTAAGAGATACACTGAAATTTTCTATAATTTCAATTTCAAAAACTTCAAGAAGTTTTTGCTTTGTTTTTTTTTTTTTTTTTCGTTTTTTCCAATTTAGGAAAGGTATTGTATGTGTAAAAAGATTCCTAAGGCCCATCTAGTCCAAGATGGCAAATTGTTTTCACTTCCAGTGCCACAAGGCAGAGAAATGTGGGCAGGCATGCCTGTTGTTTTTTAATCCAGAGCTAACACCAACCCTAACTTCTAGATCATGATTTTCTTTCCTTTTCATTATCTGCCATTTTTTACCTAGATGCATGTACCAGCCAAGCACCAAAAATAGGCTCATGACAAGGGCCTAGAACTACTCCAGTACTTTTATTTACCTTCAATTCCCTGTACTCAAGTATTGGGAGCTTCCCAGAACCATCTCAATGACAACTGTTGTGCTTCAATATTTCCAGACAGGCCTGAATGACCCTGAATGCACTATGTTGGATTCTACAATCATGAATGACCAAGAGACAGAAATCCTTAAACCATGGTATCAACTATTTATGATCAAATCATCACTCATCTTAGTGGGATACACAAGGCGTTTCAACTTTCTGTCTATATTATTTTCTGAAGTGGGGTCACCAAGCTCCTGTAGGGTGACTTATCCTTTACCCCTCCCCCCATTTCTCACTCACTCCATGTGTTGTTGGGAGGAAAACAGACTGATGGCAGTACTGTTGAGACCCCACAATAACGGGGAAGGATCCAGATATACAAGTATATGTTGCCTTGCATATTTCTGGGCTCAAGGGTGTACTTATGACAGCAGGATGTCTGATGGTGATTCGGAGCTTTCCCTGGCGTTGCGGCTTTGCTGAGTTATGCCTCCGTTTGATACTTTGTCAAGTATATCTATATCAAAGTGTGGATAACGACACCTGCTCTTAAATGCGGAAGACCTGTGCCCTTCCCACAGGAAGGTTCTAGCCCATATAAGCATGAGAAATGATTTAGATACTGATATTTTCAGACTGTGTTTAATGGGGTGGTGTGCAATAATGCTATTATAGAAGGGCTGGTTCTGAGTATATCTGTGAAGACGTATGAAGAATTTTCTTGATTAACTCACAGCTCAGGGCTTGTTATTTCAAACACCAATGAAGATACAGATTTTTGAGACACTGCATCCAATACTTCAATTATTCACTTTTAGAATTAGTGTAAAATTAGCACAGACCTCCATTCCTTTCACAAACAGATGATTGTGTCCATTGAAATGCAGTAGCTGGAAAATCATGCATAATGAAAGGGTTGATACTAATAGCTGTGAATGGAAGGTGTATATCTTATTGCTAGTGAGAAGTAATTCATTTATTCATATATGTTCTAAACAATCATTTTATGTAGTTTTTCTCATTTGCAAAGTCAAAACTCTTCAATATATCTATCAAATATGATGGGATAGCAAAGTGCTAATTTTTAAATTTATTAAGAGTAATAAATATTAAAATTTCTTTTTTCATATTTTCTGTCACTTATGATGTTCAAATGTTCACACTCAGATGTCACAAGAATGTATTAATCCTTAAGCTGAACCAAATAATCATTGTGAGCTGCTACCATTTATGCAGATTAACTGCAAAGTAAATGCCATAATTTTCGCCACAAAAATTCTTTGGAAGCAGGCTAAACACTTTTATAAATTTGTACACAAAAAATGAGAAAAATAATTTCTAGGAATGTTATGGGAAATGGCACATCAACTTATATTATGTGTAAATGTATTCATATACGTGCAACCCTAGACTCAGACCAATATTCAAAGTTGAAATTTGTAAATCATATTCTATATAGCATGGTAAATAAAACTTATTACACTACACCTTCTATTTCGTCATTCCTTTTCACTAGTAATTTAACTCAGCAACCTTGCTCTGAGGATTTATCATGTGAAAGGAATCAAAACAAATTCAGTAAGGAAGTGAAGCTCAGCAGGGAGGTTGCTATCCAGAGAGGAGTGCCATCCACATGTGCAAATAATGAGCAGAAACTCTAAAAACACTGTGGACAAAGTTCCATGGAAAGGAGATCCTGGTTAAGACTGTCACCAGGCTTGACTACTTGAAGGAGCTGCTGTTCTCAACTCTCCCCCACCAGGTGGTGTGGGGGTTTCAAGGCAGCGGTACCAGCATAAGCATGCAGAGCAGGGAAAGGACAGGAAACTTCCTGACACTGGTAATGAGAATGGGATGTGGGGAACAAAGGTAAGGGCCCTTTTACAACTCACAGAATTGAGGTCATTTTTTCCTTCCTTTTATCAATGTTGTGTAAGTATTGTTCTTGAGCAGAGACTGCTGTTTGAGATAGACCTCCAATTAAGACTCCTTCTACACCTAATGTCTGGCTGTGGTTCTCTGCATCTGTTCCCGTCTACTGCTGGAGGAAACCTCTCTGATGATGACTGGAAAAGTCACTGATCTATGAATATTGGAGAATATCATTAGGAATCATTTTAGTGAATTTTTTAAAGACCAGCAGTGTTTGGTTTTACCATATGTTTCTGGGCTATCTAATTTTTGGTTTTTGGTTACCCAAGCAGTATTGGGTATGAATTCCTTCTTAAGGAGTGGGTCTTAAGTCAAATCAGACATTGGTTGACTGCTCCCATAAGTTCTGTGTCACTATTACCCTAGCGTATTTGTAGGCAGGACAGATGATAGGTCAAAGGTTTTGGGACTAGCTGGGTGTTCATGTTTCTGTTTTGTTATGCTCAAAAATATCTTCCTAAATCAAAGAGACTAGAATATAGGGGTTAAGGCTCCATGTTGGTAACAGCTCAACTTTCCGTGTTTAAGGAGTTGTGTGGGTGTTCAATTTGCAGAGATCAACTTTTTCTCATTCATTCATTTATTTATTTACTTTATACTCCTATCACAGCTCTCCCTTCCTCCTCTCCTCCCACTCCTCCCTCTCAACTCCTTTCCTCTCACTTCCCTTCCTTTTCTTCTCAGAGAAGGGGCATCCTCCCATGGTTATCAACCAGCCTTAGCATATCAAGTTTCAGTAGGACTAGGCACATCTCCTATTGATGCTAAACAAGGCATCCCAGTTAGGGGAAAGGGAAGCAACAGGGTCATACAGAGCCACTCAGTTCTTAGGTCTCCCTCATAAAGAGCCAGCTACACATCTATTACATACATGTAGAGGGGCTACATCCATCCCATGCACGCACTTTGGCTGGTAGTTCAGTCTCTGTGAACCCGGGCTAGTAGATTCTGTAGGTTTTTTGTGGCATCCTTGACATCTCTGGTACCATAAAGCCTGGGTTGTTTAGGGATTTCCATTGGGCCCCCTTGGCCAACAGCTCAATTGAATCTAATCTAGTCCCATCATTAGAAGCCTGGCCTGGCCAGTTGAGACTCCATATTGCACATCACTAGAGTCCTCATTAGGATCACCTTCATAGATCCCAGGAAGGTTTCACTACAGTAGGGCTCCACACACACCCCTAAATGATGCACCCTCCCCCTCATTCCAGCCATCTATCCCACACTCTCTTCCTACACCCAATCACCGAATGCCATCCCCACCTGCCCAAAGTCCATTGTAAAATCTACTCTATTCCCCCACCCAGGGAGATTCCTGCATCCTCCCTCTGAGCCCCTCTTTTTACCTAACCATTCTGGGTCTGTAGATCCTAGCCTGGTCATCACTTACCTAATGGCTAATGTCCACTTATAAGTGACTACATACCATATTTATCTTTCTGGGCCTGGGTTACCTCACTCAGGATGCTTTTTCTAGTTGTATTAATTTGCCTACAAATTTAGTGATGTCATTTTTTAACAGCTGAGTAATACTCTGTTATGTAAATATGGCATTTTTTTTCTTTATCTATTCTTCGGTTGACGGACATCTAAGTTCCTTCTAGTTTCTGGCTATTATGAATAAAATCACAATGAGCATGGTAAAGTAAATGTCCTTATGGCAGGATGGAGTGTCCTTTAGATACATGCCCAAGAACAGTATGGCTGGATCTTGGCGTAGATTGACTCATAATTTTCAGAGGAACCACAATATTGATTTCCATAATAGCTGTACAAGTTTGCACTCCCACCAGCCATGGAGGAGTAACCCCTTGCTCCACATCCTTGCTAGCATGAACTGCCACTTATGTTATTGACCTTAGCCATTCTGACAGATGTAAGATGGAATCTCAGAGCAGTTTGTATTTGCATTCCACTGGTGGCTAAGGGAACATTTCTTTAAGTGTCTCTCAGTCATTTGAGATTCTTCTATTGAGAATTCTCTGTTCAGATCTATTCCCCATTTTTTATTGGATTATTCGGGTTTTTGATATTTAGTTTGAGTTCTTTATATATCTAGGATATTCGTCCTCTATCACATGTAAAGGCCGTTTCCCGTCCTGTCAGTTGTTGCTTTGTGCTGTTGATGGTGTCCTTTGCATTACAGAAGCTTTTCAGGTCAAATTTATTACTTGGTGATCTTAGCAACTGAGCACTTGGTATTCTGGTCAGGTAGTTGTCTCCTGTTCCAATGAATTCTTGGATGGTCTTCACTTTCTCCTCTATGTTTGTTTAGTTTTAGGTTGAGGTCTTTGATCCACTTGTTCTTGAGTTTTGTGTAGGGTGGTAGTAGATGTAATTTGTTTATGGATGTATTTGCATTCCTCTACATTCTGACATCCAGTTTGAGCAGCACCATTTGCTGAAGATGGTCTCTTTTTTCCAGTGTGTATTTCTAGCTTCTTTATAAAGAAATGTCAGGTTTCCATGTATATTTTGATTTATGTCTATATCTTCGATTCAATTCCATTGACCAACATGTCTGTTTTCATACCAATATTATGCCTCTTTTATTACCACCCATTGGTAGGACACTTTGAAATGAGGAATAGTGATACCTCAAGAAGTTCTTCTATTGGGCAGGATTTTTGACATTCTGGATTTTTTGACATTGCATATGAAGTTGAGAATTGTCATCTCAAGGTCTGTAAAGACTTGGGTTGGAATTTTGATGGGGATTGAATTGAAACTGAGTGTAGATTACTTTTTGTAGGATGGCCATTTCTGCTATGATAATCCTACCAATTCATGCGGATGGAAAATCTTTCCATCTTCTGATATCATCTTCAACTTCTTCCTTCAAAGACTTGAAGGTTTTAATCATACAAGTCTTTCACTTGCTTGGAGTTGCAATATTTATATTATTTGAGAATATTGGGACAGGCATTGTTTCCTTAAATTTTGCCCAATTCATTTAAAAATTATACATAGGAGGGCTAATGTAATGGGTTTTTTGTTTTGTTTTGTTTTGTTTTGTTTGTTTGTTGAGTTAATCTTGTATTCAGTCACTTTGCTGAAATTTTATTTATCAGCTGAAGGAGTTCCCTAGTGGAATTTTTAAGGTTACTTATGTATACTATCATATCATCTGCAAATAAAGACACTCTCACTCTTTCATTTCCAATTTGTATCCACTTGATCTCTTTCAGTTGTCTTATTGCTTTTCCAAAGATTTCAAGTACTATATTGAAGAGATATGGAAACAGTGGACAAACTTGTCTTGTACTTGATTTTAATGGAATTGCTTTTGTGTTTCGCTACATTTAATTTTATGTTAGCTACAGGCTTGGTGTAAATTGCCTTTATTGTACTTAGGGATGTTGGCTTTTTAAATTATTTTTATTAATTACAGGTTATTCACTTTGTATCCCCCCCCCCACGTACCTCCCTCCCTCTTCCACTCCCAACCCCACCCTTCCTCTTCTGCACTCATGTTCCTCCCCCAGTCCACTGATAAGGGAGGACCTCTTCCCCTTCCCTCTGATCCAAGTCTATCAGGTCTCATCAGGGGTGGCTACATTGTCTTCTTCTGTGGCCTGGTAAGGCTGATTTCCCCTCAGGGGGAGGTGATCCAAGAGCAGGCCAATCAGTTCATGTCAGAGACAGTCCCTGTCCCCATTACTATGGAGGCCACTTAGATAATGAACTTCAAAGGCTACCTCTGTGGAGGGGTTCCAGGCCATCTCCATGAGTGGCCCTTGGCTGGAGTATCAGTATCATAAAAGACCCCTGTGCCCAGCCTTTTTAGATCATTGCTCTCCTTGTAGAGCTCTTGTCCTCTCCAGGTCTTACTATCTCCCACTTCTTTCATAAGATTTCCTGTACACTGCCCAAAGTTTGACTATGAGTCTCAGCATCTGTCTTGCTACCCTGAAGGGTAGAGCCTTTCAGAGGCCCTCTGTAGTAGGCTCCTGTCCTGTTTCCTGTTTTCTACCTCCTCCAGTGTACATCCTCTTTGCCTTTCTGAATGGGGATTGAGCATCTTAGCCAGAGTCCTCCTTCCTGATTAGCTTCCTTAGGTGTACAGATTTTAGTATGTTTATCCTGTATTATATGTCTAATATCTATTTATGGGTAAGTGTATACCCTGTGTGTCTTTCTGCTTCTGGGATACCTCATTCAGGATGATCTTTTCCAGTTCCCACCATTTACCTGCAAATTTCATAATTTCCTTTTTTTTTTTTTATGGATGAGTAATATTCCATTGTGTAGATAGATGTACCATAATTTCTGTATCCATTCCTCATCTGGCCTGTTTCCAGCTTCTGGCTATTACAAATAAAGCTGCTACAAATATGATTGAGCAGATGTCCTTGTTGTGTACTTGAGCATCTTTTGGATATATGACTAGGAGTGGTATAGCTGGATCTCAAGGAAGCGCTATTCCTAATTGTCTGAAAAAGCACCAGATTGATTTCCAAAGTGGTTGTATAAGTTTACATTCCCACCAGCAACGGAGGAGGGTTCCTCTTTCTCCACATCCTCTCCAGCATGTGTTGTCACTTGAGTTTTTTATCTTAGCCATTCTGGTGGGTGTAAGGTGAAATCTCAGGATCGTTTTGATTTGCATTTCCCAGGTGACTAAGGACGTTTAACATTTCTTTAAGTGTTTCTGTTGCATTTGATATTCCTCTATTGAGAATTATCTGTTTAGCTCTGTACTCCATTTTTTAATTGGATTACTTGATTTGTTGCTGTGATCAATCCTCACTTAGAAAGACAAATAGGAGGTGCATTGGACATAGGAGAAAACAAGTAACAGGACAGGAGCCTACTGCAGAAGACCCCTGAAAGACTCTACCTAGCAGTGTATCAAAGCAGATACTAAGAATCATAACCAAACCTTCAGCAGAGTGCAGGGAACCATATGAAAGAAGGGGAAGTTTGTATAATGTGGAAAGGATAGGAGCTCCACAAGGACCAAATATATCTGGGCACAGGGGTCTTTTCTGAGACTGACACTCCACCAAGGACCATGTATGGACATAACCTAGAATCTCTGCTTGGATGAAGCACGTGGTAGCTCAGTCACCAGTTGGTTTCCCGTGGTAAGGGGAACAGGGACTATTTCTGACAGGAACTCAATGGCAGGCTCTTTGATCTCCCCACCCCCCAAGAGAGGAGTGTCCTGCTAGGCCACAGAGGAGGACTTTGCAGCTAGTCCTGAAGATACCTGATAAAACAGGGTCAGATGAAAGGGGAGGAGGTCCTCCCAATCAGTGGACTTGGAAAGGGGCAGGGAGGAGATGAGGGAGGGAGGGAGGGCTTGGGAGGGAATGAGGGAGCGGGATACAGCTGAGATACAGAGTTAATGAAATGTAACTAATAAAAAATTAATTAATTAATTAATTAATTAATTAAAACTTCCTGAGTTCTTTATATATATTGGATATTAACCCTCTGTCAGATACAAGGTTGCTGAAGACCTTTCCCAATCTGTACGCAGTCATTTTGTTCTGACAACAGAGTCCTTTGCTCTACAGGCGCTTTTCAGTTTCAAGAGGTCCCATTTATTGATTGTTGCTCTTAGAGCCTGTGCTGTTGGTGTTCTGTTCAGGAAGTTGTCTTCTGTGCCAATGAGTTCAAGGCTCTTCCTCACTTTTTCTTCTAACAAGTTTAGTGTGTCTGGTTTTATGTTGAGATCTTTGATCCACTTGGACTTTAGTTTTGTGAAGGTTAATAAATATGAATCTATTTGCATTTTTCTACATGGAGACATCCAGTTAGACTAGCACCATTTGTTGAAGATGCTATCTTTTTTCCATTATATGGTTTTGGCATCTTTGTCAAAAATCAGGTGTCCATAAGTATGTGGGTTTATTTTTTGGGTCTTCTATCCAATTCCATTGATCTACCATTCTGTTTCTATGCCAGTACTATGCAGTTTTCATTATTGTTGCTCTATAGTACAGCTTGAGATCAGGGATGGAAATACTTCCAGAAGATCTTTTATTATAGAGGGTTGTTTTTAGCAATTCTGGGTTTCTTGTTATTCCATACGAAGTTGAGAATTTTTCTTTCCAGGTCTGTAAAGAATTGTATTGGTAATTTGATGGGAATTGCATTGAATCTATAGATCGCTTTTGGTAAGATAGCCATTTTTACTATGCTAATCCTGCCAAGCCATGAGCATGGGAGTTCTTTCTGTCTTCTGATATCTTCTTCTAATTCTTTCTTCAGAGACTTGAAATTTTTTTCATACAAGTCTTTGACCTGCTTGGTTAGGGTCACACTAAGTTACTTTATGTCCTTTGTGGCTATTGTGAAGGGTGTTGTTTCCCTAATTTTTTTCTCAGCCCTTTTGTCTTTTATATACAGGAAGGCTGCTGATTTTTCTGAGTTAATTTTGTATCCATCCACTTTGCTGAAGGTGTTTATCAGCTGTAGGAATTCCTTGGTAGAATTTTTGGGGTCACTCAGATATACTATCATATCATCTGCAAATAGTGACACTTTGACTTCTTCTTCCTTTCCAATTTGTATCCCCTTGATCTCCTTTAATTGTCTTATTGCTGTAGCAAGGACTTCCAGAACAATGTTGAAGAGATATGGAAAGAGTGGGCAGCCTTGCCTTGTCCCTGATTTCAGTGGGATTGATTTAAGTTTCTCTACGTTTAGTTTGATGTTAGCTATAGGCTTGCTGTATATTACCTTAACTATGTTTAGGTGTGTGCCTTGTATCCTTGATCTCTCCAAGACTTTAAACATGAATGGATGTTGAATTTTGTCAAATGCTTTTTCAGCATCTAAGGAGATGATCGTGTGGTTTTTTTCTTTCATTTTGTTTATATGGTGGATTACACTGATGGATTTCCGTATATTGAACCACCCCTGCATGCCTGGGATGAAGCCTACTTGGTCATAGTGGATGATACCTTTGATGTGTTCTTGTATTCAGTTTGCAAGTATTTTGTTGAGTATTTTTGCATCAATGTTCATAAGTGAGATTGGCCTGAAATTCTTTTTCTTTGTTGGGTCTTTGAGTTGTTTAGGTGCTAAGGTGGCTGTGGCTTCATAGAATGAGTTTGGTAGTGTTCCTTTTATTTCTATTTTGTGGACTAGTTTGAAGAGAACTGGAATTAGTTCTTCTTTGAAGGTCTGGTAGAATTCTGCACTGAAACCATCTGGCCCTGGGATATTTTTGGATGGGAGACTTTTGATGACCGCTTCTATTTCCTTAGGGGATATAGGACTATTCAATTGATTTACCTGGTCTTGATTCAGCTTTGGTAAGTGGAATCAATCAAGAAAATTGTACATTTCATCTAGATTTTCAAATTTTGTGGCATATAGACTTTTGAAGTAAGCCCTAATGATTGTTTGGAGTTCCTCAGTGTCTATTGTTATGTTCCCCTTTTCATTTCTGATTTTGTTAATTTGGATAGTGTCTCTTTGTCTTTTAGTTAGTTTTGCTAAGTGTTTGTCTATCTTGTTGATTTTCTCAAAAAACCAGCTCTTGGTTTCATTGATTCTTTGAATTGTTTTATTTGTTTCTAATTGATTGATTTCAGCCCTGAGTTTGATTATTTCCAGCCATCTGCTCCTTTTTGGTGTGTCTGCTTCTTTTTTTTCTAGGGCTTTTACAGGAGCCATTAACTTGCTTGAATGAGATGTTTCGAATTTCTTCTTGAATGCACTTAGTGCTATGAACTTTCCTCTTAGCACTGCTTTCATTGTGTCCCACAAGTTAGGGTATGTTTTGTTTTCATTTTCATTGAATTCTAGGAACACTTTTATTTCTTTCTTTATTTCTTCCCTGACCAAGCTGTCATTTAATAGTGAGTTGTTCAGTTTCCGTGTGTGTGTAGGGTTTTTGTTATTTAGTCCATGGTGATCAGATAGGATACAAGGGATTATTTCAATCATTTTGTATCTGTTGAGGCTTGCTTTGTGACCAACTATATGGTATATTTGGGAGAAGGTTCCATGAGGTGCTGAGAAGAAGGTAAATTCTTTTGTGTTTGGGTGTAAGTTTATGTCGATGTCTGTTAGATCCAGTTGATTCATGATCTCTTTTAGAGATATTGTTTCTTTGTTTAATTTCTGTTTAGTTGACCTGTCCTTTGTTGAGAGTGGGGTGTTGAAGTCTCCCACTATTAATGTGTGGGGATCTATGTGTGGTTTAGGTTTTACTAATGTTTCTTTTACAAATGTGGGTGCCTTTGTATTTAGGGCATAGATGTTCAGGATTGTGATGTCTTCCTGGTGGAATTTTCCCTTGATGAGTATGAAGTATCCTTCCCCATCTCTTTTTATTAATTTTGGTTGAAAGTCTATTTTATCAGATATTAGAATGGCTATTTCTAAGAAGAATGCTTGCTTCTTGGGTCCATTTGCTTGGAAAACCCTCTTCCAGCCCTTTACCCTCAGGTAATGTCTATCTTTGTGACTTAGGTGTGTTTCTTGTATGCAACAGATTGTTGGGTCTTGTTTACGCATCCATTCTGTTAGTCTGTGTCTTTTATTGGAGAATTGAGTCCATTGATGTTGAGAGAGATTAATGACCAGTGGCTGTTAGAGCCTTTGATTTTGAAGTTGGCTATGGTAGTAAGTTTGTGTGCGTGGTTACTTTTTGTTTTGCTGTAGTGAGGTTAATTATTTCCTGTGTTTTCTTGAAAATAGTTTTCTTGTGTTGCATTTTTCCTTCTAGTACCCTTTGTAATGCTGGATTTGTGTGTAGGTATTGTTGAAATTTGTTTTTGTCGTTGAATATCTTGTTTTCTCAGTCTATGAGGACTGAGCGTTTTGCTGGGTATAGTAGCCTGGGCTGACATCTGTGTTCTCTTGATATGATATCCATCCAGGCCTTTCTGGCTTTCATAGTCTTTGTTGAGAAGTCAGGTGTGATTCTGATAGGTTTGCCATTATATGTTACTTAGCCTTTTTCCCTTGCAGCTTTTAGTATTTTTTTTTCTTTGTTCTGTATACTTACTCTTTTGATTATTATGTGGTGGGAGGATTTTCTTTTCTGGTCAAATTTGTTGGGTGTTCTGTAGGCCTCTTGTATTCTTATAGGCCTCTCCTTTAAGTTGGGGAAATTTTCTTCAATGATTTTGTTGAGAAAATATTTTCTGGGCTTTGGAGGAGGGAATCTTCATTTTCCTCCATTCCTATTATTCTTAGGTTTTATCTTTTCATGTTGTCTTGGATTTCTTGGATGGTCTGTATCACGAATTTTTTAGATTTAACATTTTCTTTGACAGATACATCTATTTCTTCCATTGTATCTTCCACACCTGAGAATCTTTCTTCCATCTCTTGTAGTCTATTGGTTATGCTTACCTCTGTAGTTTCTGTTTTCTTCCCTAAGTTCTTTCTCTCCACAATTTCCTCCATTTGTGTTTTCTTTAATTTTTCCAATTCTATCTTCAGATCTTGAGCCATTTTGTTGATTTCCTTCAGCTGTCTGAATGTATTTTCCTGTTTTTCCTTCAATTCCTTCAGCTGTTTGTTTGAACATTCCTCTGTTTATTTTATTTCTTTCAGTGATTTAAGTATTTCTTCTCTAAAGGCCACAAACTGTTTGGTTGCAAGTTCCTCTATTTCTTTACAGATGGCCATAATCTTTGACTTAATCTTCCTCTAGTTCTTTACGTGTTTTATTTGTTTCCTCTCTTATCATCTTCATAAGCATAGATGTAAGGTCATCTTCTTGAATTTCAATTATGCTGGGTGTCCAGGGCTGCTTGCCCCTGGATAACTGGGTTCTGGAAATGCCATATTGCTCTGGCTTTTGTTGATTGAGCTTTTATACTGGCCTCTACCCATTGGGCTATCTTAGGTGTTGAGTGTTAGTTTCTGGTGCTTTCTTGAATCCTGTGGTGGGGAGAATCCCCTTGGCAGCAAGATGATTTTTCCTGAAGGAGTCCTCCTCAGCTTTTTGAGTATGATCACTGAATAGCCAGTGTTTTTCAGGAATTGCCACGGCTCACCTCAGGTGTACAGACCTGAATAGTAACTGTGGTCTTTTTTAGTCAAGGGGGCTCTCCTCTCACCCGGGGAAGTCCTAGAGACAGCTGTCCTGCTTCTGGGTTTCTTGCTGTAAATTTAGTGATCTGCTACTCTAACCTGGGTGCCCTGAGGTTTGGTCAGTTTAATTAGGGATAACTGGTTGCCCCTTGGAGCAGTTCTGGGGGTTAATCTCAGGGATCCCAGGCTTCTGTAGGTCTGAGGTTGGGGCTCTGTGCCCCAGTGCCCAAGCGGTAATCAGTGGCAGGTGAGCTCTGCTCTAATGGGTGCAGCTGGAGACTAGAGTCAGGAGCCTGTGGATAACCAGAAACTTTTCCGGAGCTAGGTGTCCTGAGTTAAGGGCAGATGTTTCCTCCACCATGGGATTTTCTCCCAACAGGGAGGCCCGGTCTGTGGTGTTTGGGGTGGCACAGGCGCTGGTGGGTGGTGGCTCCAAACTGGTGACTGGGCAGGAACCTGAGAACTTTTCTTTGTGTGGTGGTGGGGAAGGGAGGGGTTGGCTGAGTGCTCTAAGCTGGGATCTGCTGTTTCCTTCCCTGTGGGGTTTTCTCCCCACAGAGAAACCCAGTCTCTGGTGCCCTGAGGTGCACAGTTCTGTCTGTGACAGAGAGTCAGGTGTGCAGCAGGTCTCTGTGCTGGTGACTATGTGCCCACTGGTCTGCAGGACCTTTTCCAGTGGTAGACTGGGTGACCCGAGATCAGTCCCATTTCCTTCCTTCCCTGTGGGGTTTTCTTGCGACCGGGACTCCCAGTCTCTGCTGTTTTGGTGCCCACCGTTCAGCCTGAGAAGGTGAACAGGACACGCAGGTGAGTGGTTCTGGCGACTAAGTGACTGTGCGACCCAGAATCTCTTCCGGGTTCTGGCTGGGTGACCTGAGAGTGGACCTGGCTGATTCTTACACGGTTGAGTTTCCTATCACCTGGGAAACACGATCACTGGTGTTTTAGGGCCCAGAGTTTAGTCTCTTGATCGCTGTACCAACATTGGTGTCCTGCTCCTCAGACCCAGTGTCCTCCCAGTGCCGCCCTCTTGGATTCCAGGATGTTGTTTTTTATCCTGAGCATCTCCATTACTAGTATCATGAAGGAGTGTTGGATTTTCTCAAAGGCTTTTTCTGCATCTAATGAGATGATCATGTGTGGTTTTCTTTCTCCTTTTAATTTGTGTATATGGTAGATTACATTTACTGATTTTCTTATATTAAATTATCCCTGCATCTCAGGGATGAAGCCTACCCAGTTATAGTGAATGATCTTTTTTGTTGGGATTTTGGATTTGGTTTGTAAGTATTTTATTAAAATTTTTGCATGTATATCCATAAGGGAAATTAGTCTGTAACTTTCTTTCTTAGTTGAGTTGTTAGTGGTTTGGGTATGTGGCCTTGTAGAATGAATTAGGTATCTTTTTCCTTAGGGTGGATTTTTTTTTTTTTTTTTCTGTTTTTGTTGAAAACATTTCTGGACCTTTGAGCTTTGAGCTGGGTATATAATAATAATGATAACACCTATTATTCTTGGGTTTGGTCTTGCCATATTGTTCCGGATTTCCTGGATGTTTTTGTTTGTTTGTTTGTTTGTTTGTTTGTTTTTGGATTTACCATTTTTTTTGATCAGTGTATCCATTTCTTCAAGGTTATCTTCAACACCTGAGATCCTCTCTTCTATCCTCTGTATTCTAGTAGTAAAGCTTGCCTCTCTAGTTCCTGTTTGAATTTCCAAATTTTTTTATTTCCATAATTCCTTCAGTTTTGGTTTTCTTTATTAATTCTATTTCCAACTTCAGGTCTTGAACAGTTTGTGTATTTTATTATACTGTTTGCTTGTGTTTTTGTAGCTTTCTTTAAGGGATTTATTATTTTCCTCTTTAAGGACCTTTATCATACTTTTAAGGTTTGTTTTAAGGTATTTGCTTGTGCTTCAGATATTCAGGGACTGCTGTGCTAGGATAGCTGGACTCTAGTGGGCACATATTGTTGATTATATGTTTATGCTTGCTTCTTGGCATTTGAGTTTGGGATGATTAAAGGTTTAGGTGCTGGTTTCTGGATTTGTCTTTGTTGGATGGGTGTTTTGTTCCTTGATTTCTGTTTTCTCTCTGGAGTTTTAGAGTGAGAGTGTGCTGGCTGTGTGTTGCCTATTTTCCTGGTCTGTTCAGCTGATGTGGTCACAGAGAATGCCTGCTGGTGTTGGAGGGTGAATAACTGGAATGAGTTGGAGAAAGGAAGGTGTTGGATTGATGTTTTGTGCACTGTGTATTCAAATACTGCTTTCTGTACCCAGAGAGTTGAGTACAGGCCTGACTGAGGTATTGGCATTGTTATGAAGCATCTCCTATCTTAGTATTTTGTAAACATTGTTCTCCATCACCTTCTGATTGCTCAAATAAAGAACTTTTCAGAGAGAATAAGGTGGGACTCCTGAGCCCAATGAGGAGGTCTCGGGTAGGGACCACATAGACAGATTTGCCGTTGGGACACAGACAAAGAAAAGAGACTAAGTTGGCAGGTAAGAAGCCACGTGGCAGAACATTGATTATAAGAGCTACATGGGAGCAACAGTAAGCTAAGGCCTAACGCTGTTATAAATAAATATGTCTCCATGTCACTATTCAGAGCTAGGGTGGACATAGAAAGTCCCTACTGCTACAGCAAGGTGGGAGGAGATGCTCTTTTTGATTCATTGGAGAAGGAGTTTGAGAGGAAAGGGAGACCACAGCAAGTTTCTAGCTACAGAGGTGGGGATGAGCCCGGGGAGCGGGGGAGGGATTGGATATTAGAAGACTAAGTTTGAGGGCAATAAAAGAGAGAGGAAAAGGTTTACCTCAAAAAAAAATTGAGACTCATTTGTTTGTTAGTATGTGTGGGGAGGGTGTACCTCTATGTGCAGGTATGGTGGCCTAAGGACAACTTGTTCCTTTCTATCATAGGGGACCCAGGAATGGAATTCAGGTCTTCAGACATGGTGGCAAGCACCTTTCCTCCACTGATCCATCTCACAGCCCCAAAAGTAATCTTTCTAGGGAGCACTTACCTCTTCAAAGAAGACAAGACACCCGAGGCTTATAATCAGTAACATGGCAAGTCTTCCCCAGAGATGTAATGGTACCCAAAGGAAACACCTGACATGCCTACGGCACAGAGTAGGCACAAGGGGAAATCGAGGTAATGGTCTGTCAGTGGAGACCTACAGATACCAGGTGGCACTTCTGTGTGAACTTCTGAGTAAAATGAACCAGAAACAGAGGAGATTCTCAGTCACTTCTAGCTCAAATTTCTGACTGAAACGCTGTTTATCTGCTTCGTTGTCCAAAGAACTTATTCTTACTGTGACTATAACGAATCACTCCAAAACTGAAGAGTAAAACAGTTTGCTATGCTTGGAAACTGTGGAGTCAGGGTGTAGAACAAGATAACAGGGCTGTCTTGTTGCCCTACCCGTCTCAGCTTTGAAGCAGAGAGCCGAACTTGCCATCTCATTTCCTACAGTTCAACACTGGATAGCACCTGCGGACCTTGGTTCTCTTGTTTGTGCCTCTCCACATGGACCTCTTGCAAAAATTTTAGTTTGATTTCAATGCAACAAACTGGCAGAGTTCAAAGTCCAAGAGACAAGGAAAACATAGCTGCTTTTTGACTGTGACTAGCTTCGGGAATCATATAATGCTAGTATTTTGTCATATTCATTGTCTGGAAGTATTGGCAGGTTCCAGATTCATGGTGAGTAAGAATATACCACACCAGCTTATCAGGATGGCTTAGCAGGTAAAGATATCTGCAGCCAAGCCTGATGACCAGAGTTCAATCCCAGGACCCACATGATGGAAGGGGAGAAATGACTTCTGAAAATGGTCCTCTGTCTTCTACATATGCATCGTGTGGCATGTACATTCTCTCTCTCACACACACACATACAAATAAAATGTAGCAAAACATTTTTAAAATAGTGAAAAAAGTAGGTAGAATAAAAAATACTGCTAAATCTGTATTTTGAAAGCACAGTCTGTTACTGGGCCCTAGAGAATAAGCACGGTTTCTTCCCTTCTCTTCCTTTTCCTACATCCTTAATATCTCTTACTATTTGAAGGAAGAAGGAAGCAAAAGATTTAAATATGATCAGTCTTTGCTTAGGGAAATTATTAATAATGTTTATTAAGGATTTTTCAAAGTTTAAACTCAGTTTAGATTAATATTCCTGGAGCATGGAAGGGATAAGTGACAAATGTCTTTGGAGTGGTGGTTTGTGATAAATCACCGAGGGTTTTAAATGTCATGCTGAGAATTTGAGTCTGCGCTGGCCTCGGGACTTGGTTCTGCGGCGATGGAGAAATGGATGCATGTCTTTGATCAGTGAATGACATAACCATTAAAAAATTGCCTCCTTCTAAAAGCCATGGGCAAGATGAATCATCCTGGCAAGCCTGGAAACAGAAACTAGTAGAATTTCTCTTAACTGACCTCTTCTTGATGAAATGCTCTTTAACCTTGCTCTCGATGTGGTCTCCAAAATCCACAGGCTGAATCAGATGTGGTGATTCACATGTGCAGTCCTGTCACTCAAGAACGAGAAGCAGGAGCGTCACACACTCTCAAGAACAGTGAAATCCTATCTCAAGAAAAGATGCCCATAGACTAGAGCAGAAGGCTTGCTGGGAGGCGAGATGCTAAGACACATTTTTTCCCTTCCAGATGAGTAATTTCATAGCAAGATTTAGAGAGTTTGCTCTTATGGCTGGCTCTGATCTTTAGCTGTAATACACCATTTAATTAAATATGTTTAAAATTTTGTGGTTACAAAAGAAAAATGGTAAATGTTTTCTTGTGAAATCCAAACTGTCTGTTTGGGAAAGACTAAATAAGCAATTAAGAATGAGGGAGACAGAGGTAAAGGACTAGGAGGAAAAACAAAATCATGTACAATTTCATGGTCTTTGCAAATTTTGCATTTTTAGAGGAGGTGGCATAGTGTATCAGAGGGTTAGAGCTGACAGAGTGAGACTTAGTAAATCAAAATTTGAATGTATCATTTTGTTTATATGTCTTTGGATAAGTTGCTTGACCACTATGCGTTACAGTTTATCTTATTATTAGAACTCCTCACAGAACCTATTTCATACCTTGTAATAGAGATTAATGTAGGTAAAATATTAAAGTTTATAAAAGATTGTCTACATATTTTTTAAAAGACTATTACTTTGTGCATCATAGACATGACTTTTAAGAGACAAGACATGCAGAGTCCTTTCTCAAACAGACACAAAAACAAAAGTGATAAGCTCGTGGTTCAATGGTTCAGGTAAGAGTCCTCCATGTCTAGAAGGTTCTTGTTAGATGGGGAAGTAGAAAGCAAGACACAGAGGTAAGAAAGCTATTGAAGAAAGACTTAATAACCGTCTTTAGTGAGCACAGACAAAGGGCAAGAGTTGAACTTGACTCCAACATGCTGGTCAGCATTCTGGGAAGATACTTAGTAGAAGAGAGGACCCTGTTTGGAGAAGGAATAATGAAAACACCTTCATTGAAACGGGTTTTTAAACTTCAGTGCTTGTCAGGAGTCTACATTGGACCCTCCTCCTGACTTACATAAAATACCCTCTTTAGACAAACTCACCTCATTTATGAGAATATGCCAGCTACACTCTCATTACACCAAAATATTTAACCCAGCTCCAGCCTCCCCACTGAACTTTAGAATATACATCTGGGTCTTAAATGTTCCAAATATTATTGATTGAATGTAAAATTCAACATGTGCAAAGCTGATTATCATCTTCCTATGAACACCTGTTCCTTCTCTAAATTATCTTAATTACTGATACCATCATTCACCCAAAGACTCAGGCCTTGGGTGTTCTGGAAACCAGTATTCATAACTCCCTTTACCTTAATCCTCACATTCAGTTTGTTTCTAACAACTTGCTCTTCTGCTTTTTAAGTATTATTTGTGTCTTACCCTCTGGATTCCAAACTCACTTCCTACTGTAGTAACTTGGATCCTTGCCTTCAAGCTCCCTCTTCTAAGCCATGCTCCACTGTGCTGTCATCATTGTACACTACAGGAGCACCAGGATCTGGCTTCACAATGAGTGAAGCCCTGAGGGGCTTCCCCACAGCTACAGATGCTGGCCCCCAATCCTAGAGGTGCTACTATAGATATACACACAACACAGAGGTCACTGTGCTCTCTCTGACAATCTCCAGATTCATCTCTACCCCTTGCATCCTAGGATCACCTATATGGAATTAGCATAAAATAACCTAGTATCTGGGACATAATATGTTTGTATAATAGAAATGTTTAAGGCAGAGCATCTATTTACTTCAGCAAATATTTCGGAAAAACAAAACAAACAAACCACTCTGATCAAAAGTTTTTTAATCCATTTTTTAGGAACCTTACATGGTCTAACTGAAAAGAGAAAAATCCTTTGAGGGAAATGTTTGAAAAGTGTTCTTTATTCTAAATGTTTTTTCTCTGTATTTATAACTGTTCACCTCCAGTTACCAATATGATTTGTAATTTCCTTGTATTTACTTTATGATTGCCATAGTATTGGTACCACATAAATGCACTTGACCTCTAATTTGGAATGTTGTATGTACAGGATAAAAAGAATTTGCCTAAGCATACCTGACTTCTATTGTAGAAGAACAAATTATACTGTTGTAATTACTCTATCCTCAAAGTTAGAACTTAAAAGAGAGCAGAGAGGATATTAAAATAACTCCAATAAAATACTTTGCACACATCTAAATTAGTAAAACCCAAAAGAAATGAACAGTAGTCTAAGGAAATATGAATTACTAAAATTGTTCCTTCAAGAGGTAGAGAACCTAAATAAATCAATTTTCATGAAAAAAAAAAGTTGTCATAGAAGTACTTCTCAGAAATGTGCAGGATCCAGATGGTTCTGCAAACAAATTATTTTAGACTTTCCAGGAATGAATTGTTTCTCAGCCATGTAAACTGGTGCAGAACATAGATAAAGAAAGGAGCTGTCCATGGTCTTTGTTTGAAGCTATTGTCCATCCAGCAAAGTGAACTCAGACAGTAGACTGCTCACCCTAAAGATCTGGTAGGAAACTGGTAAGGAAAACGGTAAGTTTTGGAGATTTAGTCCATTATCATGGCGGGGAGCAGGGTAGCATGCACGTGAACACTGGAGCAATCAGTGAGAATACATCCTGATCTGCAGGCAGAGAGTTGCTGAAATCCCAAAGGAGACCCTACCAACACACCTACTCCAAGGAGGCCACACCTTCTAATCCTTCTCAAGTGGTTCCACTCCCTGATGACTAAGCGTTTAAATATGTTAGCCTCTGGGAACTATTCTCCATCAAACCTCCACAAATATCTATGGAATCTACTTGTGGCCGATCCCAGTTTGCTTAGTTTGCTACAGCAGAAATCCACAAATAGTTTACAAGACTTTATTAAGAAAAAAACTTCACTGTTTTGGAGTTTGGAAATTCAGGATACCAGGAACCGTAGATTTAGCATCCTCAGATAGCTCAGAAGTGGTGCCTCCTTACCCTAACCTTAATGTCAGAGGCACAAGGGAACTGTGTAGGATATCTTCTAAAATGGCACTGATACTATTCATAGGAGGTCTATGCTCGTGATCAAATCATTTTCTAAAGCCCCACCTGCAAGCAGTATTGTATTAGAATTACATTTCTACATATGAGTTGGGCAAAATTTATAATGGGTACATAGATGTCAAATGATTTTAGCCATTAGGACTCCATCCACCTGCCCAGAATAGGGAACAGCCACTCACCTTAAGTCACAATTCTAGGGCAAACTTACCTGGCCAAACTGGTACAAAGTAGCTGAAAGCCACACCTAAATTCTATTCCTATCACCTGTAAAATGCTAATAAAGCAACCTCTCACAGTTTATCCTCTATTCATGAAAACAAAACTTTCCTTAGCAAATGGGTTTGAGAACCTCAGACCTGTAGAGTTAGCCCTTTCTTAGCATACACCCTCACACCAGAAATCCCATGTTCTCAGTAAGACCCTGGTCTGCACCCTGTTAATATCCTAAGACTACCACACTTAAGACTGTGTTCCAGGCAGTCTGAAGTAACAAGAAAAAGATATTTGCTGAAATACTGATTCTCGAGTTCAGGCAGGTGTTTTTAATGGTTTCTGAGGTGACACCACTGCGTGCTCACTTTGGTGGACTCCATTGAGAGAATGGAGTCTGAGAATCCTCACTGCCCTTTGAGATGAAAATATGACCTCTTTTCACCTTTGGTCCACTGGGGGCTGGCAGGACATGTTCAAGCCTGCCTGGGTTTCTTCCAGACTTGATGAGCCTGACATGAAAGAGGCTTTTTGATTAGATGGGAAGAACCTACTCTCAGTTTATTCCTTGGGCTCTTACACTACTTTGGAGACTGTTCTCAAGGCTTGAGTGTTGCTGAATGTCGACCATTCTCTGTGAGATGCTGCATCGCTGTCACCAACGGAATGCTTGGGTTTGAGGCCCAGAAGTACAGGTAAAAATCATGCCAAGGACCAGCTGAAGACAAGTTCAGACCAGGAAAGAAATCAAAGAAATTGAACTTTATACCGGAGGAAATGGGAAGCTATTGAAAGAATTCACATTGTCCAAGACAAACACAGTCATATATACATATACATACACATACATATAGGGTTTTCAAGACACAGTTTCTCTGTGTAGCCTTGGCTGTTCTGGACTCACTTTGTAGACCAAACTGGCTTGAACTCACTGAGATCTCCCTGCCTCTGCCTCCCTGAGTGTTGGGATTACAGTCATGAGACAGCACACCCTTTTCTCAGACATATATTTTTAAAGTGTGTTCTAAATATAGCTATAAGGTTCAAAGAGACACACAAAGATGCATTCATTAGAGAAAAGCTGATGAAACTAACACTGTATCAGTGGAGATGAAAAGAAAATTGGGCCTAAAAATATTCAGAGAGTAAAACTGGCCAGCACAGAAAAGAATCTAGCCTAATAACCATTTTCTCGGTTAGGTGAAAAGACAGAGAATCCATGGTCCAGAGCCACTAGCATATTGCAGACAGAAAATACAGAGTGATACGTAATACACTTGAGTTCACATACAGGGGCTTAATGCAGTTTTACTAAGTTGGAAGAGGAATTTTAGGAAGATTGTTCTGGAGGCAACAAGAAACAGGCCTTGGATAAGAAAGAAACAAAAGCTGGAGATCATGTCTGGAGATGTAACAATGGAAATAGGAAAAGTATTAGGACCAGTGAATCTTCAAAAGAAAAACTCATAAGCTTTAATCATTAATTAATAGATTTCAATGTACTAAAAGTTAAAAATAACTTTCATGTACCAACTTCACTCCCAGCCAAAGAGCTAAAGTCGAATGAGTAGACCACATAGACAAACAGCATCACAGGTTTCAGTAAGAAACTCTGAGTTTCCAGTGAACGGTTAAATTAACTCCACTTGGCACAGAATTCTCATTATGCTTGGGAACCATTATGTCCACCAGGGAGAACAGTGTTTTCTTGCCCAGAACTGAGCTGACTCTGAAGTTACCATGTGTGTACCAATGTTTAAATGCCATCTCTTTTCTTCCTAAGTTAGTCTTGCTCTCTTATGGTGCTAGAACCGTTTGAAGGAAGGAGACTTAAAACCTGGCTGTAACTTCTAGTTCAAGATGTTTGACCTTTTGTCCACATTTAAATATCTGAAAAACACTTTGAAACCTCAGCTGAAAGATCAAACAAAATTCTGTCACCAAGGTTCCTGACCTTTCTACTTTTCTGAGAAAAGGAATTAAGACTTCAGGCTTTCTTAATAAACATTTGAAACCAACTTCATTGATTCAGGGCTTTTGGTTCTACATTTATCTCCTCTGTTTTAGTCAGTATTGCTGGGAAATCTGTGCCTCTCTCCCCATCACTTTATCCTTACCTCTGTAAAGTGAGAGACTTTCAGCAGAATAAATGAGTAAAAAACTACAAATCTTGATTCTGTTTAAATGAAGTAGCTATTACTAAAATTCTCAGACTAGGAAACTAAAACATCAGCACCAACACTAGCTTAAATTGGAAGCTTATTCCTGATTTTATTTTTTAAATATTTACTTGTGTGTGTGTATGTATGTATGTATTTGTATGGAATGTATGTGACATGTATGTAAAGAAGCCTGCAGAAATCAGGAGAAGGCTCTAGAACCGGTTAAAGACAGTTGTGAACAACTATGTGGGGTCTAGGAAATGAGCCCAGGTCCTCTGGAAGAGCAGCTGATACTCTTAACTACTGAGTCATCTCTCTCCATGTTTCTGGTTTGGGTTTTTTAATTTTAGTACAACTGAAAGCTGTGTGTTTATTTCTCATTGAACAATTGCTTATTAAGTCTAATATGGACTGGGTCTTTAAGTATCATTACTGTTTCTATGCCAACACCATGCAGTTTTTATCACTAGTGCTCTGTATGATAGCTTGAAATCAGAGATGGAGATACCTCCAGAAGTTCTTTATTATACAGGATTGTTTTGTCTAGTCTGGGTTTTGTTTTTCCATACGAAGTTGAGAATTTTTCTTTCCAGGTCTGTAAAGAATTGTGTTGGTACTTTGATGGGAATTGCATTGAATCTGTAGATTGCTTTTGGCAGGATGGCCATTTTTACCATGTTAATCCTACCAATCCATGAGCATGGGAGATCTTTCCATCTTCTGATATGTTCTTCAGGTTCTTTCTTCAGAGACTTGAAGTTTTTGTCATGCAGTTCTTTCACTTGCTTGGTTAGAGTTACACCAAGATATTTTACATTATTTTGGCTATTGTGAAGGGTGTTGTTTCCCTAATTTCTTTCTCAGCCAGTTTATCATTTGTATACAGAAAGGCTACTCATTTTTGTGTTAATTTTGTATCCATCCACTTTGCTGAAGGTGTTTATCAGCTGTAGGAGTTTCCTGATAGAATTTTTGGTGTCACTTATGTACACTATCATGTTATCTGTGAATAGCAATACTTTGACTTCTTCCTTTCCAATTTGAATCTACTTGGTCTCCTTTAGTTATGAAGTGGCCACCTCCTCCTGTAGCCAGGCAGGACTTCCAGTAGAGGCTAAGGACACCAACTCACCCAAAAAACCTTTGACCCAAAATTTGTCCAGCGTACAAAGATGTGCAAGGATAAAGATGGAGCAAAGACTGAGAGAATGGCCTACCAAAGACTGGGCCTACCTGAGACCCATCCCAGGGGAGAGAACCAGTCCCTGACACTGTTAATGTTTCCCTGCTGTGGTTGTAGACAAGAGCCTAGCACAACTCCTCTGAGAGGCTTCATCCAGCATCTAATGGAACCAGATGCAGAGCCATGCAGCCAAACATTAGACGGAGCTTGGGGAGCCACATGGAAGAGCTGGGGGAACAATGAGGGAACTGAAGATGTCAAGGACTTCACAAAAAGACCCACAAAATCAATTAACCTGGGCTCATGTGGACTCACAGAGACTGAACCACCAACCAAAGAGCATGCATGGACTGGTCCTAGGCCCCCTGCACATATGTAGTAGACGGACGCATAGCTTGGTTTTCATGCGGATCCCCAAACAACTTGGGTAGGGACCCTCTCTGACTCTGATGCCTTCCTTTGAATTCCATTCCCCTAACTGGGCTACCTTGTCTGGCCTCAGGGGGAAACACATACCTAGTTCTGCAGTGATGTAATAGACCAGGAGAGGTTAGTCTGAGGAAGAGGGGAGAAAATGGGGGGGGGGGGCGTATGATATCATTTTTACTATCCCTGAAAGACACTAATGTCTATTTCTATCACTTTGCCTTCATATAGTCATCTTGTGCTATAACTTGTATGCTTCTCCTGTTAGCAAGATCCTCTCTTTGCTAAGGTCTACCTTGCAAAAGCTCATCTATTCTCAATATTTGTCCTACCTTTATTTACTTTTTTTTTTAAATTAATCTGTTTGCTGTCTTCTATAATTCCTCAATAGCAACACACATTATGCTTTGAAAGTACATGCTTCGTAAATGCTGAGCACGTATCTTCTACTTTAGCTGTACTTTATCTGTACTTTTAAGGGTTTATGAGAGGTCATCTCATACTGGCTACACAGAATAGTCATGTTGCTCCCTGACCCTGGAGAAGTTGAACAAGGGAGACAATAAAGAGCAAATCAATAATGATGATATTGCATGATTAGTGTACAGTTATTGTTCTCATAGTGACAACGGCTGGACTAGGAAGAAAACACAAACCGACACACGTTAGATGCTAGTTGTATACACTGCCAGCCAGCAATTATCTCGGTGAATCCTATAATACTCTCTCAGATAATAGTTGCAAACTGCAACTCAGAGCAATGCGTAAAATAAAATACAGAACAGTAAGGTGAACTAACTATAATTGTCAGGCAAGCAGGAGCCAGAAAGTCAGCCTGTGACTTAGGCTAAGCTCATTATGCAGTTGGAAGTACAGAAATTCAAAAATGTTTTATATTAGTGAAATAAAACAGTGATTTCTTTCATTCATCTTCTTTCCTTTATTTTTAAACTTCACTCTTGTCTCTCCAAAGACTGAGTTAAAAATAAAACCTAGTTGTTGCCTTACTTTTACTTATACCATTCCTGTTATAGTTTTTAAAGATTAATTATGAGGCAAAAATGTCAAGTTTGAATTTTAAATTTGGCTCGCCTTCATTGTAAGTTATTCACACTTAGCGGTTTTGGGTTTTTCGTTTGTAAGATAAAGATGGTAGTATTAGGAACCATGCAAGATTAATGATTTTTAAAATATCTGAGTTTGGAATATAGTTTAATGATGGAGCACTTGCCTAGAATGCATGAGTCCCTGGATTTCTCCTAGCTCTGCACTGTATACACACATCAATCAATTAATTAATTAATTTAATTGATACACTTAAACTCATTATATAACTGAAAATATTATTTTAGTCAATAGAATTTTAGATGTTCCTTTATTCATACAAAAAGCTATGGCATGCATAATTTAAAAAACAGGTAGTTTCCCAAAAAATGGCTATGGAAATGAATGAAAGCTATCAGATTCAAACAAGCAGGGATTTGTGGGTTTTTTTGTTTTTTTTGTTTTTTTTGTTTTTTTTTTTCAGAAATTTCTCTAACACAGCAGGAGAGTCATTGCCTTCATTTTCACAGAGGGGTGAAAAACTTTATCACAGAGAAGAGGGAGCCATTCTCTCTCCCTACTTGGAGTCTGTCCACATAGGGGAGCTGTAGGTGGGTTGATTAGAAATGGCATATCCTATATGTTCAACCGTGCATGCTTAGTTTTCTCAGGTTGGTCCTAAATTGGGAGCAGAAATAGAAGTTAAAGAAACTGTCCGTTGTAATAAAATTATGACAGGATAGGTTGGTTGCGTTGTTGGTCTGACTGTCAATGGGTCATAATTATGGCTTTCTGGTCTGGTCACTGACTTTGATTTGTTGGAAATTGCTGCTGAATATGAGTCAGAGTCATATTCAGTGTGTGTGTGTATGTGTTATGTACACATGTCTTATAGGGTCTTATGTATCTTAGGGTCCTAGGGCCCTAAAATGTCCAGAGGCACTGGATCCTTAGGAGCTGAAATCATAGGCAGCTGTGAGCCAGTCATCAAAGATGCTGGGAACCAAACACAGGTTCTGTATCCCAGCTATAACACCCCTTGTCCCCTCCCAACCCCACCTTTCCTCCCTCATCTTCTCCCATGCCCCTCCCCAGTCCAATTTTTTTAATCGCTTTCCAACCACCCAAACTCCATGCCCTCCCCCCTTTTGAGAACGGGTCTGACTCTGTAGCCTGGCGTGGTCTGAAATGCACCATGTAGTTCCACGGCAGCCGTGAACGCAAAGAACCACCTGCCTCTGCTTCAACAGTGCTGTGATTAAGATATGCACAACTCTGCCCTTATTTACAGTTTTATTCTCAATTGGTTATTGTCCCTTCAGAGAAAACTTAGGCTGACCATATATGTGTATGTACATATTTTAATTAAGTAAGTAAGTAATTTGAGCTGGGGGGGGGTCTTAGAACTTTGATCAGGATGGTTTCAAAATCTGTAGCCTCAAGCTGGTCTTCAGCTTCTGTTTCTTCAGTAGCTGAGACCATCAGTACAAGCCAGTCCACACTGCTTGTGCTCATATTCCTCGAAGGATTATGTGAAATTAGGAAACAAACAAAAACATCTCCATTAGAACTCAGGGTGCTGTCCATAGAACAGTATGAAATTTCTAGAAGAGGCGATACTTTTAAACTTTCTCTAAGACAAAAATGTACAGCAGCCTGTATAGCGAAGATGTGCCAAGAACACCCTAAGAGTATTACCACATTGTGATCCTAGTAGCTGTTCTGGCTACTTCACAAGAAAGTGAAATTGTGTGGACGTTTGTTGTTTTCTTGCTTGGATAATTTCTGATTAGTGGATAAGCCACGCTACACTCTTAGTTCTCATTGTCACTGGTGAGATAAGGATCC
The DNA here is from genome assembly GCA_010120015.1 of Rhombomys opimus. Taxonomy (NCBI): domain Eukaryota; kingdom Metazoa; phylum Chordata; class Mammalia; order Rodentia; family Muridae; genus Rhombomys; species Rhombomys opimus. The sequence continues at coordinate 1,572,813 of REGO01000192.1, forward strand.
TTCTCAGCCCTTGGCAGGAGACTGAAGCTTAAGGTAATCATTACATCAAATTTTGAGACCACAATAATTAGTTCAAATGGGGTCATGACCTAAACTGGTCCAGTCAAAGTAAATTTCATGTTTTTAATGAGAATGTTGGAACAAATACTGTCATACTTTCCAATTGGATGTGAGCCAGGGGAGACAGTGACCCTCAGAGATACAGCAACCATTTTTTAACCACATGAGTTATACAAAGCTAAGGATAAGATCAGTGGAGATCAAGCAGTAAAGACTCTCAGTGGAAAGAGATAATTCTTACAGCAAGAGTTAACATCCTTTGAATCTGAGTATTTTCTGTTTATAGCTTTCTAGTCTTTTTCTGATTGTTAAACAACTGGGCAAAGCATCAAGACAATCCAGAGGCTAACAAGGCAAGTAACTCTACAGCTCAGAAGCTTCCCACTCAAGGATGACAAAGCTAAAATTTCAGAGTTAGAATTTCAATAGGCGGAGTCAGTGAAAATGAGCTTATAGATGAAGAACACATGAGGAGCAGGCCACCACATCACACCTATTATCAATAGCAGTCAACCAAAATTACCAAACCAGAAGAAATGATTTCTTCAGAAAAATCCCTGTGACAAAAAAAAAAAAAAGGTTGTTTCTTCTTCTTAGATTAGATATACCTAATCTAAAAGGCAGATTTGGACTCCAGACAGCATGAGAAATTTAAAAACAAAAATCTAGACCAGATTTGATTCTTCACATTTACACAAGGAATCTCATTGTCGGTGAAAATCTTCAAAACTGACAGCAGAAGCCAAAGCACAAGTTTTGTGAGGTGATGCCCTTGCAAAACTTTCCATCAAGAAATGTACTTTGCACAGAAAAAGACAGGTGGATCAGCTCGAGATCAGTTTAGGGCTGCAGTTTCATTTGATCAGAAAATTGCTTTTACTTTGGATCTTTCGTATGGCCTCCCTCTTAACCAGAGACACCCATTCCTGCCCCAAACCTTGAGAATCTGAGTGAGTTCAAGAGCAAAGTCGAGTGTGCACATGTAGTCACTAAATGAAATGAAGCTTGACTGAGCCAGAGGCAGTTCCTGGGTTTTAGCCTAAAATGGCCCAAGTACAGTCTGTATCTTCATAGTAAGCTGTGCTGTTAATACAATGCCTATCTATGCCTCACTGACCTTGTCTGTGACTACCCGCTTTGGAATTTTTCCACAGGGCTACAGAGATGGCTCAGTGGATAAAGGGTTTCCCTTCATAATCACAAGACTACAGTTGGGATCCTTAGAGACATAAAAAAAAGCCAGGCAGACATAACTATACTTATAATCCCAACACTGGAAAAGCAGAGGCAGGAGACCCCCAGGGCAAGATGGCCAGCTAGACTAGCTGGGATAAACAAGATCTCAGTCTAGTGAGAGACTGTCTCAAAAAAGATAGAACTATAGTGGAAGACATTTGACGTCAACTTTGGGCCTCTGAAGGCACGTACACACACATGCACGTGGCCGATACACATTACACGTGCAAACGTACCACACATATATACATAAAGCTTGTTCAAATAAACATACTTTTTAAATTTATAGCTTGCCAGCTTTACACAACCCACGAAGTGGCATGCAACATTGTTTGTCATATAAAACAACACCTACAGCAACAAGACACCAAGGTGTTGTGTCTCAGAGTTCCTTCCTCTACCCATGAGTTCTCACTGGAGGGCAGGCCTTGGGAGAGGAGGCCTGGCAGAGGTTAAATGATGAATCTCAGAGGGCCTTGAAGTGAGAAAGCATGTACCTTTATTCCTGTGAAATCAAGGGCAATATAATCCCTGGGCAGAGGAAGGGTAAGTCTGTTTGATTCACTAGGGTCAGGAGGTGAAGGATACTTAATGGTCCTACCGCAAGAAGGAAGATACAGCACTCAATTTTCCTATGGGGGTGGGGCATCTTCAAGAACAATTGAAGGTCACTGCTAGACTAAGATCTTTAGCAGGGATCTTAGGAATTCCTAGATGTAGCTACAGCAGTTTCCTTATCAGGGAAGGGTCTGGCCTGTCATCTGCCTTGAGGGCCATGTGACACTCCTTAGCTCCTTACAAGACCTGGGGTCACCCAGGTCAGGGGAAACTTTTGGAACCCTGCTGAGAAAAGGGAGTCTATCATAATAGACCCAGGGCCAATAATTGGCTGTCTGGAGACTTCAACCTTATTCAGCAGAGCCCCACGCCCAAATGAGTCAAGGGAACAGTGTTTAAACTTTTAATGGAATGCCTGAGAAACGTCGCTTTCCTGTGCAGCCACCTGGCAGATGTACCTACTGTCTCAGAGGAAGCTGGAGAACAGCAGATCAGAGCTCATACTTTCTTCAGAAAGATGCACCCCAAAGTGAGAGGCAGGGAAAGTTGTTCTGTTCAAGGAAGCCAGTCATAGAAGTGCCGGGGAAGACACAAGCTGGGGGTTTCTGAATGGAGGTGGCTCTCCACACGAAAGGACACAGCCGGAGCAGTGTTCTAATAACAGTCAGATGCCCCCCTGTGGTTGCAGCTTATGCAGAGTGGAGACATAAATTGTAGATCGAAGACAATCTGATTTTACTTGAAAGCTACCAAATTTTTATAATTATCCATTGAAAAGAAACATCCAGCACCACTGCCCTTTCTGATAAAATGCTCGAATTGTATCAATGAAAATGATCTAGTCTATCTATTTTTGTTAGGTAACACCATCCAACTAAAGTCATTCCTAACCTATTAACACATTTCTATGAAAATCTCAAGTGGTCGTCTAAAGAAAAAGCCCGGTGTTGGCTTCGCAGAAGCTCCTCTAAGTGAGCATTACCTCTAGCTTCTTAAAACGAGCAATTCTATCGTCGGTTCTGTAGAGGAAGAACTACACTCTCGTAGTAGACAGCTGAAAATACAGCAACAATGAAAAGTGAAGGCTGTCTCTTAAGTGTTTCGGGTCGAGTTATGTTTCTTAAGTCAAGATGTGTATCCAAGACAACCTTGATCACAGATTCTATCCAGTGGGGTTCTGGTGGGCATGCCCCATCATAGTGAGGAATAAGTGTAATCTTTTTAAGTGATTCGAGTACCAGTAATCTAACCCAGGGCCTCAGACACACATCATCATCACTGAGCCACATCCCAAACCCTCACACTGTAAATATTAGGGACCTAAACTGAAGTATGCACAGAAGATGAGTGTCCGACAGAAGAGGGCCAAAGTTCTAAGGACTTGATATAAGTGTACTGTGGCTTTAACTGTAAGCCCTAAAACCTTCATCATGTTGTGACACTGTTGTGACATTTAGGAAGAGTTACACCAGACAATTTAGATTTCACTCTGACATATGCTGTATAAATTCTTTACTGTTTAGCTTATCTTGCACTAAACAGCAGAAGAATACTTAGTAAGTGCAAGTAGGTCAACAGCACTTTAATTTGCATTATCAGTTCAGAGGAACATTTTACACTCTACGTGTTGTGATAAAACACTGTCATTTCTGTCACCCAATGCAGAGTATTTTTAGGTCTTTGCACATTATGTGTAGAGATATTTGGTATTGCCTTTAATGTAGCTTGCCATCTGTGTTCCAGTTTCTAAGCATTGGCAGAAATGAGCTAAAGCACTGGCCAAACTTCAAGGGGTTAAGATTTCTGCTAACAAATATGGACTATTTGATATGAAAACCATCATTGTTTGATATGTCAAATAAAACATTTGTCAATCAAAAGTCTTTAAGCACTGGGCTATGTGACATTTACTCTTTTATAAACCAACAAAGTCCCTGGTGGCATGCCTTTTTTCCTCTCATTTAAATAGTGGTAGGAGAACAAATCATACTTGAGGGCAAGTTGATAACTGCCAGTCACGATTCCTGCCTTGTTTACTATAATGAGGAGGGTAATAAATGCATCTGACCATTTCGGCTGGCATTTGCATAGATGAATGATTTGTCCAGTCAGTCGCTCTCCAGTGATTTGGGTCTTTTTGTCAGCACAAAGAGCATTCAGTCTCTCTGGAATTTACAGCAGCCAAGCTCTCATTAGCAAACATCCTTTACCATGAATGATTCAAATAATTACCACTGAAATAATAAACTGTTTCACAAAAACATTTTATTTGATGGCTCCAAACATCAACTTTTCTGAATTGTTGACATTCAAATAAGCCAGAGAGCTTCATTGTTAAGGAACAATGATGCTCTTGTTAAAGGGTGGGCATTGTTTTACCTCCAATAGACCTTTAAACTTGGCTGGCTCTCAAATGCATCCCTCAAACTGCCAGCCAGCATTCTGGGTAATCAGAGGGCATGTACCAGATGGAGCAGTTAAAACTTTACATATTCAAACTGCAGGAAATATTCTTTAGATTTTCTTTTGAGGTTGCAAATCTAGAACTCTAAATTAATTCGCAGCTGCTACTTTGTATCTTTTTTGCACCTATTGGAGCCAAATAATATTAAATGTCCTCACTTATCCTGAGCTATTCAAGTGTGAGTTCTTTGCAGTAATGGGATTCTATGTGTATAATTAAGTGTTATTTGATATAGTTTTAGAGTTCAAATAAATGAGCAAGCAACAATTATACCTTATTATGATCTTCTCTAGCGCATAGCCATAGGGTTGCTCTCAGTGCGTTACCAAATTCATAGCACCAGGCAGGCAGCAGTTCCTGTTATCAACTTTTTTCACCCTCTGCGCCATGCATAATTTAGAGAGTTTTATTAATTTTTGAAATGGCTTAATGTATGCGCATGTTCTAAAGATTTAGGTAGACTGTATGACTAACTTTAGCTTTCATAGAGCAATTGTTTATGCATGTAAATGTCTGAAAAATATTTCCCCCTCAAATTGCAAAAGCCCATGGTTTTATTTAAATAGATTAACTTGCACAAGGCACCTTCTTCCCTACCTGCAGGGAAAAAGTCAGGACTGGAATGAGTGGAATGTATTTTCTGTGCCTTGCAAATTTCCTCATTACTTTGCTTTCACTTTCAAATTTAGACATGTTATATATAGCAAGAATGGAAAACCGTCAACAGCACTGAAATACCTTGATGTTTGTACAAGATTACAACACAATGCAGGAGGCCCGTGATGGCAGTAAACCAGATCCCGAAGTGTTAAGTGTGGGATTAACGTCCACAGATTATCAGTATGAACTCGATGACACAGACACCACAGCCCCACTCCCATACAAGCGAAGGGTGTTAAATTAGTCTCCAAGATTTGCCTGATACAGACAGACACTTAAAACGGCATGGCAATTTCTTAAGCTTCCATTTCTATCTTACAAAGATAGATGCAAATTAGGAACATAATTTGTCATACTTAAAATAATTTGCTTTATTGGGACATTGTGACCGAAATCTTCGGTTTCTCTTTTTCCACTTGTTCAGCTCTTACTGGGAGTGCTCTGGCTTTTCTACTTCCTCTTCCCGATGCTGCTTGTTCTGGTTGGTAATCATGGTCAAGACTGTAGAGCCCATTTTTCATTTTGTTATTTGGCTTGTCAAATCAAAGGTCAAGAGATGATGAAGAAACCCCAAAATAGCCCAGGATTGGCAGATTTCCCCCAAGTTTTCTAACAGAAGTTGGTGCTTGTGAAAGTGAGGGAATAAAGAAATGGCTCTAGCCATAAATCATGCAGGCGAGAGCTTTCCAAGCTTTGCATGACTTCACTGCCTGGTGCCCAGAGGCCCAGAAAAGAAAAGCAGGCACCGTACCATTAATAGTGCCATCCTTGTGGTCTCAGGGCCGGGGGCACATGAGGACAGCTTTCTGATATCCGTTCATCTTTTATGATTGGAGATGTTGAAAACGAATAAACGCACCCTTAACTCTTTAATTATTATCTCTTTCTGGATACATGGCTTAATGCACTGGAGATGCAGAATGTTAGTGCCGGGAGCGACATCCAGGTCGCAGCAAGCTGTGGAACTTGCATGTGAATCCAGATCTCTTGGCAGCTTGTGTAGAGATTATTCTCTTTGCTAGACTGTGGCGATGTGCTCCAAAGGACTGGACTTCATCTGCGAGCACCCTCTCGTTCCAAGTCTGCACAGGTACATGCCTTATCCAGGTCGGAGCATTACATTAAAAAGTGACACACAGTCATCATATAGGGACAAGCATCTCTTGCTCAACAGTTCTTTCAGTGGCAATGTCCCCTTAACTACTTGGACAAGAACCACACATGGTAGTTATTATTTATTCCCCAGAGCCCCCCAAAAGCACTGTGCACCGAAGCAGGTGGTTGGTTTGTTTGCTTCTTTGTTTAATAAATATTCTAGAGGATGCCACAATCATATGGCAGAGATGTTAAGTCCAGTTCAGGAAAGATGTTAAATTCAGTGTGGGCAAAATGTGCTATTTGGAGGGAAAGAAGAAGCACCCTACTACTCTCTTGTGAAATGGTACACTCCCTTAAGTTGTCCTGAATGCTTGTGTTTGACATTTGTATTTTTTTCAATGCTCTAACAGTAACGAATTCTATTTTTGTTCCATTCCCAGGTAAGTTGTGTGCCTGCCTCCCAAGTGCATATACCGAACACCAGGGCTTCAGAATGTGTCTTTCTGGGCAGAAGAGTGTTAAAGAGATGATTAGGTAAATCAAATGTATATGTTAAAATATCATAATAAAATCACTACATTTAACATATGATAAAAAAAAAGCTGCTAATGTCAAGAAACACATTTTTAAACTTTATTTATCTCACAGTTGTGGAAGTTTAATGACATAGCGCCAATATTGACAAGACCTTTAGCAAAGGCTTCACTGGGGTGGCATCATGATGGCAAAAACACACAGAAAACTGTTATCATTTGGCAAGGCAGAAAGCAGAAGAGAGGCTGGGGTCCCTCAACCCTGATTTATCAGTAGTCCTCACTTCCCAAAGGCTGCAAGACTGCATCACTGACACACTGGGGTACTATTTACAACCCTTGAAGACGTGGGAGACACACTCAGCCACAACCAGACAATAGTGATCTCTGATTAGCAGTGCTTAGAGTCTGCCCCTTTCTCTGAAGGGGAGTGGGCAGCTTTGAGACAAAGATTAGTCCTCTAGACTCATGAGTTGGTGTATATGTTAGCATAGTTTGAGATAGTTACTATTGCCAAGGTGACAAACTCTAGATTACCCAAGAGACAAGCCTGTCCGGGCTTGCCTGTGAGGGGTTATCTACAGTAGATTAATTGTGGTAAGAAGACTCACCTTAACTAAGTCCAGTTTTAGTTTTGTTTGTTCATTTAAAATCTTTTTCGTAAGCAACAATGCATTTTTAATATACAAATTTACTCTCATCTTTCATAAATGATTAAAATTGCAGGCACTGCAGTGCATGGCTCACCCTGAAGAAGGTCTATGAAACATGAGTACAAGGTATTTAATCACGTTCAGCTCCTGTTCTTTCCTTTAACGCCTCCCAGATCCACCCCTCTGCTTTCTCTCAATTTTGTTTGTTTTCTCCCCTAATAACTCACTGAACTCAGTCTGTGCATCTCAGACACTTAACCACCGTGGAGACATCCAGTGAAGCAGGATTAACATACTCAGGCACCACATCCTCAAAGGAAACCGGCTTTGTCTCCCTAAACAGCCATCAGCTGTTAACAACGTCTCATAAACCCCTCTCACCTCCAAATTAGGATGTTGACTGGCTTAATCTTTCGAAGGTCTTGCTGCTGAGTGTTCACGAGTGAAGCCATCTTTTCATGTCTGGAAAACACTTTTTAGATCTGGTGCTGGCCTACCTACATCTCTTAGAATACCCTTTCTCCCCCAGTGATTCCTGAGCCTTAATGGGAAGGAAGGTGGCATCAATGCACCATCTGTGGCTGAGCACAATACAGACACTAATTCTCCACACTAAAACCAGTTGTGAGTTTCTACATCAACCATAGCTTACTGCACAAAGAGACTTCTCCAAAGAGGTCTTATTGACAGACAGAGAAACACAAATTTTGAGGGCAGCTACGATGCCCATTTAGCAATGATGATGATGATGATGATGATGATGATGATGATGATGATGACAGGTTCATCCTAGAAGCCAGTGAGTTCCCCGACCTCTAGTTTTTTACTAGATTCATAACACCAGCCTTGGGCTTTCTCCTGCAGTTTTAAATCCATTTGGAAAGTAGACGGCTTTTTCCAATAGTATTTGTGGCACTATTGTATCTCTGGGCACATCTTGCCACACCAGTCATTAGAGTTCACAGGGTTCACAGCTGGATAACACTGTTGACTTCTATCTTTCAGCAGCCCACATAACAAATTCCAGTACTATGAAAGGTAGTTAGCAGATTTCTCTATGTCCTGTGACTAAGATATATATCTTCATCAGTTGGGTTTTATCAAGTTTTGGTGAACAAGCAAAATCACTGGAAATGGCCTATATTTTAAGGAGTCTCTGGGGCACCCCTGACATACAATTTAAGGAGAGAGGTATCTCACATCTACCACTGGGCTTTTAATTTGGGAGGATGTCTTAGCTAGGGTTACATTTGCTGTAAGGGAGCACCATAAGCAAAAGCAAGCTGGGGAGGAAAGGGTTCGTTTGCCTTACACTTCTACACTGAAGGAAGTCAGGACAGAAACTCAAACGGGCAAGACTCTTGAGGCAGGAGTTAATGTAGAGGCCATGGAGTGATGCGGGTGACTGGCTTGTTCTCCATGAATCTCTCAGCCTGCTTTCTTACAGAACCTAGGACTACCAGCCAGGGATGACCCCACCCACAGTGTGCTGGGCCCTCCCTCGTGAATCACTACTTAAGAAAATGCCCTGAAGACTTACCTACAGCCCGATATTATGCAGATGTGTTCCTCTCTGGTAACTGTAGCTTGTGTTATGTTGACATAAACTAGCCAGGGCATAGAATCTCTGTGTGAGGTAACTCTAATTAAACTCTTTTAGGAACACACTGGCACATGCACATTTTTTGTGCACACAAATACTCCTCTAACTCTCTTTGTGTGTGTAGGAAGCCTATAAAATAGTAGCTTTCTGCATTGATTTTTCAAACATCCTCAGTGTTAGTGATCCTTCCGCTACTCCTCATCTTTCCTATCATCCAAAGCCTAGACAATTTTTTAAAAGTAAAAACAATACATTAAGTTAGAGAAGTAAAAGCAATCATAATAAGATTAAAATGGTGTCTGGGTGCCCCTTAATCCAATCTGATTAGTGTCATTAGAGCAAACGAAAATTTAGACACCAAAAATAACACCAGTCATGAATATACACAGCAAAAAACAAACAAACAAACAAAAACCCAGACCTTGTGCAGAAACTTCCATCTTAAATTCCCAACAGAGGCCTCGGGGGAAACCACTGCCCCCAACACCTTGATGTGGGGCTTTTGTCTCCACAACAATGAAAAGATTGGTTTCCATTGTTGACTGTCCAACCTGAGGTATTTTGTTATGATAGCTCTAAGAGACTGAACGAAAGCTCCCGAGCATGTAGCCCTTACTCACCTCACAGGAGACTTCCCCAGCCTCTGCCTGAGCCTGCCTCCTTCCTGCTCCTTTCTTATCTGGCTAGCTCTTCTGAGTGTAGACCGCCCCTTGACCAAGAAGACTACTTTCCTCTGTATCTCATTGCCTTTCCTGAAGGCCTAACTTCTACCATGGCTTTAAGCAGGAGACCTGGGTTAGCATTTTTGCAAGCCACAGCCCAGGTTTGGTGTTTGGACCTGCTTTGCAGGTCTCAGTAGTTCCTGAGAATCACAGTATCATAAAACATCTTAAGATGTTGCCATCGTGGGTTTGCTCCTCTGTAAAGAACCTCCCAGACAGCTGTGTCCTAGACAAGCTCTGAGGAAACTTTTTTAAGAATTGATTTGGGGGTGGGGCTCAGGATGCACCAAAGAGTTAAAGTTATGGTGGCAGAAAAAAATTAAGCTGAAGAGTGAACATAATGTAAAACAAGCTATAAGATCCATCAAGAGTAAGTCAGAAGAAAATTTGGCAAGCTTCTTCTTTTAGAGTACAAATGCAACACAAATTTGTCACCAACCTTTAAGGTTGAATAGGCGGTTATTATAAAAACAGAGTTGTTAAAGCCTTGAACATGAGTCTTTAGACTTACAAAATTCCAGGCCATGTTGACTAGATCTGTTAGAGATCCATACATGGGAACACTGAAGGTTTCTTTTGTAAACCTTTTTTTTCTTACTGTTACACACTCAAAGGATACATTTGTGAATCTCTCTGTGTGTGTGTGTGTGTGTGTGTGTGTGTGTGTGTGTGTTTCTTACACTGAGAAATTCCCTGGCAGCCTTTTCATCAATTATCAGCAATGTGCCCTCCAAGTCAATCCTGATAGTAGCTCAGGAGATAAGGTCAGATGGATTGAGTGTTCAACTTAGTGCAACCGCTTCACTCTCAAGGCCAGTCGTAGGGCAACCATACATCTGACCAACTGTCTGTAAACTAAGTGTCCAAAGCCTCCTTTGGCTCCACTGACTGTGCTGGCAGAACTCGAGTAAACACTGTGTTGGTTTGCTGTGGTATGATAACGAGCACAGAGGGCCATCCCGAGACGCTAGCAACAAGGGGGAGTATAGACGGCGAGGACCAAGCTCCTGTGTCCTCTTTGTGAATGCCACCACGGTGCTTTCACATGTTCCACACCCTGGGAGCTCACAAAACCCTGACAGGGCCTTACATCAGCTCCACACCGTCCTCTCCCTCAGCTCCTTTTTTGCCAGAGGAGGATGGGCAAGGCCCATAGTTCTACATCTATAATTCTCAGATCTCTTGAACTTCTGGTAATTTTAGACTAGCAGCAAAACTTCCACAAATTTCTTTGTGTGAGGTGTGTGTGTGTGTGTGTGTGTGTGTGTGTGTGTGTGGTGTGTGAGGTATGTGTGTGAGGTGTGTGTGTGTGTGTGTGTGTGGTGTGTGAGGTGTGTGTGTGTGAGGTGTGTGTGTATACATATTTTTGTCGATATGCATATATGCATAAGGGTATGTGTGCATTGTTGTGGATATAAACATGTCTTTGCTTAGGTCCCAGGTGTGGGATGTAGGACTGATCCAAATGGTCCAGAGCAGAAGACTGTCTGCTTCATGCGGGCTCTGAGAGGGGCTCTTTACCAGCTGCAGATACTTTAAATCTGAGGACTCTGGAGAGAGAATAAGTGCCAGAGCCCAGAGAGTGTGGCTTTCAGAGGAAGAACAAGGCTGCTCCTGCTTCTTTGTTGCTCCTGGTTGCTGTTGTGAGTTGGAGATCTCCTGAAAAGAGGATCAGACTGGCTCCAAGGAACCCAGCAAGAAGTAGCAAGAAGCAGCTAAGAGAACTGCACCCCATCTACCACTAACCCTTTCTCTCTTGGTGTTGGGGTGTTGGAAGGGAAAGAGGTTGAGCAGGGAGAAAAAAATATATAAAAAAAAATAAATAAAAAAGTTTTTTTTTTTTTTTTAAAGTTTCTTTCCTTTTTTTGAGACAGGGTCTGTTGCTGATCCTGGGTTTATAAATTCAGCTAGGCTGGCTAGCCACTGGGCTTGAAGGATCTGGATCTCTCTGCATACCCGTGCTGGGATCATAAACAAGAGCTTCCATGCTCAGATTTTACACAGGTGCTAAGATCCAATCTCAAGTGCCTATTCTTGTGAGGCAGGTGCTTTCCTGACTGAGCCATCTTCCTAGTCCTATATTTCTTTCTGACTAACTTTTTTCCCTTTTATAGATTATTATATTTTGCCAACAATTTGATTGCAGACTTTTATTTTGCTTTATTTTTTTTTCTTTCTGAATCTACTTAGGAACCCTAGCTTAAATAACCTCATTAACAGAAAGTCCAGGTTATCAAAGATACATTTTATGAGTAGCAAAGACTAGTCCTATTACTCAGGATGCTGTAGAGAACTGAGGCAGCTTGTAATTAAAAGCTAGGGGCGAAGACCAGAGACACGCTTTCAGATACACCTCCGTGTGCACATACACACACGTGAACATACACACACATCCACCAGTATTTGAGGGACAAGCCAGGCAGAAGAGCCCGGGATAAAGATCTCTTCCACAGCCATCTAACACGTGCATTTCCTCTCCAGCTTCTCTTTGCTGCTTTGAGACTGACCCTCACGTCCAGTGTGACATAGGAGACTTCTGATTGGCTCTTACTTGGCACACATCTCCGTTCTACCCAGGGCCATGCTCTTCCTTCCGTGTTTGGACATCTGTCATTGACCACACAATTTTTGGTTTTTTGTGTTGTTGTTTTGTTTTGTTTTTTAACTTCAAAAGGGATGATTTTGAACCCAACTTTTCAGAGTTAGGATGACAAATTTGGCCTTTCCTCATTTCCTGGATAAATATATGACCACAATCCCTATGACTACTTCTGTTTGACTGCAAATAATTACCATGAAGTAATTATAGATGCTTTCTCCAGGTATGTGCAATAATTGCCTCTCCTTCCCCCTTCACTCAGCTTTAATCATCACAAGAGACTTGTTTATGCAAGGAAATAGCAAGTTATTCACTCTGCTCATTTTATTCGCCATTGTCTTCTGATTTCTTCACACTACTTAATTTAGCACGTCAAGGTGAAACCATCAGTTTATCTCCCCTTGACGGGCTGTAGTCCACAGGCAAAACGTGCTCATGACATTCTCGTTGGGTACTTCCTTTCTGGTAATAGCTATCTCCTGAATTATCATCAGTTGGTATTTCCAAGTCAGAGTAAGTATGTGACCGGCAGGTAAATTGGATTGATAATGAATCAGAACAAATAAGGGCATCAAAAAAAAAAAAAAAATGCCATCTCTCAGGACCACTGTGCATGATAAAGAGTTGTTTCCGATCAACATCTGCTTTTTACTCTTCATGATGATAAGAAAAACCCAATTAGCACCCACAATTTTAAAAGATGCAACTTTTTATTTATCTAAGATTCCACTGCTAAAAACCTTGCCAGATTTACAATTCTAAAGACAACAGCTTTTTGTAAATGTGTTTTATTTGCAGTTATAATATCTATAGTTAAATCAGTTCATTAAAAATAGAGTTGTGTAAACTATCTCCTAAACTGCCATATTTGAGTGTTTAAAACAAAAAAAAAATTATTTAAATTATATTCTTACACTGCATGGAAGAACTGTGAAGTCATCTATTACCTAAAATAATGTCTTTAAAGAGGAAACTTTCTTAATTAAGATAGAGGTTAAGATTGTGTGTGTGTGTGTGTGTAACATTACACAACTAGTTAGCCATCCAGGGATTAAGCATACACTGTACCAAAGCATGTGGCCGTAGTGGCATATGCTACACTTAGCTTCTGAAGCAGCATTACCTGTCTGGGTCTCAGGGCAAATGTGCAACAGCTTATAATCAATGAAAAAAAAAAAATCACACCCTTGAGGCCTAGTAACAACAGTGGAACACGCTCTAGCTGAGAAGCCGTCTGTCTGGGTGGAAACAGTCCGCAGAGCTTGCCGTCTGCATTGTTGCTTCCTACAGCCTCACCCAGCTTACCTATTCGCCAGAAGACAGCAGAGTTCCTGTTGTAACAAAGGCTTAAAAGATCCTGGAGTTCGCATGAGGCTGAGCTACCGGAAAAGTCCAGGAAGACCAGGCACGCAGGCAGGGAGTGTGCAATGGACGGAGATCCTGGGGACTTGGTCCTGTCTGCTAATTGTGGGACTGGGTCTGTCTCTTAATCACTTACTACCTTCATGTCCTCATTGTTAAAACAGGAATACTAATAGCCACCCTGCCTGCATAGTTGTTATGAAGATCAAATGAATTAATAAATGGGAGACAGCTTTGTTAAACTTAAAAGTCTCTCTCACGCATTAGTTATTCCTGTTTGGCTTTTATATTCTTTGGAAATCCCATTTATAATAAGGTTCTCCTGGAAAAGTCATCATTTCTTGAAACCCATGAAAGCTTTTGTCTTTGTATTATCTCATATGGGTTCCTTTGGAAGTTCAGCAAGCGTCTCTGTTTCCTGCTGTGCTGTGCATACATTGCTCAGGGTGATTCCAGGGTCTGCCTGGCACAGGGCACGCTCTGCACATAGTCTGATCAGTGAGGGCTGGTTCCTAGAGATTGAGGTCAGAAATATGCTTATACTTCCTGTCTGCAGAGGCTTGACTCTAGAGCCCCCAAGGAGACTGAAATCTGTGGATGCTCCAGTCTCTAATGCAAAATGCCATGACATTTGCATATAACCTACACACACTTTCCTGGATGCTTTAAATAGTCTCCAGATTATTTATAAAACTTAATGTGATGTAAATGCTATGTAAATAATTGTTATATTGTATTGTTTAGGGAATTATGGTAAGAAAGAAGTCTCTCCATTTTCAGTACAGCTACAACTTTTAAAAAGATTTATTTTGAAAGTGTATCTCTCTATATGTGCCCCCGTGCAGCTATGTGCACATGAGCGCAGGTGCCCTCAGAGGCCAGAGGTGTTGGAGCCTCCTGGAGTTGAAGTTAAATGTTAATGTGAGTCACCCTACTTCAATGCTGGGAACCTAACTCAGTCTTCTGCCAGAGCATCACGTTCTGGGAGCTGCCAAGCCCTCTCTCCTGGGAACTGCCAAGCCCTCCCTCCTGGGAACTGCCAAGCCCTCCCTCCTGGGAACTGCCAAGCCCTCCCTCCAGCTCCAGGTGTTTTCTTCTTTTTTCTTTTCTTTTTCTTTTTTTTTTTTTTTCTGAGTACTTGCAAGGTATAGTTGGTTAATTCTATGAAATTAACCTACAGATACAAAATGGTAACTTTGTATAAGTGGTTCTTAATGTGTTTCTAATGCAAAAGTAACATACATGCCTAATTAAAAAAAATTAAAAAAGAATGTATAAAGGAAGAAAACAATGTTAACTGCTCCGGTATCCTCAGGCCTCTTTACCACGTATATGTTGCTCACTGAATATTTTATAAAATACTGAATGCTTGTTTCCCCAAATATTCATGTGTTGAAGGCCTAATTTCCAACTTGTGTAGATTTGCAGACAGGGTCTTTCCAGGGTCATTAACATTAGGTGAAGCAGGGGCTTAACCTGAAAGTGTTACGTTGTGTTTATGAGAGAAGAATTGGAGAGCCTCTTCCTACTTCCCCACCCAGGGAAGGAGAGGGTGTTGTGGGAGAGCAGCTCTGTGTGAACCGACAAACAGGCAGACATTTCAGTAACTAGATCTCTCAGAAGTAAATTTCTGTTATTTAAGCTACATACTCTGTGATATTTTCTTATGGCATCCTGCAAGCACATGGCTCTTTCATGGACACCTCTCCATCACTTGAAGGATTAAGAGAGCAGTGTTGTGAATCTTTCTCGGTTCATTTAGTATTCTACAGCTTGATTTTATTGTCCATAGAACATTCAAATGACCTAACTTTTTTCTATTTAAAGCTCTTTGTGTTTATTGCATGTATCAGTCATACCTGGTGCTATGTTAAAGAAGAACATTTTCAGATAAGTATATATAGCACAATGACCATGTCCTCCACCTTGGCTTTCCTTTTCTCCTCTCTTCCTTGTCAGTCTTCGTTGTTCCCATAGGTAGTTTTGCTTTTACGTACTGATCACATACATACATGCATGTATATAATAAACAATATACATATATGTGATTTTATGTAGCTATATAAAAAATTACAAACCACATCGAAGTGGAAAGTTTTTTTGAGACTCACTGAATTAGCCTAGTGCAGTTGTCTTGGGTTGCATCAGTTTCCTGCAAAGGAGATGACTTCATTCTTCTTTATGGCTGAAAAAATTCCATTGTGTAGTATATATGTTTTCTTTATCCATTCCACTGTTGATAGTTCCTCGCTTGTCTATTATGCTGCAGTAAATACATGCAAGTCTCTATTGTGATGTGTTTGGTCAAACGCCTAAGAATAGAAAAGTTGGGCCATATGATAGATCTATTTTTAGTTTTTAAAATTTAATTTAAAAATTTCATTTTATTATTTATATCTTTACATATTTGTTTATTTATTGTGTGTCTGTGTTTATGTGTATGATGTACGTCCATGTACCGTGATGTACATAGGGAGGTCAGAAGACAAATTGCTAGAGGTGGCTCTCTTCTACCATGTGGCATCCGGGGATCAAATTTAGGTTATTAGTCCTGGCAGCAAGTGTCTTTACATGGTAATGTATCTGCTGCTTCTATTTTGTTGAGACATCAAAACTGACTTCCAGAGTGGCTGGAAGTTTAAGGGTTCCTTTGTCTACATTCTGGCCAGCATTTGCTCTTATCTCTTTTCTTTTTACTTTGTAAATTTATTTTTAATTGTACATACATGTCTGTGACTATATGCGAGTATGTGTACATGAGTGCAGTTCCTATAAAGGCCAGAAAACATCATCAGATCTTTGTATCTGGAGTTGTTTCTCAGTGCAGGTGCTGGAAATCCAGCTTGGACCGTCTGCAAGGGCAGTACACACTCCTCACCACAGAATCATCTCTCCAGCCTCCTTGTTTTCTAAGTGCTGTGGTTCTGAGTAAGGTGAGCTGGAACAGCAATATTGTTTTAATTTCCATTTCTCTGATAGTTTTGGAACACTTTCATATATGTATTGGACATTCATTTAAGAGCTATTTATTAATTTCCCTAATCTAAATAGATTGAGTCGTTTGTATGTAGATCAGGCCAACCTTAAGCTCACAGAGATCTACCAGCCTCTGCTTCTCAAGTGCTAGGATTAAATGCAAAACTACTCCCCAGAAAAAAAAAATGGTTGATTTTTCTGAATTTATCGTATATCCTAGATATTCGCCCTGTACGGCGTATGGTTAGTAAAGAGGTGTCTGCCATTCCCCCCATAAGGTAAATGCACCAGACACACACCCACACACATATCCTATAAAAACACAGATGGTAAACCATAATATGCAGGCAAAAGACCAGCAAGAAAAAATCAAATGTTAAAGAAAGCAATGTAAGACAAAAGTCTACAAAAATATCACTGAGTTCATTTTGTATTGGCCATCTACAGCTGGGCATGGCATCTACCCTTACGTATAGTTAATGTATCCAAGGGACTCCATTGAATAAAACTATTTTTTTTTCCTTGCAAGCAGGTGTCAGTTTCAGACAGCCTCATGATTAGGGGTGGGAGCCCATGTAAATTACCCCCAGTTGGCACCGGAACCCTGGGTGCCTCCAACTCATGCAGGCGGCAGAAGCCTCTGTGGATTCATCTGTGCATCAGCCCTGTCATGTTGGGAAGATTCTGTTACACTGTTGCCTTGTAATCACCCATCCTCTCTGGCTCCTGTAATCTTCCTGGCTCCTCTTCCTCATACCCCTGAGTTCTGAGGGAAGTAGTACAATGAAGGAATCCTAGTTAAGACAGAGTATTACAAAATCTCTCACTTTGTGCTCATTGTGCGTTTGTGGGTCTCTGTTAGTTTTAATCGACATCAAGAGGAAGCTTCCCAGATGATAGCTGAATGAAGCACTGATCTATGGGTATAGAATATTGCAGTTAAGACTCATTTTATTTGTTTTGTTCCTTTAGTAGAACAATAGTTTTTTATTTGCCCCTAGGCCTATGACGGGCCCAGTGTCAGGGTCCCGGGCTCTTGAGCAACACGAGTCATGGTTTCCATCTCATGGAGTAGGCCTTAAATCCAAGCAGAGAGGGGCCGGTTATCCCCACATCTGTGCCACCACTGCATCAGCGTACCTTGTAGATGGGTCATTGTTGTAGATCGAAGGGTTTGTGGCTGAGTTTGTATTTACCTGTCTCCTTTGGTAATGTTCAGAGTGCCTTCCGGAACATGAACACTAACTAGTCAGTGGGGTTGAAGGCTCTGGTTAAGTACCAGCTGGACTTTTCCATGTTCAATGAAATACATAAGTGTTGTCTTCGGCAATAGTGCCTTTCCATCAATTTGCAGGTAACAACCAAATAGCCTTGGCAATATCCTAATAATCCTAAGGGTTTCCATTGGAGCCCCTTTGGCCAATGACTAAACTAGAAGTGTCCTCTTTCTGGCACTGGAAATTTCCTTTAGTGAAAGACACCTTGTTGGAGCAGTGTCTCTCCTGTTATTTGGTGGCTCTCCCCAGACTTTTTCATACATGCACACATTTTAGGAAGGTTCTGCAGTAGCAGGTTTCTTGTGGCCTCAAATGCCCCTTAAAATTATCTGTGCCTCCATGTGTTCCATCTCTCATCCCTCTCGTCCATTTTCCTCCCCATATAATTCTTCTGTTCCAGTCTCCTCCCAACTATATATTCTCTTTCCTCTTCCTCAGGAGATTTTCCCCCAATTCCTTACTTGATAAACTCTGTGGTTATATGGATAATCACACACCTACTGAATTCTTAAAAGCTATCATCCACATATGAGAAAAAAAAAACATCCAAAATTTTTCTTTTGAGGGTTGGTACTACCTCACTAAGGATGATATTTTCTAGTTTCATCCACTTACCTGAAAATTACATAACTGCATTTTTGGGAGCTGAATAACATTCCATTGTGTAAATGCATCACATTTTTATTATTCATTTCTCATTTGATGGACATCTAGGTTGTTTCTAATTTCTGGCTATTATAAATAGGTAAAGAACATGGATGAGCAAATATCTCTGTAGTAAGACGTAGAATCCTTTGGGTATATGCCCAAGAGCAGTAAAGCTGGATCTTGAGGTGGATTTATTTCCCCTTTCCTAAGGAACCATCACGCTGCTTTCCATAATAAATGTACAAGTTTGCACTTACTGAATAAGTGTCCTCCTGCCCCCACCCACCTCCTTGCCAGTATGAACTGTCATGTGTTTTATTGATCTTGGCCATTCTGATGTGGGATAAGATGAAATCTAAAAGTAGTTTTGATCTGAATTCCCTTGATAACTAAGTGTTGTATTTTTCATTGTTTCTGAGCCATTTGTGTTTTATCTTTGATTAATTCTGTATCCCATTGTTAAACTGAGTTATTTTTTTCTTGATGTTCAGTATTTTTTTAAGTTCCTTATATGTTTTACTTACTAATACTCTATCATATGTAACTGGTAAAGATAATTTCCCATTCTGTAGCCTTCTGCTTTCTCTGAATGACGGTATTCTTTGCCCTACAGAAGCTTTTCATTTTCATGAAGTCCCATCTATTAATTGTTAATCTTAGCATCTGTGATATTGGTGTTTTGTTCAGAAGGTCTTTTTCTTGTGACAATAGGAAGAAGCCATTTCCCAGCTCTCTCCTATTAGAGTCAGTGAGGTTCTTGATCTATTTGAAATCGAGTTTTGTGCAGGGTGATAATTTAGCTCTATTTGCATTCTAATGAAGATATCCAGTTTGACCAGCACAATTTGTTGAAGGTGCATTCTACTTTCCACTATGTATTTTTAGCTTCTTTGTCAAAAAAAAAAAAAAAAAAAAGTATCCCTAAATGTTCAGATTTATGACTGGGTATTCATTTCAATACCAGTTCAACTCCACCGATCAACATGCCTGTTTTTATGCCCATACCATGCTGTTTTTATTACCACTGTTCTGTTACAACTTGGAATCTGGGGTGGTGATACCTCCAATAATTCTTTTATCACTTGGTATTGGTTTGTTTTTGTTTTGTTTTGTTCTTTTTTAGCTATTCTGAGTTTTTTTTTAACATATGAAGCTGAAAATTGTTTTTGCAAATTGTGTAAAAATTTGTGTAGAATTTTTTTCAAGAGAATTGAGCTGATTCTGAAGATTGCTTTTGGTAAAATGGCCATTTTTACTACCAATCCATGAGCATGGGAGATTTTTCTATCCTTAGTTTATTTTAGTAGTAATGCTTTAAATTTCTCTCTGTTTAGATTAACGTTGGGCTTGCTGTAAATTGTCTTCATCATATTGAGGTATGTCCCTTATATTCCTACTTTCTTCTTTATCATGAGGGGATGTTGTATTTTGTCAAAGACAGTTTCTGCATATTGAGATGATCATGTGGCTTTTTTATTTCAGTCTATTTTTGGGGTGGAGTATTATCAATTTATATATGTTTAACCATTCCTTCATTTCTGAGTTAAAGGTAACTTGATCATAGTAAATAATCTTTTTTATGTGCTCTAGGATTTTGGTGTGCAAGTATTTTATTAAGAATTTTTACATCTATGTCCATAAAGGTTATTGATCTGCCATTTTTTTGATCCTTCTGTGACTTAGGTATCAAGATAATTATGCTCTCATTAAAAGGATTGAGTAGTACATTTTCAGTTTCTGTTTTGAGGAATAACTTTAAGAGTATTGGTGCTAATTCTTTTTTGAAGGTCTGGTAAAGTTCTGTGCTGAGCATACCTGTCTCTGATTTTTTTTGTTGTTGTTGGAAGATTTTAATTACTATTTTTGTTTGTCTAGAAATGATGGATATCTTTACATTTTTAAATTTGATCTAGATTTAACTTTCATAGGTCATATATATCAAGAAACCTGTATGTTTCTTTTTTTTGTTTTTTTTATTTTTTATTTTTTTGTTTTTTGTATTTTTTTTTTTTTTTTTTTTTTTTTTTTTTTTTTTTTTTTTTTTTTTTTTTTTTTTTTTTTTTTTTTTTTTTTTTTTTGTATCCAGCCACTTTGCTGAATATGTTTATCAGCTGTAGGAGTTCACTGGTACAATTTTTGGGAACACTCATGGATACTGTCATGTCATCTGCAAACAATGATACTTTGACCTCTTCTTTTCCTATTTCAATGCCCTTGATATCCTTTAGTTTTCTTATTGCTCTAGCTAGGACTTCAAGTACTATGTCGAAGAGATATCTAGAGAGTGGGCAGCCTTGCCTTGGCCCTGATTTCAGTGGAATTGATTTAAGTTTCTCTCCTTTTATTTTGATGCTGGCTATAGGCTAGCTATATATTGCCTTTACTATGTTTAGGTATGTGCCTCATATCCCTGATCTCTCCAAGACTTTAAACATGAATTTTTGTTGGATTTTATCAAATGCTTTTTTCAGCATCTAAGGAGATGATCATGTGGGTTTTCTTTTCTTTCAATTTGTTTATATGGTGGATTACATTGATGGATTTCCATATATTGAACCACCCCTGCATACCTGGGATGAAGCCTACTTGGTAATAAAGGATGATGTTTTTAATGTGTTCTTGGATTCTGTTTGCGAGTATTTTGTTGCATATTTTTTGCATCAATGTTCATAAGGGAGATTGGCCTGAGTATCTCTTTCTTTGTTGGGTCTTTGCGAGGTATCAAGGTGACTATAGAATGAGTTTGGTAATGTTCTTTCTGTTTCTATTTTTTTAGAATAATTTGAAGAGTATTGGTATTAACTCTTCTTTGAGGGTCTGATAATATTCTTCTTTGAAACCATCTGGCCATTGGCTTTTTTTGGATGGGAGACTGTTGATGATGGCATCTATTTCCTTAGGGGGGATATAGGACTACTTAATTTATTTACCTGATCTTGATTCAACTTTGATAAGTGGAATTGATGAAGAAAATTGTCCATTTCATTTAGCTTTTCAAATTTTGTGGTGTATAGGCTTTTGAAGCAAGACTTAATGATTGGATTTCCTCTATGTCTGTTATGTCCCCCCTTTTCATTTCTGAAATTGTTGATTTTGATAGTGTCTCTTTGTCTTTTAGTTAGTTTGGTTAAGGGTTTGTCTATCTTGTTGATTTTCTCAAAGAACCAGCTCTTGGATTCATTGATTCTTTGAATTGTTCTCTTTATTTTTAGTTTATTGATTTCAGTCCTGAGTTTGATTATTTCCAGCTGTCTACTCCTCTTGGGTGTGTCTGCTTCTTTTTCTTCTAGGGCTTTCAGGTGAGTTATGAAGTTGCTTGTATGAGATGTTTCAAATTTCTTTATGAAAGTATTTAGTGCTACGGACTTTCCTCTTAGCACTGTTTTCATTGTGTCCCATAAGTTTGGGTATATTGTGCTTTCATTTTCATTGAATTCTAGGAAGTCTTTCATTTCTTTATTTTTTTCTCTGACCCAGCTGTTGTTGAGTAATGAGTTGTTCAACTTCCATGTGTATGTAGGCTTTTTGATATTTCTGTTGTTGTTGAGGTCCAGCTTTAGTCCATGGTGGTCTGAAAGGATACAAGGGATTATTTCAATCTTCTTGTTGAGGCTTGCTTTGTGACAAATTATATGGTATATTTTGGAGAAGGTTCCATGAGGGAACCTATGGCAAGAAGGAAAATTCTATTCTGTTTGGGTGAAAAGTTCTGTAGATGTTTGTTAGGTACATTTGATTCATGACATCTGTTAGTGTCATTGTTTCTTTGTTTGGTTTCTGTTTCATTGATCTGTCTTTTGGTGAGAGTGGGGTGTTGTAGTGACCCACTATTAATGTGTGGGGATTTATATGTGGTTTAAGTTTTATTAATGTTTATTTTACAAATGTGGGTGCCCTTGTATTTGGGGCATAGATATTCAGAACTGAGATGTCTTCTTGGTGGAATTTTCATTTGATGAGTGTGAAGTGACGTTCCTCATTTCTTTTGATTAATTTTAGTTGAAAGTCTATTTTATTAGATAGTAGAATGGCCACACCTGCTTACTTCTAGTGTCGGTTTGCTTGGTAAACCATCTTCTTATCCTTACTCTCAGGTACTGTCTAACTCTGTAGCTGGAGTGTGTTTCTTGCATGCAGCAGAACGTTGGTCCTGCTTAAGTATCCATTCTGTTGGTCTGTGTCTTTTTATTGAAGAGCTGAGTCCATTGATATTGAGAGAGATTAATGACCAGTGACTGTTATGGTAGTATGTTTGTGTGCTTGGCTACTTTTAGTTTTGCTGTAGTAAAGTTATTTCTTTCCTTTGTTTTCCTGGAGGTAGTTAGCCTTCTTGGGTTTTATTTTTCCTTCTAGTACCTTCTGTAACATTTGATTTGTGGGTAGCTACTGTTTAAATTTGTTTTTATCATTGAATATCTTGTTTTCCCCATCTATGGTGATTGAGAGTTTTGCTGGATATAGTAGCCTGGGCTGACATCTATGTTTTCTTAGGGTCTGCATGATATCCATCCAGACTCCTTTGGCTTTCATAATCTCTATTGAGAAGTCAGGTGTGATTCTGATGGGTTTGCCATTATATATTACTTTTCCCCTTGCAGCTTCTAGTATTTTTTCTTTGTTCTGTATACTTACTGTTTTGATTATTATGTGGTTGGAGGATTTCCATTTCTGGTCTAATCTATTACGTGTTCCGTAGGTCTCTTTAATGCTTATAGGCATCTCTTTCTTTAAATTAGGGAAACTTTCTTCTGATTTCATTGAAAATGTTTTCTAGGACTTGGAGAGGGGAATCTCTTTTTTCCTCTATTCCTATTATTCTTAGGTTTCATCTTTTCATGTTGTCCTTGATTTCTTGGATGGTTTGTGTCAAGAATTTTTTAGATTGAATATTTTCTCTAATGGATGTGTCAGTTTCTTCCATTGTATCGTTAACACCTGATATTCTTTCTTCTATCTCTTGTAATCTGTTGGAGATGCTTACCTCTGGTAGTTCTTGTTTTCTTCCCTAAGTTCTCCCTCTCCAAGATTTCTTCAGTCTGTGCTTTCTTTAATGTTTTCATTTCCATCTTCAGACTTGAACCATCTTGTTGACTTCCTTCACCTGTTCATTTGTTTTTTCCTGCTTTTCCTTCAATTCCTTCACCTTTTTGTTTGAACTTTCCTTCATTTCTTTCAGTGATTGAATGATTTCCTCCCTGAAGGCCACAAACTGTTTGGCTGTATCTTCCTGTATTTCTTTGTGGATTTTTTTTTTTTAGTGTTCCTCTTTATTTAATTATTTTTATTTTTATTAATTACAGTTTATTCACTTTGTATCCCCCCTGTACCTTCCTCCCTCCTCCCCTCCCACCCTCCCTCTTCCCCACCTCTTCCCCCTCCCGGTCCACTGGATTTTATTAATTTCTTCCATTATCATCTTTATAAGTATAGAGTTAAGGTCATTTTCTTGAATTTCACTTGTGTTAGGATATCCAGGGTTGCTTGCCCTTGTATAACCGGGTTCTGGAGATGCCATATTGCTTTGGCTTTTGTTGATTGTGTTTTTACACTGGTCTTTATCCATCTGGCTGTCTCAGGCATTGACTGTTAGTTTCTGGTGCCTTTTGGATTCCTGGGGGTAAGGATGGGGGTTGGGGGTGGGGGTGGTGCAGGAAATCCCCTTGGCAGGAAGATGGTTGTTCCCAAAGGAGCCCAGGGGCTCTCCTCTCACTAAGGGAAGTGCAGGAGACAGCTGCCCTGCTACTGGTTTTCTTGCTCTGAATTTAATGAGCTGCTGATGCTCACACACTGTGTTTGCTAGCACAGGCCTCCTGAAGAACCAGGGAGACCAGGGGTTTTGTCAGTCTCACTAGGGAGACAGGTTGCACTTTGGAGCAGCATCTGGGGCTGATCCTATGTCTCCCAGGCATCCACAGGTCTGAGGTTGGAGCTCTGTGCTCCAGTACCCAGAAGGTAATCAGTGGCTGGTGAGCACAGCACACAGGAGTGTGGCTGGAGGCTAGAGCCCCCAAGACTGTGAGAACCCAGAAACTTTTCCAAGGGTTAGCTGGGTGACCTGAGATCATACCCAACTGTTTCCCACACCGTGTGGTTTCCTCTCACAATTGTTGGTGTTTTGGGGCCCATAATTTGATTGCTGTGCAGTCTCCTCTGCCCTGCTGATTAGAAACAGTGCTATAGGAGCCACCATAGTGAAATGAACTATTTCCCATGCATTGCACTCTGGTTAGGCTTATCATTGAGGTCCTTAATATCCTAAATGTTTCACTTAAGGTTGGCTTTTATTTAGTGATTCTGTTTCTATTTTAATGTCTTATATTGTATTATTTCTTTCTACTGAATGATTTTCCAGACTTCATTAAAGGATTTATTCATATTCTCCAAAGTTCTTGACCATATTCATAATTGCTAATTGAAATTATTGTCTTGTGCTTCAGCTCTATTGCATTTCTCAAGGCTTACTGTAGTAGGACTACTGGATTCTTGCAGAATCATATTGTCTTGGCTGTTCGTGTCTTTGGTTTGGGGCTGGTGTCTGGAGATGTCACAAGTCAGGTGATTCCAGGTGCTTTTATCTGGTCTTGTCTTGCTGGGTGAGTATTGTCTTTCTTGGTTGCCATTGTTCTCTCTGGAGCTTAGGAATGTGGGATGGCTTTGGGTTCCCTGGTAGGTAGGGCTTCTTCAGGTCAGTGGTTAGCAAAGACAAATACAGTTAGTCTAGGAAAAAAATTCTGAGAGGAGTCATGAGAAAGAGCTATGGAAATCCTGTCCACACTAAGAGGTGGAGTCCCCAAGGAGGAACTTCTGCAAGTACGTCTGTAGTGACAGGACTGAAAGGGCCAGAGGGCCCCTGAGTTTGTACACAGTGTTGGAGTCTCTAATAAAGTTGAGGTGGAAGGAAGGGCACCTGCAAGCAGCTGCTACAGGACTGAACGTGAGTCCAGAGAAGCCATAATGGATAACAGGAAGGGTAGTGAAAATTACCTTCTGAGTCCATAGAAAGCTCCCTCTGTTTTTATTACTTTTGGCCTTGGCAAATTCATTGTTTATTTTTCTCTACACATTACCCCAGGAGGCTGTTTGATCTTGATTCTCTCTGACTAAAACTAACCTTGATCTACCCTCTACTTCTGTCCATCCCCAACAAAAATATCTTTTTATAAAAATTAGTCTCTGTTTTGTGGTCATTTGCAAAAAGGCAAATACTAAGAGATCTATCACAACATTTTAAATACAGTTAAAAAAGAGTTAAAAGAATTTTTCTTCAAAAAGGCCAGTACAAAAGTCCTCCTACATGTACTAAGCTTCTGGATGCCTCAAATATTTTCATGAATGAAAGCCCCTTTGGTTATTTTCATTATAGGAGAAATTCTTTTATGGAAAATTCAGATCAACAAAGGAAGCTTAGATTGCAGTTCTAACATTTTTTAGCAGAGTTGGGCAAACATGAGCCCTAAATTGACGTATTATGAAACACAATAAATAGAGTTTCAAAGGCTAGCTAAGACTGCAAAGCCTATTTGAAACAGACCTCTCCTTTATATGCCTGTCTTCCTGGGAGTTCATGGATTGTGGGAGGACGTGGGGTTTGAAGGCTTCTGGTTAGTCTTACAAGAGCCACAATGACTCGGGGGCTGGGCAAGGAAAGTCACTCCTGCAGAAACATCAATGATAAATTGTCCCTGTAGCCATCTTGGAGTTGTAGGAGTCCTTACACGGCCTGTTAAAAGACTGCACCAATTGTGAGAGGTTAGCTGCTAATGGATAAACAATTCAGCTCAGACAATTTCTGTTGAATTTCTACTTTGTCAAATGCACAAAGATGATAGTGTTAGCTGCTGAGCATGGGCGGTGACACTAGTGATAGACATGAAGTGGAGGAGGTGGTGGTGGTAGTGGTGTGTGTGTGTGTGTGTTTGTGCTCACATGTGTGCAGGGGAGAGTGTTAAGACAGAAATGACCTACTCTTACCCACAAGGGTAGCAAATGCTACAGTGACAATATAGCCAAGTGCTATGGGAACAGAGAGACAAAAGACATGCATTCTAAAGGATTGGCAGAGTGGAACCTCCAAGAAACCCAGTGGCTTCAGATTCAAGTTACAGGCCACAAAATTAAGCTCAGCGTAGTGGGTCATTGAGGAAAATGACAGCTTCAGAAAGAAACTTGAACTGAAGGTTAGTCAGTGGGGGGGTGGGGGGGGGGAGCAGCTGAGGCATCCAGTTACTCCTAACTTCTTCCTGTTCCTTTTCTGTAATAATCTTCTGATGTAGAGAATGTCTGTTCCATCACTGGACTGCAAAACCTACAGGGGCAGGCAATTTATCTGTTTTGTTCATTGTCCCCAACAAGTACTTGGCAGTAACAAACAGAAAATATCTCCTGAAAAATTGAAAGTTAAGTACAGAACCATGACTGGTCCAAAAATAAGGGTGTGTGTGTGTGTGTGTGTGTGTGTGTGTGTGTGTGTGTGTGTATTTCTGCCATCTCTACGGTTTTTGATATCTAGCTTTAATTCATCATGCCCATATAAGGTACAAGGTGTATATAAATACATATATATGTATATAACATATACATTTATAAAAACATATATGTATATAAATATATGTGTGTATATATATATATATGTCCTGCTCCAGATATCAAATAACTTTTCAAGAGTTTCAGTTGTCCACAGACTTTAGTACAAAATTATTAACTGTAAAATTCTAGGAACAAATATTTTATTAGCTATGAATTGCACATTTCTGACTAGCTTGAGGAAATCTTCTATTATTCTACTTTGTACCATCCAAAAAAAAAAAATGGATCCTTACTTTGTCCAAGGTATTCATGGTATATGTGCTGCCCCCACACTTAACAGCCATCTCAGTTATCAGATGAAGTGCTGTAGTACTACAATGCTTGTTTTCTAGTAGCCCTGTTACACTCTTTTGTGATTCCTTGCCAACACACATAACTGTTCTCTAACAGGATCCCACAGCTACCACACTTGGCTAAGCCCTCATCAACAAAGACGATATGTACATTATGGTGCAGATATGCACAGATATGTGCATTATGGTAGTTTGCATGAGAATGACCCTCATGACTCATAATGCTTGGATATTAGTGAGTGAAACTGCTTTGGAAGAATTAGGAGAAGTCACTGGGGGCGTGTTTTTGGATTTCAAAAGTCCATAATATTTCTAGTCTCCTCTCTCTCTCCTCTCCCTTTCTCTGGATCATGCTTGTAGACCAAGATGTAAGTTCTCAGCTACTACTTCATTGCCATGCCTGCTTGCTTCCCATCATTATGGTTATGGACCTTAGAGGACCTTGGGCCTTTACCGTAGAGTAAAAAGATAGAAAATATATTCCAAACAAATGGAACCAAGAAGCAAGCTGCCAGAGCCATTTTCATATCTGACGAAATAGACTTCAATATGAAACTATTCATAGAGATAAGGAAGGGCACTACAAAGGAAAAACTCACCAATGGGACATTGCAACTAAACATTTATATACCAAACACAGGACACCCACATTCAGAAAAGAAATACTTCTACAGCTAAAATCACATGCTGACCTCATTCAGTGATAGTGAATGAATTCAATACCTCACTCTCATTAATAGAGAAGTCATCTACTCAATAACTAAACAAAAAATTCCAGAGTTAAATAATGTCATAAATCAAATGGACTTAGCATATATCTACAGAACATTTCACCAAATGACTAAAGGGTACACTTTCTTCTCAGCAGCCCATGAGACTTTTTCCAAAATTGAGGACAAATATAGGAACTCTCAACAGATATAGAAAAGCTGAAGTCGCACCTTGTATCCTATATGGGCATGATGGATTAAAGCTAGGTGTCAATAGCAATAGAGATGCAGAAGGGGTACAGACTGGTGGAGGCTGAACCATTCACTGCTGAATAAAAACTGAGTCAAGACAAAAATCAGGAAGGAAATTTAAACTTTTTTTTTTTTTTTTAGAATTGAATGAAAATAAAAACACAACATAGTCAAAACAATGGAAAACAATGAAGACAGGTCTAAGAGGTATGTTCATAGCACTCAGTGCCTACATCAATAAAACTAAATTATCTCATATTAGTAATTTGACTCACATGAAATCTCAAGAGAAGCAAGAACTAACACCCAAAAGGAGTAGCTGGAAATAAATAATCAAACTCAGTGATGAAGTCAATAAAATAGAAACAAACAACATATAAAATATGAATCAATGAAGTGAAGAATTGTTTTTCAAAAGAATTAACAAGATTGACAACCTTTAACCCAATTAACTAAAAGATGGAGAGACAAGATCCAAATTAATAAAGTTAGAGCTTAGAAGGGGGAAATTACAATAGACACTGATGAAATTCAGAGAATCAGAAGGGCATTCTTTTAAAATCTATATTCCATCAGACTATAACACCTATAGGAAATTTGTGGATTTCTTCATATATATATTATGAAAAAATATATAAGTGTATATATATGACTTACTGAGGTAAAATCAAGATTATATGAGCAATTCAAACACACTCATAATTCCTAGTGAAATAGAAGTGGTAATTAATTCAAGCAAATTCTACAGAAAGGAAAAATATTTTTACCAGTTATACATCTGATAGCGGGTTAGTGTCTAGAAAGAACTAAAAAACTGAATAGCAAGAAAATAAACAACACAGTTAAAACAGGACTATAGAACTAAATAAAGAGTTCTCAAAAGATGAAATGGAAATGGCTGAGAAGCACTTAAAGGAATGTTTACCAACCTTAGCCCCAGGGAAATGAAAACTAAAACTATGTCTGGTATTCATCTTACCTCAGAATGGTCAAGATCATTAGAACAAATGATAGCTCATGCTGGCCAGGATGTGGGGAAGAAAAGCACTTATTCTTTGCTGGTGGGAGTGAAAACTTATACAACCACCATGGAAATAAGTGTGGAGGTCCCTCGGGAAGCTGAAAATTGATATACAGCAAGATCCAGCTGAAAATTGATATACAGCAAGATCCAGCTATACCACCTTTGGGTGTATACCATAAAGTCTCTGCATCTTACTACAAAGATACTTGCTCATCCATGTTCATAGCTGCTCTATTCATAATAGCCAAAAATTAGTAACAGCTTAGATATTCATCTACTAACAAATAGATGATGAAAATGTGCATTTACACAATGGAATATTATCCAGCTGTTAACAAATAAATTATAAAATTTGAAATTCTACTGTTTCAAGCTAATACAACATTCCCTGAAACAAACCATGTTTCTTCCAGAGCCCTTTCTCACATTGTCTTTTATACTGGAATGCCTTCCCAGTGACTGTCTCCCTTCCCACACTAGCTTGATTCTTCTAGCTGCTTTCATAGTTCGAATGTCAGATCCTTTTGATAACAGCAGACCATATTATTACAGTAATAATTTTGATCTTATTATGTCCTTTGGCATTCAAATAATGGAAATGTAATACACAATACAACACTGCCCAATATTTGGCTGTTTCGATCTGCTTCTGAGTGGAGCCTCTCAGCAGACAGCTATGCTAATCTCCTGACTGAAAACAAAGTAGAGTGTCCTTAATACTGTCAGGGATTGGCTCTCTTCCATGGGGTGGGTCTCAGATTGGGCCAGGCCTTGGTTGGAAATTCCCTCAATCTCTGCTCTATCTTTATTTCTGCACATCTTGCAGTCACGATAAATTTTGGATCTAAGTTTCTGAGGGTGGGTTGGTGTTCCCCTCCCTCCAAAAGGGGCCTTGTCTAATTAGAGAGTTTCCTCTTCAGTCTTCATGACCCTGGCTACTAGGAATCTCAGCTAGAATCACCCCCATATCTTCCCAGAATCCTGCCCTGGACTTGAGTCTCCAGCTTGTCAGACCATGCTTTCTCTTCTCTCTGCAGCCCCCACTCCATCTTCCTCCCCACCCTCTCTCTCCAGGTCTGATCTCCACCCTCATTTATCTGGGCAGTCTCTCTCCCACCTAGTTCCCTCTCCAACCAGTACTGCTATTTATTCTACTTCCCTTTCTAAGATTTAACCATCCTCCCTTGAGTAACCTTAAAAAGTGCGCTGGTGCACGCCTGTAATCCCAGCACTCAGGGAGGCAGAGGCAGGTGGAGCTCTGAGTCGAGGCCAGCCTGGTCTACAAAGGGAGTCCAGGACCTCCAGAAACCCTGACACAAAAAGGAAGGAAGGAAGGAAGGAAGGAAGGAAGGAAGGAAGGAAGGAAGGAAGGAAGGAAGGAAGGAAGGAAGGAAGGATAAAAATGCTCCAAAGCCAATCTTACACCTTTCTTAACAAAAGGAGACTGATCCTTCTAACCACGCCCTCCCACACACCCCAGTCTCAAAACACTTCCTTTAATTGTCTTCACCGTCCACATTTCCAAGATGAGATTTCATATTTTGCTCCCGCCACTTGCGGTTGTCCGAAAAGCTACGCTTTCCTTTATCAAGAGTTTGGCTCAGCTGATATTGGTCTCTTCCCAATATTTTTCATCCTCCTCTTTGCTTCTGGAGGCAGTTCTTCTGGTTAACCATCTTCATCTTCATGGAAAGCTGCTGCTACTGAGAGGGTTGCAAAAGTGGGAACCATTTCCTTAGTCTTACTTGATCCAAGTCCAACGGATATGGCTGCCTTCTTTGTCTGACTACTGTTATGCCAGGTTCACGGGACCCTCAGAGACCACCAGGAGACGACTCGATGCAATTGCAAGAGAGCTTTATTACGAGAGCGATCGAACTCGGGACCCAAGTCTCACTGGCACAGCAGTAGAGAAGTGGGACCCCGAGCTCTGAGTGAACAGGATTTTTAAAGGGAAAGTCTGTGAGCAGGGGGTTTCCATGGCAGCAAGCAGGGGGGCACAAGCCTTGGCGTTACAGAATTGGGTGAAGTTTAGCAGGGCGGGGTGACCTTTTCTAAGGCACATAATCACATGGCTAAGGCATACAATCACAATGGTTATTTTTCTAAACCATATCTGAAACATTGGGGAGAATTTTCCCACCCGATTCTCAACCGATTCCCATTGATTATTGCCAGGGAGTTTGTCTCTATTTTCTATGAAGCATTTATTCTGTTATATTTCCTGGAGGCTGTTGCTAGGAGAGTTAACTTTGTTTTCTGCCAGGTGTACACTGTGATATTTCCTGGTGCCTGAATTCAGTTCCCAGTCAAGATCTTTATTTCAAAATGGAGTTCTATTCAGGCTATCTTAAGCTCTTCACTACCTAAAGCAAATCCACATCTGGAGACTTGTAGGCTTTATTGGGAGGTCTACTTCTTCATCCAACACGCTTCTCAGCAGTGTGCCTGGACCAGCCCCCTCTTTTATTGGAAGAAAAGGTCTTAGTTTTCACCGGCTTTTCTGCTGCTTCTTCCGTTCCTCCAGTGGCTCTGGCTTGCTAAGTCTTCTTGCACTTCTCTACTGCCTTCCGGTCCCTGCAGCCTGGATCTAAATAGATGTTTAAAAAATATTTAGGCAAGTAGTTCCCTAAAAATATTTTTCCCATAAAAGCGATAATTTTTCCAATTACTTGAATAATTTCATTAGACAGCATTAGAGAGTATTTTTTATAAGGCTCATATTTACGTATGTTTACGTATTTATTTTGAGACAGGTTTCACTGAGATAGCCAAGTCCTATCTCAAATGCATGATCTTCCTGTCATTAAATGTATAGTTAGATCCAGCAAGCACATAGATTAGAAGCTCAGGCTCATAAATTAGTATACTGGCCTGGATTGAGATCCTGTTATGACCTGATCAAGGTATTTAAACCTACAGTATCTCCAGACTGACTGCCTTTTTAGGGTTATCATTACCACTAAATGAAACTGTGTGAGTGTGTGTGTATGGGGGGGGGGGCTCTTGGTATAGGTTAATGATCCAAGCTATTAATATACGTTAAGAAAAATAACTTCCAGCCATGGTTACTGGTGGGACTCAATGGCACTGGCAAATGTTTCCATTTTCACTGTTGAACTAATGTTCAACAGGTGACCTGTCAAAAATTCCACAACATAGTCTTGCCATAAAATGTGATTTCCATATTCTCAAGCACACTTATTGTATGGGTTGCATAAAACTCAGCCTTAGCTCAGGCAGCATAGTAAAAGAGGAAGCAGAAAAGACTGTAAGAGCTGAAAGATAGGGAGAAGGCCTTCAGAACACCATCTTCTGGGCATAATCTAGTCCTGACAACTGTTGGATCCAGTACTAGGCCTGCACCACATAATCGCAGTCTATATAGTCAGTCATGAATGGAGAAGCACATAAGACTCTGCCCTCCATGATGAATTACTAACTCCTGACGGCTTCTGGGAGAGAGACAGTCATCATCTGGAGTTATGTGCGCACTGATGAATCTACTCCAACGGATCCTCCCAAAACCAGGTCACACAGATAGGTTAAAATCAGTGGGTCACAACAAAAAGACATAAATGTGGGAAAGGGAATGGGAGGTGGCCAATGCAAGAGATATCCATAATGCCCTGAGAGACACCTCAGGGGAGAGTTCCTAAGCATTTTCCAAAATGGTGCCTTCAGTCAAGAATCACCAGCGTTCTGCTGCAGAGCGGATGTGAGGTGTGGCGTTCCAATAAAGCAAGACTGAAGCACATCATCCAATTGCTCTTTTTCTCCCTCTCTGCATGCCTAGGACAAGGCAGTCAGCTCCTATATACTGACTAATTATAGCCAGCTTCCCATGATATTAGCCTGTGATGCATATCATCTGTGAGATGTAAGTTCAGCCAGTGAAGTTTTAATTAACACAGCTCTTCAGCAGATCCTGGGGGAAACCGCACACTTTCTTTATGCCAGCTCACACGTACTCTTCCTGTAGTTTGCTCTCCTCCTGTGCTCTCCTTGAAGAGAGGGCCTTATTCTTTTCTTCTCTAGCACCTTCAAGCATGTCTCAGAGTCACATACGATGGGCTATAAATACCCAGAAAGCCCTGTGTCTGGGGCATAGAGAGGCTGCTGCCACGTCATTTTCTTGGAAACCTGCCTTTGGTGTGACAGTGTACTACAGCAGTCTGAAACATGTTCACAAAACACTTCTGAGTGAGGCAGGGAAAGGAGGGGGGAAGTTAAGATTCTGCTGTGGCCTTCATACATCAGCTTATAACTTGCCTAAATATTTATTTATCAGCATGTCGATGCAGCTGAAACAAGGGCCAATAATTCATTTCAATCCAGATCTGCATTCTATGAAGCACTTTTTAGAAAGAAAGTTGTCTGTGCATCTAAACTTCTACTCTTTTTCTTTGGTTGTTTTATTTTATTTCACTTTGTTTTTTGAGGTAGTGTCTTCTATAGCTCATATATAAACACAATGTGTAGCCCAGGCTGGCCTTGTACTTCTTCCTGATCCCCGTCCCCAGATGCTAGGATTAGAGGTGTATATGAGCACATCCAGCTTTCACCCTTTACCGTTTCCCATCGAGGAAATACCTGCTGTTTGCTGACAGCATTTTCTTTAGGCTTCCACCACTGAAAGGTATAATTCCAGTTGAGCAGGAAATAAATGTTTTAGACCACAGTTTTATTTTCCATGAATAGTACGATTCCTTTAACAAAAGGCACAAGAGATAGGGAGCTGCTTTTAGCTTGTCCACAGCCGATAATTGGCTTGTACAGCTCAGAGAGGCTTGTGAACTTTGCCACCTGTAGACAGTTTAATTCTGAGGACTTGGAGAAGTCATAAATATGAGAGCCCAGAAAGAGATCAATCCAGGGCTTCAAGGGGAAAGATGGACAGAAAGAAGGCTATAAAGGACACAAACAGAGGAGGAAGAAGTTTGCTGGTTACCTGGACTACTAGACATCCGAACGAATGTGCTCTCAGCAAGGACACGTGGTGTGGGAGTCTAATCATGGTTAGTGTAACCACCTCACAGCTATTTCCTGGCTGCCTTAATTATTTTTTTTAACTCCCATATAAGTTGAATCTGGGTTGTGGCTTCTCTCTACAGCAGGATTCCAGTTCCTCTAGGTGAGCGCAGAGTTCTCTGGAGGTTTCACTAGGGGCAGCAAGTGTTCTGACGTGGGCCCTGATGGCTTGAGCATCTTTGCGCTGTTTCTGGCACAGATCCTCCCTGTTTGTTATATTTATTTGAATTTTTGATTCTCTCATTTTTTTTCATCCATAATGGGAAATTTTCTTATAATACTTTAACTCTTTCAGAATCATTACTATTATACCTATTTTATCATATATATATAATTTGTCAAGAGCTTTGCACATAAAAAGCAATTGTTCAGAAATCTAAGAAAAAGAGAAACCTACCAGAAACATTATTTTCATTTAAAATATCCTTATGTAATTGTTTACATTCTCAGTTGCTTCATTGGAAAAAATTATGGCCAACAATTCTTTCGAATCCTATCAAGACACGAGCATATAACAAATACAGGTATGTTATCTTGTGCAGAATAGGAACTCTTGAAATATCTGTTATCAGTTTACGGTAATTTTATCTATAGCATAGGAAGTTGGCTGGTAGGATTTAATTGATATAAGCAAGACAAAAAGTAACATTAAGTCACAAAGTCATACCTCAAAATACATAGTTTAAAGAAGTTGAACGATGAAATAAAAACATACACCAAAAAATGTCCCTGATAACATCAGCTGTCACCCTTAGAATCACCTTGTTTCTTATTGAGAATTCTTCAAGCATGTCAGCTTAACCTGTTGTCACTCTGAGCCACGCCCTAAGTGAATTCAAAGCATGGAAGAGGATTATTTTCTAGTTAATGGAGCATGTAAGTTTACTTTACTATTCAAGGTTATGATGACTGAAACACAAATGGGAAAGTTTCCTTTTTATCACGGGTCACGGCATAATGGCGGTGCTTTATGAAATAAATGCTCAATTAGCATAAAACAGATGAAAGGTCATTATATTTTACTCAGGCTTTGTATGCAGCCTGTGGACTATGTCTCCTACAAATCGGTGTGCTGTAATAGTCTATATATGTGGTTAATCCAGGGAACTCAGCCCCGTCTTTTCCTCATTATGAAATGCATGGGCTCCACGGTAGCAATGATAACGGAATTCTCTCTCATCTCTGAACTTTTTGAAAATGATTCTCTATCCTTAAAAATGACCTCTTCCTTTTGCTCACCACAAACAAGACACTTCAAAAGTCTGTCTCCCCATAGCTTCGGTGTTGCATTCTTCAATCATTTACAGTTATATGTATGAGATACGGTGTAGTCCATGCATGGCTTGAGTGTGGCTTAAGGGTGTGATTGTTATTTAAGGCTTGATCCATAGCTACTGGTGGGTAGCGGAAGCTTTGGGAGGTGAGCCTAGTGGGAGATCCTTACGTCATTGAGGGTGAAAACTCAGGGAGTGCTTTCATCCATTCTTCTCCAGTTCCAATGCAATAGCCATTCTTCCGCCTGTGTTCCCAGCAGCGCATCTGCCATCATTGGCAGACCTGCGGATATGTAGGCAGCATGCTCCCAAGCGTCTATGACTGTGAGATAAGCAGTTTATCACCAACTACCTCAGGGATGTAATTGTACTAACAAAAACAAATGAATGCAGTGTCTTACTTCATTTTGTTTCGCTGTCCCCAAAGACACCCCCCCCCAATTGTTCTTGCTCACAACTCTGGAGACTAGCAGGTCTGATACCCAGGTGTCAACATTTGTAAGGGCCTTTTTGTCCTCTTGGAAGGTGAGAGGATTAGCAGGGAAACTGGAATATAACTTACCTTTTGGTAACAGCACCACTGCTACCCATGAGTGTGGCTCCCGTGATAGCCATGTGGTTACGATGAAAACTAGGTTTCAGCCACAGTTCTAGAGGGACAAGTATTTAAACTATAATCGCTGGTTCAGTTTCATAATTGGATAGATAAAATTAGATTATTTGTCTCACTCAGTCTCTGCTTTATTGAATCTGGGATGGTTAGGAGGAGGGGGATAGCCGATGAGGACTCAATGTTAGCTTATCACCAGTGCAACGGTGTGGATTAGATGATCTTTATTCTTGAACTGTTCTTGGTAATTGTCTGTCTATGTCATTTGTATTTGCCTTTCTCTGCCATAAATTCTATTTATTTCTTCTATTTGTGTTCAGTCTTTGGGATCTGCAATGTTGGACTTACTGTATGTTTCTATGAGGAGTACTGAGGGCTGACAATGCCATAGTCACAGATTCAGTTGCCTTCAGGGCCTGGACAAGTTATATGACTGAGCAGCGAGCTGCAGTGCTAGACACGGAGCAGAGGGTCTGTAAACTAAGAGCGCCTGCCCAGCCTAGGGGCATTCAGATGCAAAGATTCAGAATATCCTGCCAGTCCAATTTGCCCTTCCAGCTACTGGTTTGTAACTCTGGGTGCCCTTATTTCTTACTCTAGCTCTGTGCAGGATGTTGGTAGTGACAGGGTGATTAGCGACATTTGTTTGTGAAACAGCTGAAAGACAGAGTAGTAACTTCACAAATATCACACAGGAAATCAACTTCATGAATGTGTCTTGGTCAAAGGGAATGGACTGCAAAATAGTAAAATAAAGACTATGACCTGAACCTGGAAGTAAATGGGAAAGGCCAATTCTTTTAAAAATTATATTTTCTAATATTTTGAAGCAATCTTTGCATATTTTATAAGTTTCAAGGGAACAATTAGATAACTCAGAGATGTTTGTGATTATTTGCATATACATGCTCAAATAGACATTTTACTTTTTGATTCATTTATAATTACCTTGGGAAATGTACCATCTCCTAAGGGATTTTGACTAATATTTACCTTGCCTTATAGAAAATCTGGCTTCAAAGGGAGAAATTTTCCCTTCCTCATTGTCTCCCCCTCTCCCAAGTTGATGCTTTATTTGCTATTATTACTATTAGCTTTGGGCTGGGGGAGAAGGCTGGGTAACAGATGCTAGGATCTGCTTTTAATGGGAATACTTTGAAATTTTTATTCACCTCTAGTACAAGCTGAGAAGTAGGCAAAGCATATTCTGCAAATCAAGCCCGTTAAAATTCCACTGCAAAGCACAGACTTGAC
Source organism: Rhombomys opimus (assembly GCA_010120015.1). NCBI lineage: Eukaryota > Metazoa > Chordata > Mammalia > Rodentia > Muridae > Rhombomys > Rhombomys opimus. The sequence continues at coordinate 1,610,296 of REGO01000192.1, forward strand.
TGAGTGCAAGTGGAGCTGTCAGCTCGTACAGGCATCACTGTCAGAGGGCCGTGTCATCTGTCAGTGTTGGTTCCAGCTCACTGTTCCACATAGAGGGAATGCACTGTTGCCTCCCAATTGATAACACGCTGCCAGAAGCATGCTACTTTCTCATCCGTCTTCTTGTAGCTGTCAAAAATGGAATCCATTAATTAGTTTGTTCTTGTGAATTTTAGTTGTTCAGAAGACATGTAAATTTCAAAGTTAGACAAATAAAAATTCCTATCCAAACCACGAGGCCAATAAGGGCTCAAAACCCCAAAGTGGCAGCTCTTACTGACAGTAGCTAAACTGACCAGCTAAATTCTCCCTTAAGTGAATCTAATGGTGTGGCTAGTTTCCCATCGCTTTTAATGAGGGCAAGCTTCCCAAGGCAGCAAAAGGAGAGAATCCAAGTTAGAGCATCCGGTGGGGAGACGCCCTGAGCTTTGCTCTAACTAGTCAGGCAGTTTGACACAACTTAGGGAGCCTGCTTGCCGCTGCTCTTGCATGATTAGCTTTTTGTGTTTTATTCCTCTCCAGTGGCTTTCAGAAGAGTCTGATGGGCCTTCTTCCTCTCATTTTAATGGTCCCACAAAGCACAGGCAGTTCTGTAAACTGCACGTATGCTTTAGATGGGGTGCCTCATGTAATTCCCTTCAGCATTGCAACATAGAGTATGTCTAGAAAGAATTTTACATATAAAACCTTGAAACAAATGTATTGTATAGTCCTTATATCTGACAAAGTATTTTGTAAACACGAATGTGTTTCACCCCGACTTTTCTTTTCCATCTTGTCAAGTGAAATGAAAGCTTGAGCTGACACTGATATATTTTATTACATTCAATTCAGTAAGTCCTTGGTAGTGACCATTCTTTGTAACTCTCTGTGCTAGGCACGTTTAGAAACACAAACAATGAGTAAAATGCAGCCTTTGTCTCTAGAGGTTCATGCTTTACAGAAAGAACCAAAGAGAGACACAAAGAACCCTAATTTGAGATGAGTTTCAGGAAGTGCTCATGAGACCTGGAAGTAGAACCGAGAGCTGTAATCCTGGAGACCAGGGGAGGGTTCACGGAGCAAGTAATGCTAGCGTGGTACAAAAAGAAGTTTCTTCTCAGGGGTCTATTACCAACTCCAAAACTCCTGTTGAATCTGCTCTCTGAAGTGGTGAAGCTAGAGCCTTCTGGAGGCAACTGACTCATGAGAGAGGAACCCTCGTGAGTGGTGTTAATGCTGCTGCTTTGCCTTCAGCACCATGGAAGAGCACAGAGACAAAGCACCAGGGCTGAGGATGTGGGCCCTCCCTGGATATGGGACCCGCCACTGCCAGGGCCACCGCCATGAGAAATCCGTTTCTGCTGCCTCTACACTACCCAGCCCGTGGTGTTTGTATAGCATCTAGACAGGCCAAGACAGCGGTAACACTTTCCGCTTTTTCTTTTTAATGTGGACAAGAAAGGACACAGAGAGAGCCAGATTGTGAACGACAGGAAGATAGAACTTCCACAGGCAGAGATGCGCGGAGATGAGGAGTTTTAAAGGCAACAGGATGAGAGCTGGCTTGGCCCAGCGCAGGGAGCCTTGTCTGAGGGATCAGCCTAGTGAGCCCTGGGGAAACATGGAGCCCCTTGAGCCCCTTTTCAGAAACATGTGTGAGGAAGAAGCAGCAGTTTGCAGCACAAATAACCAGTAAACGGAACATAAAATACCTTCTTAAGATAGACCTGTGAGTAAAAACATAATGTAGAATGGTAGGTGTGACCATTAGAATGAATAAAAATGGAAGACATAACTCAACAATGTCTTTTCTTAGGACCCTACAGGCTTAAGGAATTCCCAGTTTTTTTCTACATAACCAGAACACTAGCTCTGGGATGTTCTTAGGTCCAGGAAAGATAGAATTTTGTTTCACTCCATGCCAGGTTTGCACAATATAAAGAGTGTGTGTCTCGTACAGGAACTTGTTCATCATTTGCTGAGGTGTTCTTGGCAAAACGTACCAATAGCAATCACCCAGCTGAGCCTCAGAAGAAGAGCAAACCGTGCTCTGCTTAGCTCAATCTGCCACCAGAGCTGAGGGATGACTTTATGGAGAGGAAGTTCTATTATAAAAATAAGGTTGTAAAAAAAAAAAAGCCATGGGTTGAGCATGTAGAGAATGTTTAGTTAATTGGACCCCAGTCACTCTTTTGATTTGACTTAAAAGGGAAGAAACAACATTGAAAGAGAAGAAGGAACTATCCACAGATGAATTTTGCCAATGCATAGGGTGTTTGAAATTTTCATGTTTCTTGCTATAAAATGCTAACAAGAAGGTTAGCATTATACCTAGAAAAAAAAAAGTAAGTCAGCTGTGGAGTTAATTCAGTCCTCTGATCTAGCCTATTTAAATAATTCAGTGAGCAAGGTATATTTTATATAAAGAAAATGAACTGACTGCATCCACAGTGCAGCAAGTCATATCTATAAGCTCTGCTCACTTTGTGCTGGCATGTATGGGGCTGGTCTTGGTGTAGATAGATTCAGGTGCTAATCAATGGCTTCACACATGGCTGATGCAGTTGCTAAGATGCATCCAAACAATAGGAGTCAATACAATAACCTCTCTGGGACAAACCTGTGAGTATGTGTGAGTAACTAGGAGAACAGCACAGATGTAAGCTGGAGCAAGATCTGAGTTCAATGACAGCCCATGCCTGGGCCTGTGTCAGAGACTGGCAAGACCCGTCTAGGGACAATGATAATCCTTAGCTGCTAGGGAGAGAGGCCAGGACATCAAACTTGGGAATTCTGGAACTATGTCAAGGATGCGTCAGCAGAGACCCTTACCACCTCCAGCAAAGCGTTTGAAAACCACCAGTCATAACAGTGCAAACCACTTGGCGAGGGGGATACCTAATATGTGGGCCTGAAAAAGATACTTCCAACCCAGGAGGAGCTTCAGTTGGGCACTCAGAAACTCAGGAGCTATCCTAGCTGGTGTGATTATTGGTCCAAAAAGCCACCACAGTGCTCAGAAAACTGACAATGCCCTGGATGACTACCAGCAGGTTTGGGGAAATCACTGCCTGTCTCGGGAAAGATCAGCCAGTCCTAACTGAGCATTCTTGACACACAGTACAAAGAGGACACAAATGGCTTTGCTCAGCCTTCTTAAGCGGCATTCTATGAGCCTCCACATGCCTGTGACACAAGTTCTTTTGTTTGATTGCTTTCGTTTTCTTAACATCACATCTGCTTCCCTTCACTCCAGTCCAACAGGTACCAGACAGAGATGAACGTGGTTGGGTTATTCAGACATTCTAATCCTTCTGTCTATAAGCAAGCCCTTCCTCTCCTCTTTCTTGTAGACTTTTTAATTATCAACTTTTGTCTTTTTAATTTTCAGCCAACTCTTCCTGACAGTTGTCTACTGAAACCCACTATTTGCCTCACAGTGTACTAGAGGGGAAGAAAACTAAGCCAGAAATCTTTTTAATATTTGACTTCATTTCAGTAGTTCAGAGAAGAGCCATCTCAAAACTTCTAACCTCCTTTCACTTCCTCAGGTTTCCTGTGGAGAAAAGACGTGTCTCGTAGGGGAAGAATCTGCAGGAAGAAACTTACTCCTAACCGAACAGTCGCTCCAATGAGTGGGCATCACCACTGACAGATGAAACATTTGCAAGGAATGCTGGGATGTAAAGCCAGCCTTTTTTATTGAAAGAAATGTCTACATCATTTAGAATGTGTGTGTGTGTGTGTGTGTGTGTGTGTGTGTGTGTCCGTTTGTCCCATGCAGAAGCCAGAGCACAATTTGTAGAAGTTGATTTTGTCCTTCTGCCATGGTTGGCAGATATTGCTCAGGTTGTCAGGATTGGTGGCAAGCACGCTTACCATTTGAGCCACCTCACCAGGCCCTGGTGCCTGCCTTTCCACATACCTTTTGGACAAGCATGGGCCACTGGCATGTCTAATGTGGCCAAATGCTATCTGGAGAATGATTTATGGTGTCTTCAAAGTCAGAGGTCCAATCATTAAATGACTTTTATTTCATCGCTGTTAAGTATAATTTGAAAGTAGATTTATCGCCTGGGAAGAATACTGTTTCCTGTGGAGCACACTTGTGAATGGGGGAAGCCCACCTATGTCCTTTCCGTTAGAGCGATCCCTTAGAAGCAGCTGATTGCTCTTTTTTACTTACTTTTATTTTTAATAATGAGCATATTTATTCCAATGAAATACTGACAGAAAGAAAGACAGTACTTTTGCAGTTGTTTATAAGTAGCATAGAAGATCAATTAACCTAATTTCTGTATGTAAGCTTCCCCCTTCTCATAGAATGCATTTCTCTTTCATTAGCGTCCGCTTCCCATGGCCTTTACATTCAGTTAGAAAAGTTAATCTTCTGGTTAATCTGGACCAATTGGTTTCTGAAACACCTCCCAGTGACAAACCATTATTTCTAGTTCAGCTTTTAATTGGTTAGAATGTTATTGCTGCAAGATCCAGTAGCTGTCAGATTTGCCTGCTAGGCAGTCTGTGCTTTCTGGACACATTCCAAGTCATTAAAGCAGCATCTCCCGCTTGAACCTGGACTATTTATCCTAACCCCAAGCCCAGTGCACTTGCTAGTTCTAATTTAATTAAGGCCCGAGGAATGTGGGAGGGTGCCCCAATGAAGAAGAGGGACAAGTGTACTTTTGAAAACCTAAGTCTGAGGTTTAGCTTTTTTGTGTTAAGGGCTATTTTATAATGATTAGATAAAATTGCCTTGCAAATCACAATTTACCACTGATGCAAATATATGTTCTCTTGTTTATTTTATGCCTTTTACTCCAACTTTGAATTTTTGTCTCTATTAAAGAACTAAAGGCATGAGTCATATCACAGTTAGAATGACACTAATCTAGCTGAACATGGCACCTCTTGTCTATAATCCCAGCTACTCGAGAGGCTGAGAGGAGAATTCCAAGTCTGAGGCTGTTCTAAACTATATGATGAGTTCAAGGCCAACCCAGGCTATCCAGTCAGACCCCGTGTCAATAAACAAGCAAACAAATGATGATCTAAAGTTAAATGCACAAACAACTTAGGACAATTACTTCATTCTTCTAAGAAAAAAACCTTGTAGTTCTCCTTAGTCTTCCTATTAGTATTCCTGAGGCTTAATTAATAACACAGCTATCCCAGTCATTCTTCTTCTCAGCAAGTACAGAATCGGCTCATCCATAGACGTTCTTTTGTAGTTGTGTATGTCAGGACAGCATTGCGTGTGGGCTTGCCAGCATAGGTCTGAACTCAGGTTCGGATGTCTCCCACCGAAGCTGAGTGACCTTGCTAAAGCTGTTCGTATTTTCTGGCCTCCAAAGGCCTCCTCTATCACATGTTAAAATTCTACTTATTTAAAATTTTTCTAAGTGATGAGCACTAACCCTTACATGTATGTAAAATGCGCTGAGACACTAACATTATGGATTCTATTCTACGTTTTATTAGAAGAATTCAAGCTGGAACTGGATTCAGGCTGGAGGGTTCCTTCCTGCTGGCTAGCCCTCAGAATGCCAGAGGATGCCGGGCAGGGTGCTGGAGAATTTTCATCAACAGTCCTGCCGAGCTCTTCGCCCTGCATGAAGCACTACCTCCCTGCCAGGAAGCATGTGCTCTCAGGTACGATAGCAGCAAATTTGTTTGGGGGGTAGCCAACTGCTTTCTGGTTGAATGTGAAGCCTGCTCCACTGAAAGAAACTCCTACCTGGTGCTGCAGACCCAGGCAAAGCCCATGGCTGGGGAGGTTATAGGCCCCCGTGGAGAAGCTGCTGCTGCTGTTTTGCTAAATGGACTTGGTGTGACCACCAGGTCACCTTCTAGACAACTATGATTATACCTATAGATTAGCAGTGCTGCTAGCTTTGGTCAAAGGGGCTTGTTTTTGTGTAGTGAGCAGCAGTAAATGCTATTTCATATCTGGTCAGAATGATGAGACTAAATGATAAATGAATACTCAGCCACAAGTGGGACATGCATCTTACCCCCTTCAAGGCTCATGGAGTATCACAGAAGAAGAAACCTAAAGAATGTAAGAGCCAGAGGGAGGTGGAGAGTTGAGTGGAACTCTGACTTCCAGGAATTTCACTGTTGGCCTCACAGTACCTATGATCTTACCATGTTTCTTGTTGGCCTCACAGTACCTATGATCTTACCATGTTTTTGTAAGCAACTTTAGTGAAATCTATTGGGTCAAAAAAAGGATGGACTGAAAGCAGGAGGACTAAGCTGGCTGTAGTGGTGCATGCCTTTGACCACAACACTTGGGAGGCAGAGGCAGGCAGATGTCTGCGAGTTTGATGCCAGCTTGTTCTACATGGCAAGTTCTGAGAAACAACTAGCTGTAAACTATCTACAACCAGCTGTAAACTATAGAGCAAAAGTGACCTGATTTTCAGGTATAAAAACCCTGTGCTTTGCATGTTCAGGGTCGTCTCCTGCTTTTGGAGGGGCAGCTCTATCATGATAGCAATAAAACCTCTTGTTTTTGCATCGAGCTGTGGTCTGTGAGAGTTCCTGGGAAGGGCGTGATCCTGAGCAGTGAGACTCCAGGTCTTACACTAGGATGGCTTGGGCTACGTAGAGAGACTCTGCTTCAAAATGGAAAGAACAAAAGAGTAAGTAAGAGAACTTATTGGCAAGAACCAGGGGGTCAAATGAGCCAGGGACTGAGAGGGGGACAAAACAGGGTGAAAGTGGGAGAAAGAAAAAGAAAGAGCAATAAGGCCTTGAGAGGTAAGCAAGCACTTAAGAGCCTTTGGTGCTCTGGAGGAGGACCTTAATTCAGTTCCGGGCAACTCTCTGTTCCGGAGATCCAACATCCTGCCTGGCACACGTGTGATACTCATGCATATATGCAGGCAAGACACTCATGCATAGAATAAACCTAAAGAAAAAATATTAAGAAAGTGTAATGGAGCGGGACTGAACATGATTAAAATACATTATATACATGTATGAAAAATATGATGAAAACCATTATATATAATTATACATGCAGATTAAAATGTTATAAAGGAAAAAAAACTCGCAGTGAAGGAGCTCTTAGACCAATGTGGCAGAACCAGCCATATTCATCTCAGTGGAGAATCATCTCCCTCTTGAGATCATTCTCCCCATCTGTCCACTCCATCCCCCACTCACCCTCTTCCTGAGTGGTTTACAGCTCCTGCTTCACACTTTTCTGGCATCATGTCATGTTCTTTGTCCTTAGTTGACCTGATTTCTTCTCCACATGATTTTTGTTGTTGTTGTTGTTTATTCTTTATGATGCCAAGGAAGATTCCACAAAACATCAGAGCTGTGATGGCTTCTGGAACTCAGGCTGCTGCCAGGAGGACAGCGTAGAGGACATGGAGGCTCAGCAGCAGGGGCTGCCGGTGTGTGCAGCCGCTTCGAAAGGGAAAAGGGTGTACTCCGTGGTGCTGAGATGAAACGGGCGTTTTCTGTGAAGACTCATCATCCTGACAAAAAAACACTCTATAATGGTTTACAGCATCATTTCAAACGATTTATTCTGGAGAGGGAGCTAGTGGGACAGGTGATATGAAGGAGGACTGGGTAAAACAAGGGAGGACGTTTACTGGGGAGAGGAGAGAGCGGGAGAATAAGAAGCATTGAAGGCGTTTGAAAATGCCACAGGGGAACATTTTTTCAGGGTTACTCAAATACGTATGTAGTACATACGTTTATATAGGATATATATGTGTATACATGTGTGTATACCTATGTATGTGTGTAGACTCATGCATGCACATACATGTATATAGCCTAAGCGAAGCTTACACCATTTGGAGTAATAATGCTCCCCCAAGAACTTCAGACAATCTAACAAGAGCCCCCTTGCCAATCATGGGAAACGTCAAGGTGTTGGTCAAAGGAGTCCAGAAGCTGAGGATGTGTACAGGGGAAGAGTATTCACCAGACATGACAACACAGTTGTATATATAAACTCAGCAGCATATACAAGGCCTACATAAGGTCAAACTAGGCAAAATCTCGGCATGGGCAGAGGAGGAACCCACGAAGCTCCAAGAGCAGCTCTTGGCAACTGATGGTTGCTGGGGGAGGGAGAGTCAGCTTTCTGCAGAGACGTGGCTCCTGAGAAGCTCCGCATGCCCCAGGACACTTCTCTAATGCACATATGGACACTAAGTGTAATCCAGGTATCTAAAGACAAAGAGCACATGAAGTGCTGAGGAAAAGGTAGTAGGGGCATAGGAGGGGGGACCAGAGGAGAGAGAAAGCAGGGTGAGTTTGCTCAAAATGCATTGCATGCATGCATGCGTGAAATTCTCATACAATAAAAAGCTAAAAATTAAAACAGGGGTATATTAAAATAGGAAAATTTGGAGATCTTTGGAGGATAGCACAAATAATGTTATGCATACCTATATACACACACATTGCTCTGAATTTGATAAGAAACAGTACCTTTTTTTTTCCTGCACTCTTAAAATTGTATCAGTATGGTAAGACTCGCTTGAGAACTGAAACCAGAAATGATGGATTCCTGGTAGCTCTTTGCCTAGAGAAGAATTTTAGAGCATGACCTGTCTGCCAGTTAAAAATCAATTAAATACCTAGAGAGCCACAGCTGGCCCAGGGCTGGAATCTAGTGTAAAACTGTTTAGAAAATTGAAACAAAGAAAATATGGTAATTTCTCATAGTACAGGAGGAACATTCTTTTAGGAGAAACAGATTATTTTTCCCCTCCTGTATTCTAAAGATGGATCAGAGCAGTAAGTACCTCCAATAAATTGTAAGTCAGCACCGTGACTGTGACTATATCACTATAGAACTGTCTCTCCTTTATGTCACAGGAAGCTAGGATCATGAATGTTGGTGAAGCGGCCCTACCTCAAGCTTTGCAAAGGTTAGAGGACTTTTCTGGGCCTTTCTATATTTCTTTATTTTTAAAAGTGATAATCTGTAGTTAGGTCTCTTGTCAAGAGTCATGTCTATAGAAGCCATAAATCTACATACTACAAACACATGGACTCTTATGGGTCCTACTGTCATTAACATTTCCCTTTGTATTCTAGTTCAGGAGGCTCACAACACAATTTAAAACTATGGTTTCCTGTCTAATGTCTACTCCTGCCCAAAGGGAATATCCTAAACAGTTGGTTGCTAGTCTTTATAGCATGCTGCATTGGTGAGGAACAATGTCTGAGTTTTACTGTAACATATGAGCTTAGTTTACCTTCATGTCGTTTTCCTTAAAAATCCATCCTTCTCTGCTTTTGGGGTTGATATACATATATTATATAAAGCTTTTAAAGATTAATCAGTAACCTTGCCATACTGATGCATACAATTGCAATGTTAACATATCTTCCATTTTCTTTTTTTTAAAAAGAGTCATTCATTTCATTTTATGTGCATAGATGTTTTGCCTGTGTCAGGAGGGGTTAGAACAGGCCATAAGCTCCCCTAAAACTGGACCTGGAGATAGTTGTGTGCCACCACATAGGTGCTGAAAATCAAGCCTGGGTCCTCTGGAAGGTCAAATCGTGCTCTTAACCACTGAGCCATCTTTCCAGGTCCCCTATCTTAATTGAGATTTTACCATACAAACAATTTTACAGTCAGGTTTCTATAGTTAGCCACCATGGTTTTTCTACTAAAAATCATTTGTAAACATGAATAATTATAAGCAGATTTGGGTTGAAGTTAGAGTTCTTATTTTGAGGGTTATCATGAGAAGACCAGAGTGCTGTGAACATAATCAGAGACTTTGAGGCTCACAGGAGGATGTTGCAATAGCCTAGGTAGGCGATGGAGATAGTGGTAGGATAGTCCCCTCTGACCTACGGGAAATATATCCCAAGAACATCAGTAGATGTCAGATATCACAGATAGTAAAATATCTTATATATACTGTGCTTTTTCCTACACATATATACCTACAACTGAGTTTTGTTTATAAATTAAGGATTAACAACAAATAACAATAAGCTAAGGCAATAACAATTTGATATAATAAAAGTTTTATGAAGTCTCTCTCGCTCTCTTTCCCCCTCAAGATCATAGGAGCCCACTTAGTTAATAAACATACTGTTGTAATATCACAGTGTGTTTGTGTGTTTGTGTTCCAGTAATCCTTGTTTTACTCAGTTGTGACCCAAGGCACAAGAACTATAATGCTAGCAATTCAGATGGTTAAATTTCTTCTTCAGTCAGGAAGGTTGAAATTTGTGGCTTAAAATTTTAAAACTTGTATGTTTATGTTGTCATGGACAAATCTTCTATTGTGAAATTATGAAGAAAAAAGAAGCTCATGTTAGACTTATTTGGGGAAATGTGGGGTAACTGAAGTCTCAGCGAGAGAAACCTCAGGTAAGAAGCTCTGCTAAAGAAAGGACAGTAGACAATGAGGTGAGATGTAAAGCAGATAAAACCTACCACCTCTACACTGCAGGATATGTGTATAGAAAAGGACTGTGTGACCAGGACTCCAACTCTCCAGGTATTAGGGCCAACAATTGAAAACTGGGACCAAAAGTTTCTCTACAGCTAAATGAAACAGTTGAACGAAGAAGAAACATACAAAGTGAGAAAGAATCTTCTCCAGCTATATGTCTGACAGAGGCTAAATATCCAGAATATACTAATAAAACAAAGTATAAAGGAAACGAATGAGCCAGTTAAAAAGTGATCTATGGGGTTCCTGTCCTCTCCAGATCTTACTATTTCCCACTTCTTTCATAAGATTCCATGCATTCTGCCCAACAGTTGGCCATAGGTCTCAGCATCTGTATTGATAGTCTGCAGGGCAGAGCCTTACAGAGGCCCTCTGTGGCAGGCTTTTAGGTTGTTTCCTGTTTTCTTCATCTTCTGATGTCCATCCTCTTTGCCTTACGGGATGGGGATTGAGCATTTTAGTCAGGGTCCTCTCTCTTGATTAGTTTCTTTAGATGTGCAGATTTTAGTAGATTTATCCTATATTATATGTCTATATGAGTGAGTATATACCGTGTGTGTCTTTCTGCTTCTGGGACAGCTCACTCAGGATGATCCTTTCCAGGTCCTACCATTTACCTGCAAATTTCATGATTTCCTTATTTTTCATTGCAGAGTAATACTCCATTGTGTAGATGTACCACAATTTCTGCATCCATTCTTCAGTTGAAGGAGAGCAACAGAACCATAAAATTTGAACACAGGGGTCTTCCCAGAGACTCATATTCCAACCAAGTACCAGGCATGGAGATAACCTAGAACCCCGGCACAGATGTAGCCCATGGCAGTTTAGTGTCCAAGTGGGTTACATAGTAATGGGAAGAGGGACTGCCTCTGATAAACTGATTGGCCTGCTCTTTGATCACCTCCCCCTGAGGGGGGGAGCAGCCTTTCCAGGCTACAGAAGATGACAATGCAGCCACTCCTAATGTGATCTGATAGACTAAGATCAGAAGGAAGGAGAGGAAGACCTCCCTTATCAGTGGACTTGGGGAGGGGCATGAATGAAGAAGGGAGAGGGAGGGTGGGACTTGTGGGGAGATACAAAGTGAATAAAGTGTAATTAATAAAATAAAATTTAAAAAAGTGATCTATGATCTAAACAGAGTTCTCAGTAGAAGAAATAAAAATGGATAAGAAATTTCTCAAAATATAATTTTCATACTTAGCAATTAAGAAAATTGCAAATTAAAAGACTTTCATATTTCATCTCTCCACAGTCAACAGCTAAGATTGAGAAAAGCACTGAATACAAAGGCTAGAGCTACTGTGGCAGAAGAGAAACCTTCATTCACTGTTGGTTGGAATACAAATTGGTGCAGTCACTCTGAAAATCAGTACAGAAAATCTTTAAAACAAGAGGGAGGAGGAGGAGGAGGAGAAGAAATATACCTGAAGACCAGCGATACCATTCCCTGGCATATGCCTAAAGGACTCAACATCCTACTCCATAGAAACTTGCTCATCAATGTTCACTGCTGCACAATAGCTAGGGACTGAAAATAATCCAAATGCTGCATGTATAATGAAAATGCGGCACATACACAAAATGGAATAATATTCACCTGTAAAGAAAACTGAAATCATGAAATTTGTGGGTTAATAGATGGACCAAGAAATAATTCTATTGGATGAGGTAACTCAGACCAGCATGACAAATGCTGCATGTTCACTCTTACAGGCATTTTCTAGCTTCAGATCTTCAGATGTGAGTATATAGCATGCAGTAACCGCAGAAACCAGAAGATTATAAAGGAGCCATTGTGTGTGTGTTGGGCAGGCAGACACTTGAGAAATAGCAGGATAGAGGAGATATAAAGGGGTAAATGCGAAGACAGGGAAGTGGCTCCAAATGTGGAGAGGGTCAAGAGGTCATCGCAGATGGAGAAGAAGGGGGGAGGGACAATAACACCAAAACTTTTTGATAAAACTTCCCTTGAGAATTAGTATATTAGTTTATATTTACCTAAAATCATACACAAAATTGTATGTATATACATATATTTATATATACACATATAGACATTTTGTGTGTATACATATATATATTAAATAATAATCTTACATAAGAATCATATATATATATATATATATGTATATGTATATGAATCATAGACTAGCACAAAAAACAAGAATCAGATCCAGGCACAAAAACTTTCTTTTGAATGGTTGGTCAGGGTAGTCTAAATGATTACCAAAAAAATATAGGATTTTTTTTGTTGTTGCATTTAAAAGCCTCTCAGAGGTTGAAGGCAGGCCCCTACTCCTGAAGATACTACCTGCTTAAGCCCCAAGACTTGGATTATTTAAGCTGGATCCAACCTGGAAGCATCCTTCTTCTGGTTTAGCTTCCATAGTTGGTACTATGGCAGAAAGCCCTGTGCAAGCTGCCAGCGCAGAGAAGCAAGCAATGGCCTTCTGCATCTGTGATGTTTATGACCTCAACAATGGCCAGCCATGACGAGATATCTGTAAAAGTGCAACAGTGGCACTCACATGTTGCTGGTAACCAAGAGCTGACTAAATGGATTTAGGATCTGCTCAAAAGGAGAGAAATCAGGCCTCATACATAACTAACTGTCCAGGGCTAATGACATCATGGATCTTAGAATAGAACCTACTGTTGTCACTTTGCTAAGCCAGCATAATTCCTTAATGACATTTTAAATCTTATCCTCATACTCACAGATAAGTGTAGCCATTTCCCCTCATTAAAGAAGCCTCTATCAAATGGAGACCATTATAGAAAACCACAACTGGACACAATGCAAAGATTAATGGATTGTGGAGATCTCAGCCCCAATACATACTTTTGCCGAAGCACAGGTTCTACATCTATTGCTCAGGGACCATTGCAGAAGAGGGGGCAGGCAGCTTGAAGAGCCAGAATACCAGGAGGCCTGCTGTAAAACTGCTTCTCTTAGAAATGGCTGCATAACAAGACCAGAAAAATGACAATATCAATAACATCCCAATGTGGAAGGCAGACAGTCTCATGGAGTCCTCCACCTATACAAAGAAGCACGAGCAGCTAATGACTGAGAGAAAAATCAGCCTCCCCCAGGAAGGAGCGCGTGCGAGCCAATACAAGATGGTCAGCCCTGAAACTCTGCACACAAACAACAAAAATGGAGTCAGCTGGTTACATTTGCACACACACAAATATAAATTACAATAATAATAATAATAGTCATAATTAAGAATTCAGATGGAAGGGATAGGAGGAGTTGGAGGGAGGAAAGGAAAAGGGTAAATGATGTAATTATACTTTAATTAAAGATGTAAAAACATAACTACATAAAAAGGAATGTATGACCTGGTTCTTCCAGCCTGCTGGCCATCTTATATACCTACTGTCAGGATCCACTTTTTTCTCATCCACTTCTCACTCATTCATTCCTGTTCCCATCTCTAGTATCTCATCCTTACTTACTCATGCTTAGGTTTACCAGTGACACCTGACATATGGCTTGACTTTTCTGTGCCCTCCTTGAAGTCAAGGTCCTAAAATCCTTATGGTTATGGTACATTATGAAATAAAGAATCTAAAGTAGGTGTTGCAGCCACTGATATAGCTAATTTTAATTAATAGAAGATACAAAGCACTTAAAGGCGCTGATGCTAAAACCCTTAGGATAAACCCCCACATTCACTTCTCTACCACTGGAGAGGGCTGTTCAAGATAAACATGCAGTTGAAACATGTAAGAGGAGGTGGAGGATAAACAAGTGCTTCAGTGATTGTGGTAACTACCCTCCTGATGTGGCCTGATATGTGTTACTGTTAAATAAAGGAAGTGATACAGTAAATGGTGCTTTTTCTTTTTTGAAAATGCCTTTAGCCATCTGCGTAGAATTGACGAGACGCATCAGAGACCAGGAACATCGGCTCTCAAATTTCCCAGTGTCCTTGTGCCTACAGGTAGCTATTCCTTGCTGTAGGAGTGAGTGGCAGGGACGTTAAACAGCACGCTGCCGGGGAAACAGGCCTTTCTGAAGCACTTGCTCTTCATTTCCTATGCAATGGACATACTAAAATGAGCTATGGTGGACTCGGTAATATTTTTGTACTTTGCTTAAAATAGGAAACAGTAGAGGACATGACTTAGAATGTATCACTGGAAGAGGAAATAAAGAGATGACTTCTTCTGTGACCCAACTTGAAAGAGTAGCTGAGAACTCTGGACAGTTCCAGATGAGTAACACAACCAATGTGTGATTGGATTATGTACCATCCACCATAACAAAAGCCTTTTGAGTGGTTAGACTGAAAATTAGGAAATCCCACTGACCAATGATTTCTCTGGGCTCCTGACAACTGCTTTCTGGGGAACTCTTTCTCTCTAGCTCTCTGTGGATCAGTCAGTAAACAACCCAAAGGAGGATAGAAATGGAGAAAACAGCTCCAGTTGATGGCTATTCACTGAAAGAGAAAGAAGGCCAGTTAGTGCTGCTGTGTCCTTTAACTTCAGGCCCCGGGCACAAAGCCGTTACACGTTGGTTTAAATGAGCTATAGACCCAAAGAGTAGAGGACTAGCTTTATGACAGAAATATTAAATACCTCCAAGTTTTGCACATTATAGAGATTTTGGCAAAGTGAGTCTTGGAATGCACCAGAGTGACTCTGGTTTTTGACAGGGACTCACAGATAAGGTGGTCAAGATGGTTCAAGCCTGGAAAGACTCCCTCTGTTAAAGCCTGTCCAACACTGGAACAAGGTCATATTTTTGCAAACGTCACTGTAAACTAGTTCCATAAGAAAGAGCGTGAGCAGCACTTGGGAAGGTTCAGGGAAAGGTGACAGGTGGCCTTTTGGTGGTTGTCTGTTTGTTCTCTGGGGGTTTCCATGTATACCACTTCTTTTCATTTTCCTCTGTTGCACTTTCCACTGGACTTGAGAAACAACCTCAGCTAGCCAAAAGAGAGACAGCAGCTCCCTTTTATCTGTCCCTTGCTTCACACTAGCTCACTGAGGGGTGGAGGCAGAATTTCCCTGCTGCTCAGGTGGGGCTCTGGGAACAATATGCTGCCACTAGCGAACTCCCAAACGTGCCCTGCCTATTGCGGAGCTGGTCTGATAAAGGCTCCAGGAAGCTGTGGCTGTTTCCCACTCAACATCCTGACAAACAGTGGACCCCGTGTGGGGCAGGAATGTAGATTACCTACAGTGGAGGCTTACAAGAGAGCCCTGCTGGGGTAAAAGAGAAGAATTTTGAGACTTTACTTCCAGAATGAGGGCCTGCAATCCCAGGATACAGTTCCAGCTTTAGGATTATCCTTGTTCTACAAAAAGAAAAGAAGAGAAAAACATCTCTACTTGAGTCTGTATCTGATGATTTCTTAAACGACACAGAGAAATTTGGCAAAGCGGTCTTTGAGTTTCCCTTTGATAAGCTACGAAGGTGCTGAGAAGGACAGTAAGGACAGTGGCAAGCCCCAGCGGAATTTTTCAGAAAATAAAGCTGACCCCCCAAAATGGAATTTTAAACTGATAAGAACAGATACTACACATGATCTTAGCCAAAGGCCAAAAGAGCAACAGGAGGAAAAATGGAAGCAAAAGATAGCTATTATCATATGATCAAATGTTAATCTAGCAGAAAGTCATCCTGAGATAATTTCATATATTATATATATATATATTAAATATACATAGATATACACACATGTATAAATTAGTCTTCTTAGCTACCTTCATCTTTTTCTGGTGAAGGAGAGAGCCTTGAGATTTTTTTTACATGATTTAAATACAAGAAGAAATAATACTTATAGCTTAAAATATAAAGTATTCATAGCTATTGTTATATGTAGAGAAAGAAGCTGGAGTGAAGACATTATAGAGGAGCAGGTTTTCTTACTATATCCCGGGTACTAGTCTAAGAAAATTGTGTCAGTTAGTTCAATTAATCCTTCCACTAAGCCCCAGGGCTAATAGTGTCTCATTTTCCAGATGAGAGAACTGCAGAGATGGCTTATGACTTGTACAAGGACATGCCACTAAAACCTATCAAGATCAGAACTAGAATGCAAGCAGCCCATTGTAGGACGCGATACAAACAGCTGTGTGCACTGCCTCGAAGCAGAAGGTATTTGGGGTGGGGGGAATGCCCAGTCAGTAAAGCGCTTGCTTACCCTGTAAGCATGAGAGCCCAAGTTCAATGCCTAGAACCTTTGCTTAAAAGAAAGATAGAAAAAGGCATGGCAAGGCAGCACACTTACAGTTCCAGCCCAAGAGAGAAAGAGATAAATGGATTTCCAGGACTCCCTTGATCTGTGCATTCCGGGCCAATGAAAGACCCTGTCTCAAAAAAACAAAAAACAAAAAACAAAAACAAAAAAAGATGTGTACACAGTCAGAGGAAGAACAATGTCTGAGGTCGACCTCTGGTCTTTGTATGCCAGGGCACGCATGCACAAGTACATACACACACAGCAAGCATTTGCTCGGCTTCTAACAACTGTGGTCTCCATAGGAAGGTGGTCGTTCCTCTTACTCAACCAAATGAGACTGTTACTGCTCCGAATCTCCCCAGCCCATACCAACCAGTGAGTGTTGTTGTCTCTTGCCCAGGTCTTGTCCCTTCCTCAACCCCAGCCTTGGTCAGAGTGGAAAGTCAAGTCTCACTAATGGCTCCTCAAGCAAGAAAGGAGAGATCCTGCAAGAACACTCTTCCGGTGGGAGCCTCCAGCCATGCAGAGAAACATCCTGTCCCAGAGACTGTGGAACTCCAAAAATTACTCCGTGAATCATGTCATCAGACGCAAAAGCATTAGTGCATTCACACTAACTTATTCCATCTCCACCCTGAGTTCTGGAGGGCTCTGCCGTCTGAGTGTCCACCAGAGCCGCATGCTGCCAGCTTGGAAGCAACTGTGCCTTCCCTCTGTGAGCGGCTTTAGCAGTGACAAAGTCTCTACTTTAAGTTTCATAAAAACCTGTGAGCTTATCTCTACAGACCCTACTTACAGGTAAAAAGTTCAGAAAGAATAAATACCTTTGGCTTAAGGTCACAGAGAAATGCCAGCCTTGACAGGCAAAACTCAAGTTTTCTGTCTCAAAACATAGTGTGCATTGCTATTCTGAAGTTACTGAAGATAGAATTTCACCTTTATATACTCTCCTCTACCAGGAAGCGCTCATGGTGGTGTGTATCCTACACTTTTCCAGGCCCCAGTCTGCCTTTTGAGTGGGTTATAATTACGTAATCAACCCTGACGACTCAATTCTTAGATAATACTCTCTGTTTACAGGAGCTGTCTGTCTCCACCTAAGCAAGTTGAAGATTGTTCTTGTGTAGAGCTAGGATACTGTGAATCTTCAATAATAGACAATTTTTTGGAAATGGGTGTTACAGATTCTGTTCTGGATTAAGAGGGTAGAAAACGATTGCCTAGCAGTGATCTCGTGGGATTGTCCCTCACTTTCCCCATTCTGTTTTCACATCTGAAATCTAAGGGCAGTGAGTTGATCTCTGTGTGTGGAAATCACCCCTAAACTCACATCTTAGTGCCTGAGGATTCAGCTAAGACCTGAAGGAGAGCAGTCAATGTGGAGAAAACGGGAGGCCATCAAGGATTCACCTAACTCTTACAAGTCTACTGATCTCCCTTGGTAGCAGGTGAGAGAAAACAAAAGCTAGGAAGAATGTGAGCTCATGAAGCGACTACTGTAGAATACTTTTCTGTGTTCCTTCAACTACCTACATCATCTATGGCTTTTTCCTCTTTCTTGATTTCTCTAATAGAAATGCTTGATGATAGCCAGTAGCAAATGGGCAAAGAGAGAAGTTATTTGTTCAAGAATAAGACAACCTTCAGAGATTCTTTCTTTGAGTCGCTTTATAGGGCTGGTTACTATGGGGAAATTATGGTTCCAGCATCTGTTCCCTTTTACCAGTTGTGCAACACCACAAAAGCTTGGAGTCGTAGCTTTAGCTACAAAGATAGGTCCTGAGATATGTAAGGCAGTGTGGGCTTCTAGTGGTTTCTGATGTTTTTGCTAGTAACTGATTTAGAAACCCAGGTGTAGGGCAATCAGCATAAGGCCTTTAATTTGATGACAGTGAATGAATTATTTATAAAAAACAAAAACCAACTTTCTCACGTTGACTCTCGAGCCATTTGCCTGCTCTGTCACTCTCACTTATTCCAGTTCAGCCATGCTGGCCTTTTGGTGGTTGCTTAGACATGCTCTGAGGGTATATCATTGCCGGCCGTTCCGTCTGTCTGGAGTGAGCCTTCCTCTCATCTGTTGGCTAACCCCCTCACATCTCTCAAGCTTTTGACCAAATACCAACTTCCTGGTGGTACCCACTCAGACGATTCTACCTCCAACTGCAACCAACCTCTTCCTTACTCTCAGTTTCTCCGCCAGTTTTTCTGTCCTTCCTGCACTATTTTTAAGTAGTCTATGCGATCTAACTATTTTCTGAATTAATCGTTACATTTTCTCTTACTAGCTGGTGAGGGCCTCACAGCCGTCACCGCCTCCTCCAGTGTTTTTCCGCAGTGCCTGCCTGACTCACTTAGACACTCAGCAGCCATCATCACCTCCTCCAGTGCTTTTCTGCAGTGCCTGCCTGACTCACTTAGACACTCAGCATATTCTCATTACTGCCTGTCTTTGTGATTGGTCTTGATCTGGATTTCTTTTAGCTGGGTAGAGTTTACTTGCCAAGATTGCTGGAAGTTCTTATACAGCAGATAATTACAGGATAAAGACCCGATAGGGACAATTTGGAGGTGAATTTTTAAAAGTTATTCATAATTACAGCCCAACAATTTGAATAGGCACCATTATGGACAATTGGAATTTAAGAGAAATGTATTAATTGGACAGTACAGTCAAACGACAAGGGTGAGGGCCTGGAGAGAAACAGGAAAGGAGGGAGGAAAAAAAAAATCACAAAAAAGTTCTTTGGAAGTCTGTTTGTTGGGTCCAGTAAAGGGCTGCACGCAGGGTCTCCGCAGCAGTGCGTAAAGGAGGCCAGGCCCGCCCCCAGTCAGGTCGCGTCTTAGGATGCCGAGAACACCACCACAAAGCACTGTGTCTGAGATGCTGTGCTCTTCTTGACATGGGGCCTCTTGATATCTCCTTCTCAAGCCTACCCCCTTTCCTCCCTTCCAAGCTGCTTGTGATAAGGAGATGCAATTTGCAAGTCATAAAGATATGGGTGTGTGATGCCTGGGAAAAAGCTTTTCCCCAAGCGGGAGGAAATGAATCCCAGGTTTCTCATAGCATTTGGATTTTCAAGGTCTCAAAAATGCTGCATCAGCATAGGCCAGAAACAACACAGAGAATAACCATTTGATCTAAACATAAAGTGAGTTCTAAGACATCCATTGTGATTAAATATGGAACCCAAGGGTGTTCTAAAGCACTGCCCAGAGGTTTGCTGTGAGAATTCTGAGTTTTTTGAGAATATTATGAGTTTGAGTGTTATCAGAAATACATTGAGTCCTTAAACATGGTTGCTTGTTTGGTTTTTTATTGTTGTTTTGACACTGAATGATCTGTGGGAAGGCAAAGGTGAAGTCTATGTGGGCAATTTGGAAAGGTTTCAGAGAGTGGCATGGATTGGGGTACATACAAATAACACACATACCATCAACTGTAAACCACGAGCATTGGTCTCAATGCAGTGGCCAAGTCGGAAAGCTAAAACCTCAGTCTGGCAAAAGAACAAAAGATAAAAGATAAATAAATAAAGCTTTCTGGACCCTTGTTACAAGTGGCTGAATCCTAAGGGCATTCCCCTTTCTTATAGTGACCCAGGCCTCCTTTAAGTGTCTAAAATGAGAAGGACAAAAAAGTATCCATCAGGACTACATACAGCCATGCTGTAAGTGCGGTGGAAGGAAGGGAGAGTAAAGGGTTTGGATCAGCAGTATTTCTTACTTCCTTGACCTTTTGTCCATTTATTTATTTATTTATTTATTTATTTATTTATTTATTTATTTTTTATCCACTTTTAAATAGTAGCAGATGAGTAGCTGCTATCAAGTTCATCTGAAATAAATAGTTTTGCCTTTTCTGACAACTATACTAGCATCATGTTATAAGAGAACACTTACGCTATTAGCTTATTTTTCAAAGGGTTATTCAGTTCACAATTGTGGAGGCTTGAGTCTTTGTTCAAGTGGCCCCATTAATTTGGGTATCCAATGGAGGTACCAGCAAGTGACATAACAAAGAGTTTGACTAAGCCTGAGAGCTGGTAACACAAGCCAGGGATAAAAGGAGAGAAAGAAGAAGAGATTGGCACCCACAGCTTCTTAGAGAATGGCCCCAATAATCTAAGGATGGCTACAAAGGCCCCATCTCCCACGGGTGTCACCTAGGGCCAAAGATCTTTAACTCATGGCTTTTAGAGGGAAACATCTGTTTTCAAATAGTAACAGTAGCTATTACCCAAATCCTCATTTATACCATGTCTACCTTCCTTACTGCATTTTAGATGTCTTGCATACCATTGCACTAAAGCTGTTTATCTCGGCATTGTTTTAAGGTTAGCCTTCCTGAAGTCAGCCTCTGTTCTCATCAGCCATCTCCAATCCTTTCATAGCTTTCAGGGTCAAACTCAAGCTCCATAAAGTGGTCCACAGACCCTTGATGAATGAACCTCACCCATGGTCTCCACCCTCCTCACCTGACAGTGCCCTGCTTAACGATCCTTTCCCAGCAATGCGCTGACACAGCTCTTCTCCTCACCTCCAGGGCCTGTGATGCTCTGAAGGCTCTCTTTGTGAAGAATCTGTCAGCTTCCCAGCTCCACCAGTCTGTCTGGGCCATGTCCAGTTGAAGTACAGGATAGGCAAAGATGATGGCAGAACCTATTCGATGAATTTTGGGGGTTTGTTGTTGTTGTTTTGATGGTTTGTTTTTAGAGCTGAAAACTGAACCCAGAGCCTTGAGCCACTGAGCCAAGTAGTGGTGTGTTTACGGTTGGAGTGACACCTGTGAAATATGAAAAGGAGTCATGAAGAGCTCTAGAGTACTTGAAACAATGAACAAAGACTGTTAGCTGTGTCCAAAGACTGAAGGGAGGGCTGCAAGAGTAGACAACCCAGTGAGCACACTAACCTTTAACGTAACATTTATTTTATCACCCATGAGCTGGGTGAAAAATGAATGAACAGGAAAGGTATGGGGAGTGGAACCACGTACATTCAGAGAGGATGAGGAGAGAGTGTCTCTCCAAGAAGGTGACATATGGATTAAGTGTAGTAGTTGCACAGAGGGTGGGCTTTCTGGGCAGAGGGCTCAGCCAGGAGTTTGGAGCATGCTCCACAAGCAAGTACATTTCCAGGGAAGCCAGCTGAGAGAACGAGAAAGGTAGACAGAAAAGAAGCCCAAAGATCCTGACACTCTACACAAGTCAGAAGAGATGTTCACTTTTCCTGGAAAAAAATCCCACCTACTTATGCCCCTAAGCAAGTCAAAACCAGTTTTAGACAAAAAAAAAAAAAAAAAAAAAAAAAAAAAAAGAAAAAAAAAAGAAATTATTTTTATAATGCTAACACAAACCCCACCCACCACACACGATACTGAGGATCTGAGATTATAGAAAGAAAAAGTGGACTGAGAGATGGTTTGAGGGAACAGGGGACCAGAGTTTAGTTCCTAGGCTCCGTACACGGTGCTCACAACTGCCTATAACTGCAGCTCCAGGGGATCCCTTACCCTCTTCCAGCCTCCACAGGAACCCACATGGATATATCAAAGAAAAGTAACATTCCTAGGTTCTTATTATAAAACATTCTGGATACTTTAAAAACTGTTAACCCACTTTTGTGCCTCCTAAAATTGTCTTTTGGGTTGTTGTTCCCTTCGCCCCATGGAGAAGAGATACAAACTTCATTTAGTTCTGACACTTCCAAGATCAATGATCACTAAAAGTAGTTTCTACCAGTGACATCTTCAGTTTTAGGCATCCAAATCCTCTATGTCCTTGCTCTCCAAAATTAGGTCAGCATTGTTGAGAGGGAAGACTTAGAAAATAAAAAAAGAGAAAAGGTGTAAGTTTGTGTGTGTGTGTGTGTGTGTGTGTGTGTGTGTGTGTGTGTGTATAAACAGCTATTACTATCACTTCCATTATAGAGATGGGAAAAACCAAGGTTAAGTAGGTTAATTTTGGAGTTGGGGGATTTAATTCAGTGGTTGAGTATTTGCCTAGCCTGTGCAAGGCCCTGGGTTTGGTCCTTGGCTCTGGAAAAAAAAAAAAGAAAGGTTAATTTTGTATGTAAACATACCATTGGTATTACAAATCTGAGACTAAAAGCCTGGTTTTGTTTGCCCCCCCCCCCAGCCTATCTGTTTTCAAGCACAGCTTTATAATTCTACCCTAACACAGCCAAACTAGAATCATGTCTCCTCACATTGCAAAGTAATGTTTTTGCAAATATAAATTTCACAGGTGTGTTGCAGAAGACGCTAACATGATCAATACTTGAAAATGCAAATGCAATCATTATATTATGTTCACCTCAGAACACAAAAGCTTGATTGCATAAAAAGTGCTGCTTTTTATTAGTAAACAGGAGAAGGCTGAAGCCATCTGCAGTCTCCATATTGCCTTATCACTACTGGTTTAGGGTATAAAAATCTGATCAAAGCACCTTCTTAAAAATTTAGTTTCATTTATACATTCAGTCTCCAAACATAAATATGGCAATGTTACATATCAGGGACATTAAGAAAACTTGTATCAAAGTGAGATTGAATTTTTTATTGTATTTCTCATGTTTATCCAGCAGAATTTGAGTGAAAGAAAGAAAGAAAGAAAGAAAGCAAGAAAGAAAGAAACTCAAAGTGACTGTAGAAGCCATAGCTTAGCAAAATGCCATCAAGCAAAATATAAAAATCTGACATGTGACATCAAGTATTCAGGAGTTATACTTTCATTCAAAACCATCTCTCTTGAGTTTATAGCACCAAAACTAGAAGAAGTGCAAGACTGGAATGTTGTGACGCATATACTTAAAGGAAAAACGGTAGTTCTTTTCTTGACTTCTTTGATGTAGATCAAATCACCTGCTTCTTGATGTTCCCATCTCTTTCATGAAGTGGGAGGGCCAATAAGAGAGGATGGAGCCAGTAAGGAGCGATGGTGCACATCTTTAATACCGGCACTGAAGAGGCGGAAGCAGGTCAATCTCTGTGAGTTCAAGGCCAGCTTAGTATACAAAGTGAGTTCCCAGCCTACACAATGAGACCCTGTCTCAAAAATTTACATATATATATATATATATATCATACATATATATTTAAAGAACATATTCATAATTCTTAAAATAATACATAAATTTTTAAAAAGAATAGTTACTGTGCCGGCTAGTTTTGTGTCACTTGACATTACCTGAAAGGAAACACTGTCATTTGAGAAAATGCTTCCATAAGAACCCAGTGTAAGGCATTTTTCTAAACAATTTCTTAATCCATGGTGAGTATCCTCCGGGGGGGGGGGTACTGGTGATGCTCGGTTGTATCATAAAGCAGGCTAAGCACACCATGGGGAGCAAGCCAGTAAGCAGCACCCCTCCATGGCCTCTGCATCAGCTCCTGCCTCCGGGTTCCTGCCCTGCTTGGGTTCCTGTTCTGATTTCCTCAGTGATGAACAATGATGTGGACGAGTAAGCTAAATAAACCCTTCTCCCTACGTTGCTTTGTTGTGTGTCATTACAGCAGTGATAACCCTAACTAAGGTGGTTACTTCAGAAGAAGGCCTTATCTATTGAGTGTGTATGTGTCCCTCCGACAGAGCACCCTTCCTAGCCTATTCTTACTGACGGAGACACCTTATTAAATGGCAGCTGTGGAGAAGAGTGCTGCTCACCAGCAGCATGTGGCCTCCATTTCATAGAAGACTTCCCATTGAACTGTCTCATAATTTTAAAAAGAAACTTAAATTTCTTCAAATGCCAAAGAACAAAGTTATATTCAGATGTTCCTCCATGTGTCCCCCTCTGAGAATAAAAACAATTTATCTTATATTTTAAGATTAGAAGTTGCCTTCAAAAAAAACTCAGGTGACATAAAGATCCAGTTAACACATGGTGCCAATCAAAGAATGCCACCTTTCATGAATTATAGATTTTTGCAGTACAGTTTTATCCTCGCTGCCCAAGGAGGATAGGGTCAAGGAAGTTAAAAAGAGTTTTTGCTTTAGCATATTCTTTCTTTTTCATGATGGACACCTTTAACCATATTTTATCAGTTCTTAGACTTACATTTTTTTCCCAAACAATGTAAGGGCTCAAATCTGATCACATCTTAAAATTAATGGACACCTTAATTTGACAACATTGTTTCCAGTCTTAATGAAGCGTGGAATTGCCATTTTTATTTGCTTAATCACAGCCCTTGGGTCTTACCAACCTTGCCTTCTTATCATTAAGCCCCAGGTATTTTGTGGTACAGCATGTTTATGAGCACATTAATGAGGCAGAAAACTCTTCCACTGTGGTATCAGCGATGGCTGTGAATGGCCAGCTTGTTCTCCACCCCAGCACAGAGGAGATTCTCTGCATAGGTTACAGGCTTTGCTCCTCATCTGGGGTCCTGAACAGTGACAGACACTTGCTCTGTCCTGGCTTTGTGTCTGCCTAGGCTAAGGATGAGTAATTCTCACTGTGTCACCAGCTGCTTAATGTCACCGTCACCAGCAACAATGTACAAGATGACCTTATCCTTAGAATGTCTTACAGGTCTTTCCAAGACACATGAAAAGTGAAATGCAAGTAAATGTAAGGACTGAAAGAACGGACAGACAAGCTGTGCATGAGAAGACCACTCCAGGAAGCCTGGAGTAGAAATATAATTTTAAAATTCCAGACTCTGGAACCTTGCATATCAACTCTAACTTTTGGGCTCTTCTGTCGAATTATGGAGACACTATGGACAGTGCTGTAAGCAATGCCTACACTGTCATGTCCATAATGTGATACAAGCAAAAGGCTCTCTGTTCTCTAACCCATTTCTGCAAACTGACAGCCCCAGCTTCTCTGGCCACCTGCCTGCTTTATCTACTCACGAAGTTCTCTAAAATTCAAGCTAAGCACAGGCACCTGCAGAGTGCTGCCAGAAGACAATGGGGATCAGGTGTGCTGCAGGAGGTCGGAAAGAAAACATCCACACAAAGACCTCAACATAAAACCAGATACTCTAAATCTGCTAGAAGAAAAAGTGGGGAACAGCCTAGACCTCATTGGCACAGGAGACAACTTCCTGAACAGAACACCAACAGCACAGACCCTAAGAGCAACAATCAATAAATGGGACCTCATGAAACTGAAAAGCTTCTGTAAAGCAAAGGACACCATCATCAAAACAAAACGTCTTCCTACAGACTGGGAAAGAATCTTCACTAACCCTTTATCTGACAGAGGACTAATATCCAGTATATACAAAGAACTAAAGAAGCTGAAAAGCAGCAAACCAAGTAATCCAATTAAAAAATGGGGAAGAGAGCTAAACAGAGAATTCTCGACAGAGGAATATCGAATGGCAGAGAAACACTTAAAGAAATGCTCATCCTCATTAGCCATCAGGGAAATGCAAATCAAAACAACCCTGAGATATCACCTTACACCCATCAGAATGGCCAAGATGAAAAACTCAAGTGACAACACATGCTGGAGAGGTTGTGGAGAAAGGGGAACCCTCCTCCACTGCTGGTGGGAATGTAAACTGGTACAACCACTCTGGAAAGCTATCTGGCGCTTTCTAAGACAATTAGGAATAGTGCTTCCTCAAGACCCAGCTATACCACTGCTAGGTATATACCCAAAGCTGGCTCAAGTACACAAAAGGGATACTTGTTCAACCATGTTTATAGCAGCTTTATTTGTAATAGCCAGAACCTGGAAACAACCCAGATGTCCATCAACGGAAGAATGGGTACAGAAATTATGGTATTTCTACACAATGGAATACTACTCAGCAATCAAAAAGGAGGAAATCATGAAATTTGCAGGCAAATGGTGGGATTTAGAAAACATCATTCTGAGTGAAATATCCCAGAAGGAGAAAGACAAACACGGTATATACTCACTTATATAGACCTATAAGATATGATAAACATAATGAAATCTATACACCTAAAAAAGATAATCAAGAGAGCAGACATGGGGTAAGAGGATCAATCCTCATTTAGAAAGACAGATGGGACGTGCATTGAACGCATGACAGGGGTCTACTGAGCGCATCTGAAAGCCTCTAACTAGCAGTGTTTTCAAAGCAAAGACTCATGACCAAACCTTTGGCAGAGTACAGGGAATCATAAGAAAGAAGGGGAGTTAGTCTGATGGGGAAAGGATAGGAGCTCCACAAAGACCAAATATATCTGGGCACAGGGTCTTTTCTGAAACTGACATTCAACCAAGGACCATGTATGGATATAACCTAGAACTTCCGCTCAGATGTAGCCTGTGGTAGCTCAGTAACCAATTGGTTTCCCAAAGTGAGGGGAACAAGGACTATTTCTAACAGGAACTCAATGAAGATACCTGATAAAACAGGATCAGATGAATGGGGGGAGGTCCCCCCTATCAGTGGACTTAGAAAGGGGCACAGTGGTGATGAGGGAGGGAGGGAGGGACTGGGAGGGAACGAGGGTTCAGGGCACGGCTGGGATACAGAATTAATAAAATGTAACTGATAAAAATAAAAAAAAAAGAAAAAAAAGAAATAAACTACACACACCCCTTCTGCACATATGTAAAAAAAAAAAAAAAAAAAAAAAAAAGAAAACATCCACATGCTGGGTGATGCCTCAGACATTAAAGTCGGGGGATAGAAAATAAACTTATCCGGGAAAAACTGGGGTGGCCTATTCAGGGGCAAAGGCAGGGTCTAACTGAATGTTTGTCAGGATTTTTATGCCCACATGAGATTAAAAGGGTAAGAGTGGGCAGAGAGACAGTGGACAGGGTAGGAGAGGGGCAGATCCAAGTATGGCTCTTGCCTGCACAGCCGCAATGAGGATGGCTGAAGTGGAAAAGAAAGTCATGGCGGAGGCTGAAGTGTAAGGGAGGGGTAGAAAGAGCCAGAGGCAGGTGACATTGGAGAAAGACTGTCAAGCTTTCTCAGAGGACACTGAGAAGTTCAGAAGATCAGCATGAAAAGGGAGATGGACTATGACATTTGGGAGCTGCTATCTCAAGAGGATACTGTCAATTGAGGAGCAGAGCAGAAGCCAGGTTTTAAAGGTTAGCAAGCGTGTGGTTAAGAAAGACAGTGAAGACTTTTGTCATTGTTTGTTTGTTGTTTGTTTTTTTTAAGCCAATTTTTCTAAAACAACTACAGACAGGAAAAATCATGTGTGTGAAATCCTAACTACCAGGCAAGCCCATTTGCCATGGTTTTATCAAAACCAAAGGTTCTCTTGCTTTGTTTCAAGATTTGTTGAGGGCTCACTGTGGTGTTGCATGCTGCAGCCTCAGCATTTGGAAGGCAGAGGCAGGAAGGTATCTCTGAGTTTGAGCTTAATCTGATCTACACAACATAATGAATTCCAGGCCAGCCAGGGTCATATAGTGACACCTCTAAAGAAACATACATTTCAAAACTACCTTCTCTCACCAAAGCAACTGCTTCACTGTGTAGCTGTCATTCCTCATGGTCAAGATCAGGGTTTGGAAACTGACACTCTTCCAGGACAGGAAGAACATTCTAGTCCTGGCTTCCTTCTTGCCACTCAGCAGTTGCCCTTCTAGAGTTTACTGAAAACAATTTCTCTGCCAGGAACTCTTGTCAGTGCTCTATTTATTGATTTTAGAAAGCTGTGGCAAACAGCCATGATGGCAGAGCACATTACAGAACACAGAGTGTCACCCGAAGCCCTCAGCTGACATAGGTCCACAGTGGCAAGTCGCCAAAGCTAGCAGATTTAGGCCACACCTAATGTGACTTGCAGCTGTTCTTCGGGGGCTCTCTAGACTTCAAGCTTAATGTCGTGAATTGCTCTTTATATACACAGCTTGTTCTATGTAGGTGTTCTGGATAACACCACATTAAAATCACGCTGTAGCGGTTACCTCTCCCGTCACTGTAACTACACACCTGATAGAAACGATTTAATGGAAAAGAAGTTTATTCTTCCTTGTGATTCGGAGGGTCAGTCTGTCATGGTCAGGGAGAACATAGCAGAAAAGTGAGGGAAAGGTACAGCAGGAGGCCAAGAACCTAACCCTAGGGACTTTCCCCCTCCAGATATGTCTTTACTCCTAAGGTTTCCAGAATGTTTCAAAATAATATCACTATCTAGGGACAAGGGTTCGAAGCACGATCCTGTGGGGGACATTCCATGGTCAAGCCATAAAAGGTACTATCCAGCTGTATTGTACTGTTTCCGAAGAAGCTCAGATTAGCTTTCTCATCCTCGGATATCCACATGCTATGTCTGCTCTTTATAGGCACATTGAGTTAAAAATTATGTCCACATAAAAACCTGCACATCAGTGTTTTAGTACCTATATTGCCAAACTGGGAGGCAACCATGATATCGTCAGCAGATGAATGGCTGAAGAAATGAGAGCATATCCAGACAGTAGCTATTATTTAGCATGGAAACAAAACAGAGCTGTTAAAAGAAAAAGAAAAATAGAAAGAGACTTGAATGCATATTATTTAGCAAATGAGGCCAATTGAAAAAGTCCACAAACTAGATAAGTCTAACTAAATGACTTTAGGTAGAAGGTAGAACCATGGAGACAGACAGTGCAGGTATCCGTCCATGTAAAAGGTGGAGCGGAAGAAAGAAAAAATTTAGAGCACAGAAAATATTCTATAAAATGTGTTAGCGTGTATCACTGCATGTTTCTCCAGACTCAAAGGATATTAACTAAGAGTGAACTCCGACATGAACCATGGACTTGGAG
Source organism: Rhombomys opimus (assembly GCA_010120015.1). Lineage (NCBI taxonomy): Eukaryota > Metazoa > Chordata > Mammalia > Rodentia > Muridae > Rhombomys > Rhombomys opimus. The sequence continues at coordinate 1,639,691 of REGO01000192.1, forward strand.
AGGTAATGATGTGTCATCGTAGGCTCATTACTTGTCCTTCTCTAACTAATTTGGTGGAAACGTTGATGGTGAAGAAAGCAATATGCACATGATGGAACAAGAGATAAAGGGAAAATGGCTGAACCAATTTTGCTTACGCACCTAAAGCTTCCATAAAACACAGTTATACATTATCTTCAAAATTAGAGCACTAATAGGAGTGACCTGGGTTGTTTGTTGTTGTTCTTTGTTTATTTTTCTGGAAACAACAGTATAAGGATGCTGGCAAGGGAGGCTGGGTGGTCACATCATCACTTCCTGCATGCCTGTTCTTCGTCCCAAGTCTTGTCCCTCTCTCTTGTGAACTCACAGCAGCAGCACTGTCTGCTCACCAGTTGTGACTGGGCTCACACGATACTAAAACAGTCACCGGCTATTAGTTTGCGTGAAGAATCTGCCTTGCAGGTACCAGGAATTGAGAGGTTTCCCCACACATTTTTTTCAACAGGAAAATTAACCTAGAGCGGAAGACTGAGAGACTTAGTCCATGTCCCCTGGAATAAAACCGTGTGTTGAATAAGTCTTTGCTGCTGCCGTGTGGGAGAGGAGTCAGACTCAGACGGTTTGCTGCCAGGAAGAGCACACATAAATTAGCAGTTTGACGGACTGCTAATCCATTGGCATTAGCTTCTGTGTCATTTCCCGTGTGGACAGATCTTCTTGTGCTCATAGCTGTAAGACTTTTTATTGAATTTTAACTTTATTTTATTTAGGTTTTTAAATTTATTTTTAAAATTTTTATACCTGAGTTCTATATTCAGATAATTTTCACCCCTCCCTCTTCCTCCTCCCGCTCAAACTCATGACTCTGTGTGTGTGTGTGTGTGTGTGTGTGTACTTTTATTATATATGTATGTATACATACACATCATCCCCAACAATAGTATTAAAAGGTGATATATACGTGTATGTGTGTATGTGCGTGTGTGGTGTGCGGATGTGTGTGTGTGAGTGTGTCTGTGTCTGTGTCTGTGTGGGAATCTGTGGTGTGCGGATGTATGTGTGTGAGTGTATGTGAGTGTGTGTGTATATGTGTGTGGTGTGTGGTGTGCAGATGTGTGTGTGTGTCTGTGTCTGTGTGTGTGTGGCTGTGTGTGAGTGTGTGTGTGTGTGTGTGGTGTGTGGTGTGCAGATGTGTGTGTGAGTGTGTCTGTGTCTGTGTGGGAGTGTGTGTGTATGAGTGTGAGAGTGTGTCTGTGTTTGAGTGTGTGAGTATGTCTGTGTGGGAGTGTGTGAGTGTGTCTGTGTCTGTGTGGGAGTGTGTGTGTGTGAGTGTGTGAGTGTCTGTGTGGGAGTGTGGGAGTGTCTGTGTGTGAGTGTGTCTGTGTCTGTGTGTGAGTGTGTGAGTGTCTGTGTGGGAGTGTGTCTGTGTGTGTGAGTGTGTGTCTGTGTGGGAGTGTGTCTGTGTCTGTGTGGGAGTGTGTGAGTGTGTCTGTGTCTGTGTGTGAGTGTGTGAGTATGTGAGTGTCTGTGTGGGAGTGTGTGTGTCTGTGTCTGTGTGGGAGTGTGTGTGTGTGTGAGTGTCTGTGTGGGAGTGTGGGAGTGTCTGTGTGTGAGTGTGTCTGTGTCTGTGTGTGAGTGTGTGAGTGTGTGGGAGTGTGTCTGTGTGTGAGTGTGTCTGTGTCTGTGTGTGAGTGTGTGAGTATGTGAGCGTCTGTGTGGGAGTGTATGAGTGTGTCTGTGTCTGTGTGTGTGAGTGTGTGTCTGTGTTTGAGTGTGTGAGTGTCTGTGTGTGAGTGTGTCTGTGTCTGTGTGTGAGTGTGTCTGTGTCTGTGTGTGTGAGTGTGTGTCTGTGTCTGTGTGTGTGTGTGTGAGTGTGTCTGTGTGGGAGTGTGGGAGTGTCTCTGTGTGTGTCTGTGTCTGTGTGTGTGTGTGTGAGTGTGTGTCTGTGTGTGAGTGTGTCTGTGTCTGTGTGTGTGAGTGTGTGTCTGTGTCTGTGTCTGTGTGTGTGTGTGAGTGTGTCTGTGTGGGAGTGTGGGAGTGTCTGTGTGTGTGTCTGTGTCTGTGTGTGTGTGTGTGAGTGTGTCTGTGTGGGACTCCGAATGTCCTACATCCCCACGTCAGATGGCGATGTCGTCACTCGGTCTTGCTCAGGAAGCCATTCTGTTGAGGTTTCAAGGCTGCGGCTGCCCCGTCGAGTATCTAACGACAGGCAGCACCTGCATTTGAACTTGGTTCCCTGTGGTTTGATTTTTTCACATTTGAATCTTTGCCTCCTTCAGAATGCGCTTTAAGAAGCAGTTTGTTTCATTCTTTCTATTTGAAGGCCGGGTTCCGGGGTGGCACACTTTCCCCCTGCACTCGCTCTTTGCTGACATCAACATTTTCTTCTAGAAATTCTTAATTTGTAACTTTAACAAGATAGCACGCAGCAACCCCTTAAGGTCACTCTACAGAAGCGTTTTCGACTTCTTCGAAAGGCAGAGGGAGCTGCAGAGTGGAGCGGTACAGCGGGAGAGGTCTGACAACAGCAGGCGAGCGCCGGGTTCTAGTCCTGAGCTGTGTTGTTTTCCTGCGAGAGTCCTGGGCGCTGGTAACGATGGTAACTGTCCTTCTCACCTCTCAGTGTTCTGCCTGAACAACGTCCTAGCGAGGTGCTTGTTCATTAAAGAAGCAGTGTCGTTCCCTGCTTAAAGGCGGTACTGTGGACAGCGTGAGGCCTGGAGGCCGCTGGAGCCGCTCCGGGGAAGACGCTCTGGGTCCTGCCGCAGGATCCGGAAGCCTTGGGAAAGGAATCTGAGAAATCAAGGACCGCCTTTGCTGAGCTGGGAACAGCATCCCTGTAACTAGTCCTCACGTGAGGTCTGAGTGAACTTCTGAGCGTCTCTGTGTCTGTAGGTGCAGGAAGCCGCTCTTCAGCACTTGGCCGCGGGAAGCTGCTCACAGCCCGGAACAGGCAAGATGGCTGCTTGGGGAAAAGCACTTGCCACCAAGTCTGATGACCAGAATTAGATTCTCGGGTTCCACATGGTGACAAAAGAGAATCCGGTCCTGCAAACTGTCCTCTGATCCACATGCACTGTAGCGCGCGCACACACCACACACACACACACACACACACACACACACACACACACACACACACACACCCCTTACAGCACCTGCAGCGGCCTTGGAAGTCAGCTGCTGTGCACTGACCTCCTTCAGAGAGAGCCCGCTCTAAGGCAGAAACAGTCCTCAGGCTGGAACACCGCGGATCTACTTTTAATTTTGGACTCACTATGATGTTGTGCTGAGAACCCCAGGATGGTCCTAGAGGGTGACTGAGGAAAAACAAGGCACACACTCCCAGACACTTGCAAGTGAAGGAAATCTTTGTTCGGAATCCCCACAGGCTTTCTTGCCACTGCTACGGGTTGAGGCTCTTCTAGTCAGATCCCCCTGTGTCTTTTCATTGGGAAAGGTCAGAAATTCATTTCAATTAGGTCTCCCCTCCAACTCCTGCCCCTTCACCTTTACCCTTTGCAGGTGTTTCCCTCAGCTAACCTCCATCTGCCTCTGCACGGAGGTCTGCTTTCCCCTAGAACAGATAGCACGTTTGCTCACTGCTTCTTCCTAATTTAAGATTCTCCTAACAAACCTTAACAGGAAGGCCAGCACACAGCACAGCTCAAGGAGGTCTCTGTGAACAATACGTCCCAAACTCAGTAGGATCTAGGTAGCACAACACTGCACAGCAGCCGTCTGTGGGAAAGGCAGCAGGTACTAAATGTTAAAGTCCTAAGAATCTTCTGAGGTTAAATCTGCAGATGAGATATTCCAGAACCATATGCTGTTTTTGAGTTTCTGATGCTCTGCAGGAACAAAGCCAAGCATGAAATCATCAGTGTGGCCAATCCACAGGGCTGCCCTCAATCCAGAGCCTTTTCAGCAGTGGCAAACCTTTTTCTATAAGGGCAAACCTGAACTGCGGCCTTTTAATAGAAAGGGCAAGCTTTTTGCTTTGCAAAATATTATCTCTACAACTGCCTTAGTCAGGGTTTCTATTGCTGTGAAGAGACACCATGACCACAGCAACTCTTTTGAGGAAAACATTTAATTGGAGCTGGCTTATGGTTCAGAGGCTTAGTCCATTGTCATCGTGGGAGAAAGCCTGGCAGCATACAGGCAGACATGGAACTGGAGAAGAAGCTGAGAGCTACAAATCAGATCCGCAGGCAGCAGGAAGAAAGACACTGGGCCTGGCTTGAGCATTTCAAACTCCAAAGCCCACCCCCAGTGGCACACTTCCTCCAACAAGATCTCACCTCTAATTCCTGTCAAGTAATACCACTTCCTAATGACCAAGCACTCAGATATATGAGCCTCTGCGGGTCGTTCCTCAACAACCGTTCAGTCATTCCACTGTAGTGCGGAAACAATGAGAGATAACACATAACATGAATGGGCATGAGTGTGCTCCAGCAAAGCTTTTCTGTCTGTTTTATTTGTGTATTGGGGGCATGCACGCTGCAGCACAGTTGTGGAGTTCAGAGGACAGGGTGTAGAAGTCAGGCCTCTCCTGCCATGTGGGCTCTCAGGATGTTAGTCTGCTTGTCAGCCTTGGCAGCAGGCTCTCCTACCCTCTGAGATCACTAATTTTAATTGCTAGCTTGACACAATCCAGAGTCGCCTGGGAGGAGGGTCCCAGTGAGGACTTGTTTAGTCCTGTAGGCCTGTGGGCATGTCTATGAGGAATTGTCTTGATTGTCCAAATTGATGCCTGAAGACCCTGCCTGACCTCGACTTGTGAGCTCATAATCCCTTTCTCCACAAGTCGATTGTTGTCAAGGTATTTCATGCACAGCAACAGAAATGAAGCTAGAACCTCTTCTGATCTGTCTTGCTGACCCATAGAAAGGTTTTTTAATGTCCATTACAATTGGACATTATAGAATGTTTAGGTGTTATAAAAATGATTTGTTCTCCTTTTCTTTAGGTATATAAAAATAAAGAAAGCATTTAAAGTCATAGAAACAGGTGGTTATTTAAACACCAAAGTGCACAGTGGAAACCTACAGGGTCTCTCCAGAGAGGTGTGCACGGTTCTGACTGTAACTGTCTGACTTCACTTTGTCTTGAAGGGTATCTAGGCGCATCTTGATCAGAAATGGTGACTTGGGGAGAAAAGCAGCTCCATACGAATTTCCGTTTTTGTGCTGAGCATGGTAGCACATGCTGTAACTCCAGCACTTGGGGAGCAGAAGCAGGAATATCTAGAGTTATACACCAGTCTGTTCTGCCCATGGATATAGCTCTATCTATATCATCTATCTCTATATCATCTCTATGTATCTATGTAACATATATATACCAGTCTGATATGTGTGTGTGTGTGTGCATGTGTGTATAATATATATACGCATATATGTAACAAAGTTCTCTTTGTATCCCTGTGAGTGTGAAGCTTAAAACTGCTGCTGAAATTTAAAACTATTGTTGCCCATAGACTTGCTAGAGCTCTGTGAACGCTAAAGACTCTCTCAGCAGGTGAAGCATCTCGGCTCACAGTCCTCCTAGAGGGCTCTTCTTCCCTTACGACCCCTTGTTGTAGGTTAAGGGACATTCTCAGGCCTCGAGACTGATTAAGGATTATTCCTTGGATTGGCTTTATAATTTATTTGTTTGCTTGTTTGGAATTTTGGTTTTTGCTTGTGTGTGTGTGTGTGTGTGTGTGTGTGTGTTTAGAAGATACTGAAAACGGAGTAAAAGAAAAATATCTCCCAACTTTCTACCATGTACTTCTGAACTACTGGCTGTGAAAATGCAGTATTTGGTAGAGTTTGATCAGTGTTCGTGATGCTGGTCCTACCTTTCCCAGTGTGACCTTTCCTAAATTCTGCTGGTGTTTCCACTGGGATTTAAATGAAAGGGCAAAGCCTTTTGCATGAATGTAAAAGCAGCACAGAATTCTGCAACATCTACAAGTCAAAGAGACCTGCAAAGGCACCAAGGCCAGCTGTTCTCAGGAAACTTACTGTCACACCCCAAGAATGAAGCCCTGGAGACCACACTAGCATGTGATTAAGGGGGGGGGTTACTTCTGTGTATCTCATGGGTGTATGCACGGGTACAGGATACTATTTACTGAGTTGTTTCCTTGGCAAGAGACTGAGAATTAACTGGTGACTAGTTTGAAAATATCCAAGCAATTAAAACACCAAGTAGCTTTCAAATACAAGAGCTGCACGTGTCAACTGACAAGTTGACATTTACAACAGGTGGTAAGCCTCACCATATCCCCCGGAACTCACTATAACTAGCCTTGAGCTTGCGGAAATGCTCATGTCTGTTTGATGAAATAAAAAAGATCAAGAACATGTAGAGAAATCGTACTGTGTGTGTCTGTGGGACATGTGTGCATGTCTACTCTCTGCTCAAGATTAGAAAATGCTAAGGGGAACTGCACACCAACTCAAGAATGGGAAAGACGACTTTTACTGTATGACTTTGCACTGTGACTTACTGGATACAGACATGACCTTTAAAATTTAAAAATCATATATTATTTAAAAAAGAATATTCTATAAAGAATAAGATTAAATAAGGGAAATAAGATTAAATGTATTAAATAGAATATTTATTATATCCCATTAATATATATCCTTTTCTGTCAAAAATACTGAACTTACCCTATGCAAACCCAACTCGCAATTTATAACCAGAAAACAATCAGAAGTTTTCAGTCATTTAAACTATCCCTGAGTAAGCTTAAAAGAATAACAGGGCAGACTGCCCAACTTACACTGATATATCATTTGTTTTTGAAAAAACGTTTTCATCTTCCTTTCCCTCTATTTTTGTTTCACTTTTTAAAAAAATAATTTTAATAAATTTTTTTTTAATTTTTATTTTTATCAGTTACATTTTATTTATTCTGTATCCCAGCCGTGCCCCGAACCCTCATTCCCTCCCAGTCCCTCCCTCCCTCACTCATCACTACTGTGCCCCTTTCCAAGTCCACTGATAGGGGGGGACCTCCCCCCATTCATCTGATCCTGTTTTATCAGGTATCATCATTGAGTTCCTGTTAGAAATAGTCCTTGTTCCCCTCACTTGGGGAAACCAATTGGTTACTGAGCTACCACAGGCTACATCTGAGCAGAGGTTCTAGGTTATATCCATACATGGTCCTTGGTTGAATGTCAGTTTCAGAAAAGACCCTGTGCCCAGATATATTTGGTCTTCGTGGAGCTCCAATCCTTTCCCCATCAGACTAACTCCCCTTCTTTCTTATGATTCCCTGTACTCTGCCAAAGGTTTGGTCATGAGTCTTTGCTTTGGAAACATTTATTTAAAAATTAACTATGCTTCCATGTTCTACCACATAAAACACGTTCATATTTCTAGTTATAAATCAAATATTTCAATTTTAAAGTTCCCTTTGTACTCCACTGTTGTGATTTTGTTGCCTAGCTTTGCATCTGTTTTTGCTATTTCTTCTATACATGTGAATCCACAACTGCATTGTGGTGTCATTTTACAAGTTGATCTTTGAATAAGGAGAGTCAGCTGGCACGGATCATCCTGTTGCCTGCTTTCTCCAATCAACACTATGTTGATTGGAAGGGGAAGGATTTCCACTTACAAATATAAACATCTGCAATTTGAAAGTCACTATTTCTGGCCTGGCAATGTGGCTCAGTGGATATGAACACACTCCAGCCCGTTAAATTTACATTTTATTATCTATTTTACTTACTGCCAATGATAACAACGGAAAAATAAGGAACACTGAAACTATGAAACATGGAGAATTATAGAATTTAAAAATCTCTAACAAGTTCAGAGAATATGGTTCCACGCTATCTCTCCTAATACCCTGGCCTGATAGGGTTGGTACCTGGAAAGCCTATTGGCATCCTGTCCTGTTTGTGCTTTTTGAAAGCAGAACTCAAAAACAAGCAAACAAACCGCCACTCCTCATGAACCAAAGACGAAAGGCCCATCAACCCTGTTTCTTGTGACAAGGCCTGGCTAGATTCTTGCAGTAGCATGCAGGACACAAATGAGTGGACGTTTGGTGTTTGAAGATGTTTGGACAGGGCAGATCCTATTTTATTAAAGAGCTAACCAGTGAGAACACGAGCATAAGTTGAAGAATTTATGCTCCTAATAAAAGATGCCGTGGTTTAAGCATCAATTCTGCCCCCTGGCCAGTTCTTTCAACATGGGCATGTTTCTTGACTTCTGCTTTTTTAAGTATTATTTTTTATCTGTTAAAACAGCTTAACTCAGGTAGTTGTTAGAGCATTAAGAGCTAGTCTGTAATGTGCCTAGTAAATGTTAGTAGCCATTATTATTGTTATTCAAGCCCTGCATACTCACGGTGCCCACTTGGAATCACAGTCGATGAAGAGAAATGAGCCTTATACTTCTTCCTGAAAACTTGTCATTTAGATTCAGTCAATACTCTGGGTTATCTAGTGATATTCAGTTTTAAGGGCAAGCTGAGATAAAAATCCATACATGAATATAGGTTCAAAAGTTGACATCTCACTTACGTGCAGCCCCATAAATTTTCAGGATTAGAAAACCAGCATCATTACCTTGAAGAAGCTTAGTGGATTCCATTGGAATGCCAACTAGAAAATCAATATTTTCATAGCCGTGAAACCCACAGAGGTGGCTCCTGAGGGCTTCCCTGAGAGATAGGTGAAACAGTCACCTGAACCACTTAGAAATTGTTTGTGAAGACATCTATCAGCCAACAAAGATGTTTATTAGAGGTGTTTATTTTAGAAACCACATGATACCTGTCTGCAATCATACTGACACTCCCAGAAATAAGATACTAAAGTAATAACCGGAACATTTGGCACACTATGGAGAACTTCTGACCACAATTTGTTTTTAGAGGGAGTTCTTTCAATAATATTACCTGGTTGTTATTTCTTTTATTATTAATATTATTTATTTACTTTACTTCCTGTCTGCCCAGTCTCTCTCTCTCTCTCTCTCTCTCTCTCTCTCTCTCTCTTCACCCCCCCCCAGTCCTCCCTTTCCCCTGAGAGAAGGGCAGGCCTCCCGTGGATATCAACCAGCCTTGGCATATCAAGTTGCCTCTTCTTCTGTTGAGGCTAGAAAGGCAGCCCAGGTAGGGGAAGGGGATTCAAAGGCAGGCTACAGAGCCAGAGACAAATCCTGCTCCCACCATGAGAGTCCCACATGAAGACCCAGTTGCACAACTGTTATGTATGTGCAGAGGGCAGTCCCATGCATGCTTTCTGGTAGGTGGCTCAGTCTCTGTGAGCCCTTACGAGCCCATTTTAGTTGATTCTGTAGGGTTTTTGTGGTGTCCTTGACCTGTCTGGCTTCTTCAGACCTTCCTCTCCTTCTTCCACAAGATTCCCCAAGGTCTGCATAATGTCTGGCTGTGGGACTCAGCATCTGTTTCCATCAGTTGGTGGGCAAAGCCTCCCAGATGCCTACAAGTATAGCAGAATACCATTAATAGTGCCAGGGTTGGGCTCCCTCTCATGGGGTGGATCTCAAGCTGGGCATTGATTGGCCATTCTTTCAGTTTCTGCTCCATCTTTTTTTTTTTTTAAAGATTTATTTATTGTTTAAACACTGTTGTGCCATACACACCAGAAGAGGACACCAGATCTCTCTATAGATGGTTGTAAGCCACCATGTGGTTGCTGGGAATTGAACTCAGGACCTTTGGAAGAGCAACCAGTGTTCCTAACCTCTGAGCCATCTCTCCAGCCCTCTGCTCCATCTTTTATCACACACCTGTTGTCAAAGGTTTAGTGGCTGGGTCAGTGTCCCAGTTGCTCCACTGGAAGTCTTGCTTAGTTATAGGAGAGGGACAGTTCAGGCTCTGTATCTCCCACTGATAGGATTCTTAGCTAGGGATTCCTGGGAAGCTCAAGACAGATTTTTCACTGGCCATCTCAGGCTGGCCTCACTTTTCATCTTTTTGCCTCGCCTTGATCTCTTGAGTGCCAGGGATACAGGCAGAAGCCCCACCCAGCTCCTACACAGTTTTAGAAGTTTGGGCTTCTTTTGAAGTTCTTAAGTGAAGAGGCTACCTTGTTCCCTCAAGATCACCCATGCAAATCACACTCAAAATGCTGGAGCTCATCACTAAAGTCTGTGTGCAGGAGAAAATGATGGACATGAATTCCAAGGGGAAAAACAAAAAACAAAACACAAAACAAAACAAAACAAAACAAAAACGAAACAAAAAACAAACAAACAAAAAAACACCCTCAAAGAAAAGAAAGCGCTGCCTTACCAGCATGTTAGTTGGGATTCAGGGAGTCATCTAAACGAAATTCCGTGCCTCCCAGGGCACTCTCACATACACTGAGTTAGAGCTTCTCTTCACTTGGGTGCAACCCCGTATTCTGGAGTCTGAATACTGTGACTATTGACAACAGAGCTGGTAAAGTATTGTGCGCTGTCTTCTGAGGCTCAGTCAATGCCTACCTGATGCTTGGGTGTCTCCTGGAAGCCATCTAATCAATTTGCCTTGAAAATTCTGATGCGGCCCCTGATGAGCATGGATGTCCCCTGGACGGTCCTGTGCCCGTGCACACACTGGGTTTTAAAAAGCGTACGTGAATCAGGAGGAAAAGTGGTGGTGGGAATGCAGAAGGAGTCAGAGGGCAAGGAGTGAGAATCAGATTTGATCAAAACGTGTAACCTGCGTGTATGTAACTGTCAAACAATAATTTTTAAAAAATTCTAAAGCCCAAAGCTGTAGCTGGTATCTTTCTTGATCAGCTTCTAGCCCCAGAGAACGGGGCCTCGCAAACCTGCCCTCTGCGGTGTGCGCAGCTCCCCTTGGGCAGTGTGTGATTTTCTTCCGGCTAATGACTACAGCTAGTTCTTTAATAGGGAACAGCACGAAGTTCTCTGATTGTGATGAGCCGATGCTGGATTCCTGTCGAGCCAGCCGGTCGGTTGGGGCTCAGCCTCTGCCTGGAGAGGCTGTGGGGCACACGTGTGCCTGCGCCTGCTGGCTAGAGTGCTCTTGAGATGTGACGTTGGCATGCTACCCAATTGCTCCCGACATTCACAACCGCAAGGGTTTTTTTCTCAGATCAGTGGGGCTCCTGACTACTGCAGCTAAGCTCTGTCACCACAAAACCCACCCTTCCCAGGACAAGTGCCAATGCTACACCGAAACAATCTGAGAAAGGTCAGTTTCTTGTGGTCATACCCGCCCTCATGATTACAGAAAAATTTAATGCTACTCAATTAAGGTCTAGATCCTTCCAAGCCTTTTTGAAATCTGTTATGATCTGGAATTATGTTGCTATTGACCAGTCTCAATGTACTTTAGGAGATTAAGTTCCTTCTAGCCACATCTCTTTGCTCCTAAAAATTTCCAAGTTATTATGACTTAATTTTGAAAACAAAAGTTGTATCCCATGAGAAAGATTTTTAGCACATTTTGAGGGAAATGTAGTGTATTCTAAAACTCAGAACAAAAATAAAATCCACGCAGGAAAGACTTGGGTGAATTTGAGCCATAAGACAAAAAAGATGATCACACATTTGCTAAATATTAATTCTCTACTGAGCCATGAAATGGATTAAAGTTCTAAAAATAAATATTAATAGAGGAGTTTCTGCCAATCCTATCCAAGAAAATACATTTTAATAGTAAATATGTCAAGTTAGAATGTCTTTTTCCTGGATTCAAAATAAGCTAAAACTTCCTTTTAAAATGAAATCTTTTCCTAGTTTGAATTAGTATAACCCCTGCACATTGGTTAGCCTTTAAGCATTGATTATTTGGGAATGAGAGCATATTTTTAACCTTCTGGTCTTTTGAGAAAGCTTTGTGTACATCCCTGTCAAACGGCTCTATGTTGACTGAGTTTTGATGACTATCTTGCTAGCTTTTATAAAAAATCTGCCTCCTACATTTTTGATGATACTTCATGGCTTCATTTTAAATAAACTCTTACAAAGAACAATGGAAATAGTGCTCAAGATGCCACAGCTTTAACAGATTTATCATTCTCCTTCTTGATTTACAAGAAAATTAACTTGTATTTCTAGACATAATTACAAAATTTATATATTCATAGAAACCCGGCACATAAGTAGATAGCATCACATTTTGATATTTATGAAATGCCAGTTTTCCATAAATATAGAAAACCAGTAATTATCATTGGTGCTGTTTATTAGCATTTGGGAGAAAATAAATAACAAATGGGCTCACTAGTCATTAAAATTCTTCAATAATGTAACATTTGTCCCCATCTCAAAATAACCCTATGTGGCGTACTTGCTTTGACTTCGGGATCTCTTACGCTGGTCGGATCACATTTAAAATAACAGCTGTTAAATAGTCTCACTAGCCTTTTGCTACACTCTCTTAGGAATCTAACGATTTTTAACTCTTCTGTTTGCAGGTAGGAGTAGGTAGATGGGGGAGGATTTCCAAACAGACTGCATATTAAGGTGGACTTAGCCCCCTAACTTTGAGCTCTGTGGGTCTGAACGCAGTTAGCCCTGTTGTCAGGGTCAAGAGGAAGGGGGTGGGAGTACACAGTGGCGCCCTGATCTGCAGAACTCCGGGCAGTGTGAGGGTACCCAAAGTGGACGCACTGACTTGTGGACTCGTGGGGAAGCACGGCACACAGGTTAACATCACAAACCACTAAGCCGGCTAAAAGAGAATGTGTTTTCCAAACTCCCACTGCTGTCACTGTTGCTGTCTTGGCCTGTCTTAACGTCAGGAGGATGGCAGGAGATGGCCCTGGCCATCTCTCCTGCCAGGGACCCCATTCCGCGCTGTTTGAGAACGATTTTAGCAGGTCCTTTCCAACCAGTATGATTTTTAAGTGCGGACTTTAGAGTTTCTGAAGAAGAAAGAAGCCTGGAACAGCAACGCCCGGACAAAACCAAAGGAGGCGGGCTGTCAGCCATCTTGCCCGGGGCTGGAGAGCGGGTTGCAGGCTGCGGCTGGGCAGGCCTGAGGCTTCCCCAGCAGCCCCAGCACCAGGAGCTCTCCACTTGCTTCCTGGCAGCACCTGGATCACTCGCGTGGCGTTCTCGTTCGCTCTCTGCTGCCAGGATAAACACTACAACCACCAGCAACGTGGGAGGGAAGGCTGCGTTTGACTTACACTTCCAGGTCACAAACCATCATGGAGGGAGCCTGAAGCAGAAACCACAGAAGGGCGGATGTTTGCCGACTGCTCCCAGGACCGCCTTCAGTTGCCCTTTTTTTTATAGCTCAGGCCTATCTGCCCAGTGAGGACACCACCCACAGTGGGCTGGGCCTTCCTACGTCAGTGAGAACCAATGCTGCCCTGCACACAGGCCAATCTGGCAGTGGCAGTTCCTCAGCTGAATTTATCTTTCTCAGGTGTCAGTTTGACAATCAAGATTAGCAGTCATGTGAGCCAATCATCCAGTGCACTTAGCTACACGCACACATTTAAGCTTTTTAAAGTCAGAGCTGGAAGAAACTGAAAAGGTCCATCAACCCCGACCTAATCGATCTCTTTAACTTGGTCCTGACAAATGATCACCAGGCTTTTCTTCTCCTTCAATGTATTGAATATTTTCTTTGATAAATATATGGATAATTTTTATATCTATCATACTGTCCCTCCAAAGAAGAAAATGCCCCTCAATCTCACCATCAGCCTATGGCACAAGTTATTTATAGATGCACAAAATCACACCTGCAAGATTTGTCCTCATTTGTTTAATCTAGTTTGTCCAGAACCTCTTTCTCTGACAATACTTTATATGGCCTGAAGACTATATGGATCAGCCATAATTTATCCAAACAGCCCCATTTTGCTGAGGAACTATGTTGTGCAATGCCTTGTGATATTTTAAATACTAGGGTTTTGATCATCTGTCTTTGCAAATACTTCTGATTACTTCTCAGGAAAACTTTTGAGAAGCAGAATCTTTTTTTAACTTCTCCAGTGATGGGAAATTTTGTGTATTCAGAGGCAAAGCCTTTCATCAATGGGCAGTGTCAATTTAAGTAAAATCTGTTTCTGGGTCTCAAAACTAAATGAGTCCACTTTTTTTTATTCTTTGTGTGTGTGTGTGTGTGTGTGTGTGTGTGTGTGTGCGTGGGTGTGTGCATGTGTGCATGTGAATGTCAGAGAACAATTATGAGGAATCAATCCATTCTTATCCTCCACTTTGTGGGTCTTGAGGATCAAACTCGGGCTTGTCAGGAATACCTTCACCCCCAGAACCTTCTTGCTTGTTTTATTCCAATTGTAGTCCACAACATTTTCCTTAAATCTGGCACCTATATAGCTTGTTTTCCAAATATAAATATCTAGATGAAATAAGCACTTGTGGAAAAACCCCAAAAATGAGGCTATTTTTGTTTGAGAGGGTTCCTCTCCCAATGTATTGGCATATATAATTTGCAATTTTAAAATCATGCATGCTTAAGCCATATAATGTGATAGAATTTTTTCTGTTGAGATTGTAAACTAATTAGATCAAGTTAGTTAATGTATCAATCACCTTATAGCTACCTTTTGTGATGAGAACAATTATTAGCTACTCTGTTGGCAAATACCAAGCACACAGTAACATGGCGATGGAGCATCGTTCCCACACTGTGTTCTTAGAACGCTAGATACACACTTGTGGGACTGTTAACCCTGTGACTACCTTCTCACTCTCCCTCCCAATAAAGCCCTGGAAGTTATCACTCTACTCTCTGCTTCTACAAATTCAAAGTGTACAGGCTCTACATGTGAAAGATGACGTAGTACTTATCCTTCTGTGCCTGGCTTATTTCATTTAACATGGTACAGATTAACATGTATTGTCAGAAATAATAGGATCTTCTTTTAAAAAGCTTTACAATATTCCATTATGTTAAAAAAAATACCACATTTTCTCTGTTCATTCCATTGCTGTAGAGCACTTGGTTGATTCTGTATCTTGGTTCTTGTAAATATGGCTACAATAAGCATGTTTGTGTAGACATTTCTACACTTTAATGGGGGACAGGAAACAGAATCACTGAGCCCCGTGGAAGCTCTATTTCTATTTTTTTTTGAGAAATCTCCATTTTTCTTAATGGCTAAATCAAACTATGTCTTCACCACAGTTACATCAAGGCTCCTTTTGTCCCTCCCCCGGCCTTGCCAACACTTGGTGTCTTCCGTCTTTTGGTAATAATTCTAGACTCTAGCTTTTAGCATTCTTGATGATAACTAGACATTGCTATTACTCAGAAATTGTGTTTTCTACTCTCCCATTGGCCCTTCTCTGAATATCCCCTGGAAATTTTCTCTTCTTTAGACATTTTAAAGCAGAACAATGCTATGTGGGTGCTGCATATGTTCAAATGCAATGTACATGCAAGTGATGTCTAAAATGACCCCCACACAATGTTCTGTTTTTAAGCTCTTATGGATATGGCAAAGATTGGAAATTTTACTACTGTCTAGTCTCTCTTCTCCTGAAGCAACAGATCACAGAATGATTATATTGGATAATTGCATAGTATATCAAGATAGAAGATGATTTTTCCAAACTTGCTTTGCAGCTACTCTGAGTTTACAGCTGCATTATGGCCACGGATATTATAGGACATGTTCTGTGGAACTTCTGTGCGATGAAAGTTGACTGAGCTGCCACAAACCCCTTTTGTTCCTTCCCTATCTTATTTCTTGTACATAATGGTTGGTACCTCAAAAATTCTCTTGAGATATGGGATAACCCTGAAGTTTGAAAGTATACCCTAAAACAGTACAATACAAAGCTAAGAAGCCTAATGTCTAATAATTACAAACTTCTCATATCCAGGTCCCACTGCCTAATTTCAAGGCTTTCTTTAGCTATGAGAGAAATAAACTGATGTCTAAATCTTATTTCTGGCTTTTAAAAAAATGGGTTTTTAAAACCACTTACTAATTGCTTAATGTAATTCCTAACAAAACAAGAGTATATCTTCCAGTGCTATATAAAAAATAATTATATTTTGTTATATATAAGTGCCCTATAATAGTTATTTATTAATTATAATCAATAATAATTATAATTCCTGTCCTACCAGGATCTTGCCTTAGTATGTGTAGACAAAAAAAAATTCTGTCAAAAAAAGATATGAAATATATATAAAGAGAGTATATAGTTCTCTTAGAGAGAATCTCTCAACTTATATAATTTGCATTTAGCCTGGTATATACAAATATTTCTAAAATGAGTGTTAAATGGAAATTGGCAACTGTTAAGAAACTTGAATTCCTTGGGATGTCTTCTAACAGTGACAGAAACAAGATGATTCATTTGTAACAAAGGTTGGAGTAAGGTAGGGACAAGCTGGAAAACGAAAGTTGCCAACACTCAGAAACCCTCAAGGTCCTTTTCCTAGAAAGTAACACATAAGCAAATTTCACAGGGAGAAAAAACAAATTGGAATGATTTTTTTTTAAGTTAAGAAGAGTTTGCTGAGATCCCATTCTGTGTAGCAGCAAAGCTCAATCCCCTCTGTCTTGCTCTCTCTACTTTCTGTCTCACCCTTAGCCGCCTGAGACACAGGTTATGAAGATGCCTCAGAAGCAACAATGGCCAATCCTGTTCATAGGTTAGAGGAGGACCAGGGGGAAGAGAGAACAGGAAACTGCACATCCTTCTCTCGGTCAGAGAGAACTCATGCAGTGTGTTGATGGCAGCAGTTGTCATTAAAATACATCCCTGCGATCGATTTCCATTTTAAATTCTTTTCCCTATTATGCAAAAAGATGAGTGATATTAACATAAGTAGTCAATTTAAATGTAAGATAACAATGATGAGTACAATTCAAACAGCAATGTCATGAATCTATTTTAAATTAACTGCAATCCTAGGTTTAAATTTCATTCAATGTATACTGTAACAGGACGATAAATTCTTTCAGGAGATAACAATAGAGGTTTCAAATTTAAGGTTATATCTAATCACTGCAAGCAAGCATCCAAGAGAGCAATTATGAATGAATTTGAATACTGTTAAGGATAGTTCTTTCTGACGGAAATCTTATGTGAAAAGAAATATTTATCTTTTTCTCCAAAATCAAGAAATGGTCAAACCTGAGGTGATGTTGATATCAAGTTTGATCTTGGTACAGTGATTATTTTTGTTGCATAGAAAAGGTAAGAAAAAAAAAAAGGTGGCATAGCAGTTAAACACATTTACTATTCTTGCAAAGCATCTAACTTTGGCTCCCATCACCCATGTGCAATACTTCTTCTGACTCTCCGGATACCTGCACTCACATGTACAAGCCTTCACACACACACACACACACACACACACACACACACACACATGAATAGCATAATAATAATAATAAATAAAGCAAAGGATGTTGGTATAAGGTGAACAAAATCAAAGAAAACATTTTCTGGGATGATGTTAAGGTTTTATCAGAAACTATCTTCATTAGAGGACTCATATAGCACTCACAAAATTAACCATGAAAATAGATGGCAAACATAGCCCAAGAACATTTAGTATGGTTCAAAAAAAAAAAAAAAAAAAAGCTTGAAACATGCACTAAAGCCATGGGTGGGACTTGTCTTCTACTGCAGTCAAAAAATTTGCTGATGAAGTGTTTATTTTGTGACTAAATGTGCTATAGGCTTGGTCATATTAAATGCATCAAATAGGATAGCATTTGTTTTGTGGAACTGAGAAATTTGAAGATCTTTGTTCTCATCATGACAATAAGACCTGAGAAAATATATTTTTTTAAATGTCTTATCAGTTGAGCTAATGAAGAGCAGAGGCTAAATGGAAGAACTACCCAAACTTCTGAGAAATGAATATTCTATGGCTGAGAAAAGAATCCTAAAAATTTCCATCCCTGGGAACAGAGATTGCCTTCAGGACGTAATGAGAAGTGGCCATGGGTAGAGGCTCTGTAGGAGCTGAAGATAGTCTGGGCTAGCAGAATGGACACAGAAGACATCCAAATACAAACATCTGAAACAATCTTTCTCCTCACACCCCTAACCGTACTTTGAGTTTTGCAGATCAAATCAGTCAAGAAAGGACTGAAGACCAGGGCATCATGCACTCATACCTTGTGCCCTGCCAAAGACAAACCCCACCTTCTACTTGTCCAGATACTGATAACTTCAAAATCAGAGGTGATATCGAGCCTCAGGGCTGGGTTCCTCACAGGGTATTGAAGCCTGGAATCCAGCGCAGGTCTGCTCTAGGAGAAATCTGAAGGAGCCATTCTCATATTTGCAGGAGAGTGGGTGTGTTGGGAACTAAGTAAAATGCAACAAAACACTTCCCCCCATTTTCCCTATTTCCCATTTATTGTACACAAGGCACAGTAGCATTAGGCTGGAGATCAAGTAGGAGAATGCACACTGTAGTGCGAATTTTGTTTCCTTTAAAAACCCAGTTATGTTATATGAATATGTCTTTGTTTTAATCCCAGGTGTGGAACATGAGGCTGCTTCATTTGTCCACAGCAGCTGACTATAATGTCTTCTGTGTTCTGGCGAGCTCATGATTTGTGTCAGCTGCAGATCGTTTAATTCTGGGAACTCTTGAGATGGCATAAACGGGAGAGCCCTGCGTGGTCCTGTGGAAGCTGCTGCTCCCACCGCTGCCAGTCCCTGCTGCTGGTTCCTGCTGCTGTTGGTTCCTGCCGCTGTGTTTACTATTGCTGGATTACTATTGCTGATTTGCTGATTTGTTGGTTTGCTGAATTGCTCGCTATTCGGACAAAGAAGATCGGACTTGCCCCTAAGAGCCAGACTACCCTAACCAGCAGGAAGTAGTCTAAAGAGGTCTACATTTGCTTACCCTTCTAACCTTCTTTCTCAACAGCCTAGCATTGTGGCATTGGAGGGGAGGGGAGTGGAGAAGGGTGGTAGAGATAAGATTCCAATAAAATAGCTTAAAAAAAAGAGCAAGCCTACAACACGCCATATTTACTAAATGACATTTAATAAAAATATGAGAGCCCTAGAAGACTCTAAGACATTTATGAATATATTTACAGTAAAGTGGATGTGATAAATATGAGATATTTTGGAAAGCAATGAAACTATGTTTTTAATGACTAAAGCAAAATTCTGTGTCACTCCCACATAACATCTGAAATTAAAACAATCTAACCATGGATAGGCTTAACATAAGGTAAGACATCTTATAAAAGCATGATGTTCCTGAAGATACCAAAGTGAGGAGAAATGAAAATCAATGATCTCAAGAACAATAACAGTGCAACAATTACTTCCATGATAACATCCCGTTGCTGAGACAGAGGCAACCAACCACACATGCCACTAAAAAACACCCAGGTTATCTGCCTTCTGTGGGCTTTTGGTTTTGGGTTTTTTTTTCCTTTTCTTTCTTTCTCTCTTTTCCTTTTGTTTCCTTTCTGTCTTCCTTCCTTTTTCTTCAATTGCCATAAATTATTATCTTTTAAAAGCAAAAATTAATATGAAGTTGACATCTTCAGATAACTGGAATAGAGGAATTCAGCAGCTCTGCACTACTAGAAATGCAATGTCTGGAAGGCATATGAATATACTTGGTGAAGCAAGTCAAAAGTATAAAATATTTGGATAAGTACATTAGCCTTCCCATTCCTTAATTTCTTTCAAAAGAAATTTAATATTACATGAAAAAAAACCCTAATGTGGGGTTAAAACTTCCCAGGGAGAGGACAAGAGAAAAATAAAGAAAAGGCAATGTGGTTTGCTCAACATGCACGCACAGCTCTGTAGTGTTCTCACAGCCTTTGTGTGAAGCCTTGTGACCTAGAATAGGCAATCAGAATGTATGCTAGCACGAAAGGCCAGCATATAAAGAACTAATAAGAAGCTCCCAAGGCAAAACTTCACACCACTCAGACTTGGGTATGAATCCGCTGAGCCAATGCAGCCATGAAAGCCTCAGTGTCTCATGTCCCCAGCAGGGCACCCACCAACATCTGACCTTTTTGTGGTTCACAGCATATGTATAATAGAAGTCAAATGTATGACAACAGCGTTGTGATAGTTAGTTCCATGTGTCAGTTTGTTTGGGCTTAAAGATGACCAGATATATGGTAAAGCGCTACTTCTCGGTATGACTTTGAGGTATCTCTAGAAGAGATTAGCATTTAAATGTCTAAGTAAGGATGGTGCCTTTGCCAATATAAACAGGCACCATCCAAACCACTGATAGTCTAATCAGAACAAAAGAAAAGAAGATGAATGCACTGTCTTCCCTGCTTGACCTAGGACATCTATCTTCTCTTTCCCTTGGATCAGTCTTCCTGATTCTTGTGCCTTCAGGTTAGGACTCAAACCATTGGTACCCACTATCCCCATTCTGAAATCTTTGAACTCAGACTGGATTATACCACCTAGCCATTCTGAGTCTCCAGGATATAGATGGAAGCATGGAACTTCTCTGCCTTTAGAATTGAATGAGATAATTCTCATTACACTATACAGAGAGAAAGAGAGATGGAGAGAGAAAGACAGGACACAGAGAGAATCAGAAAGATAGCGAGACAGACAAAGATACAGAATGATATCTAACTATCGCTCCATTTGTGTTCCCTATGCTTCTGTATCGCTGCAGAACCACAGTAGTGAAGTTCCAAATACAACAACAGTTCTTTTGCTCCTGTGTGCTCAATACACTCTGTCAGTATCCAAGATTAGAACAAGAACACCTGGTAAATTCTGGTATATTTGCTGTGTCACACCTCTCAAAAGAGTAGAATACACAATGAAGAAAATTATGAATCAGACCTTAATTGTGACCAATAAGGCAGCACTTCTTCGTGAATTGAAAGTGACACGAACACTGGAAGACAGTGCCATTTGTGACAGTAACAGAACCGGATGTAACTGGATGCACAGATTCGTGCACGGATGCGCTCCTAGTGTGGGGTGTGGGTCAGCAGCAACTGCTCTGCCCGACCCTGTGAGAAATGCAGAATCCAGCCACAGGGTTCTGCACTACACTTCTTTGGCATCCTGCCTTATTCCTGCTCAGATTGATCTTCAGGAAGCCTGATAATTCAGATTCCTAAGTTCCATGAAACACCTATGGGATCACTCACGGTCTTGAGGATACAACCTAAAATCTAAGGGCTTGCCTGGTCTCCACCTTCTTATTATAAGACTGTGAAGTCCTTAGAACATAGTCCTTCAAGATGCTCTATAAAGAAATAGAAATACCTCATTTTTAGAAAACCTATGACATGATCATCCTTAAAATTCATGTTATGAGAATTGTTTTCAAGAAAAGCATACCTTTCCTCACAGAATCTTTTCTTATGTACTTGCACCTCCCAACAGAAGACCCTCATGAAATAATTTCATATTTTAAATGTATCCCACTTTGAGAAGTTGTTGTTACAGTTCAATATGTTTGGCTCTTGAAAGTTCCTGGAGAGTCAGGAAGATCCTTATAACTTGAGAATTCAAAAGGAAAATTGGCTTAGAACAAGATCCCAAAATACACAGTATCTCTCTCTCCCTTCTCCATGAGAAAAAAGGTAAATGAAGCCTTGAAGACACATTCTAAGACATTCCACATCCTGTGGATATCACATACATATCTATATGTGTATAATATACACACTTAGTACATGGTTTGGTGCATGTACTGCACATATGCTTTGCATCTATACATATATAAAAGTGAAACTGTAGAATTTGGTACCACAGAGAAGATGGGACAAGTGTCCAGAATCGAATGGACGCTGCTGTGCACGGTAGCCATGCTTACCAAAGAGGGAGAGATGGGCAGCGCTGAACATGTCTTCTTACGTTTTCAAAGGCAGAGAAAGCGTACAGATGCCTTGATGAAATGGTTGATGGCAGCTAATGCTTAGTGGTTGCCTTGGAGTAGTAGAAAGAAAATGGCATATCAGCGCTGGGCTGTGCAAAGCTCTGTGTTCTCCCGTTGTCTCCTGTGCGCTGAGTCCCACAGCTCTTCACCAAGGGGCTTGGGCAGTTAGCTCTCCAGTTCTCGTTCTTGAGTCTCAGTTTGGGTTCAAATCATGCTTAACCTATCATGCTTTTTTTCCCCATTCCGTGTTGACACTTTGTGGAAAGTGACATTATTATCCCTTTTATAAAGGTCTGATAGTTACAGGCCGGGAAGCCCTGCTCTGTAGCCCATCTACAACTGCACATCAAAACGAAGTCCTGGTAGACAGGTGATGTGTCTCTTTGTTTCACATGCCTTCCAGAAATAACTTCTCCAGTAGCTGCTTCCGTTCCCTCCCCTTGAGTAGGGAAAATGGATTAAAGTTACTTTGCACAAGAACAATACTTTATAATAGTTTACAGAATTGGAAAATCCACAGAACAAGAACTTTGGGGCAAATGCTAAAATGCATTGCTGTTCTTGAACTTAGAAAGTTGTAATACTGGCATCAAATCTTGCATCTGTAATTCTTTAATGTTGTCAATAGCCAAACTGCTCATTCCACTAAGTTCATGGGAATCCTAGTACATGAATAATAAGAAATCAAAACAATAAAAATTTAAGAAGTTTACCATGGTTTTTATTTTTCAGACCTTTTGAGCAGCCATCAACTTCACATTTTTAGGTAAGTAAAAAGCTTATTTTTGTATTTTTGAGAGCAGTAAACATGAGCGCTTTGTCAAATCACCTCCATAACGATGTGTATCCTTTAAGATCTACAACCAATGTGGTTTTATTGACATAACTATTAAATAATATTTTTTAAATGACCTACAACATTTCGGTAGAAATTCAAAACCAAAAGCCAGATGATTGGAATTTCGAGAAAAAAAAAAATGGTATAGAACAATGCATCCAGGTTTATAATACAATGGTGGTGTCTGTGTGCTAGTAATTCACTCAAACTGCCATTGGCTACTGGTTCCAACGCTTATTTAAAAGACAGTGAACTGTATCCATTCCTCAGTTGAGGGACATCTGGGCTGTTTCCAGCTTCTGGCTATTACAAATAAAGCTCCTACAAACATGCTTGAGCAAATGTCCTTATTGTATACTTGAGCATCTTTTGGATAAATGCCCAGGAGTGGTATGGCTGGATCTTGAGGAAGCGTTACACAATGGAATATTACTCAGCAATAAAAAACAAGGAAATCATGAAATTTGTAGATAAATGGTGGGAACTAGAAAAGATCATCCTGAGTGAGGTATCCCAGAAGCAGAAAGACATGCAGGGTGTATATTCACTTATAAGTGGATATTAGACATATAATATAGGAGGATAAACTTACTAAAATCTGTACACCTAAAAAAACTAATCAAGAAAGAGGACTCTGCCTAAAATGCTCAATCCCCATTCAGAAAGACAAAGAGGATAGACATCAGAAGAAGGAGAAAACAGGAACAGGACAGGAGACTACCACAGAGGGCCTCTGAAAGGCTCTACCCTGCAGGGTATCAAAGCAGATGCTGAGAGTTATGTGACCAACCTTTGGGCAGAGTGCAGGGAATTTTATGAAAGAAGTGGGAAATAGTAAGACCTGGAGAAGACAGGAGCTCCACAAGAAGAGCAACAGAACCAAAAAATCTGGGCCCAGGGGTCTTTTCTGAGACTGATACTCCAACCAGGGACCATTCATGGAGATAACCTAGAGCCCCTACACAGATGTAGCCCATGGCAGTTCAGTGTCCAAGTGGGTTCCATAGTAATGGGGACAGAGACTGTCTCTGACATGAACTGATTGGCCTGCTCTTTGATCACCTCCCCCTGAGGGGGAGCAGCCTTACCAGGCCACAGAGGAAGACAATGCAGCCACTCCTGATGAGACCTGATAGACTAGGATCAGAAGGAAGGAGAGGAAGACCTCCCCTAATAGTGGGCTTGGGGAGGGGCATGTGTGGAGAAGGGGGAGGGAAGTGGGGTTGGGAAGGGAGGAAGAAGGGAGCTACAGGTGGGATACAAAGTGAATAAAGTGTAATTAATAAAATTAAAATAAAAATATTAATAAAAAAAGACAGTGAATTGTCCTTGTTAAGTTGGATTGCTATGAACAGCTTCAAGCCCAGTGGCCTGTCCAAGCCTTACTCGACATTTACATACTTGACTAAACCCCTTATGAATTTCAATTTGTAATTTTCCTCTCTAGTCAAAAATTTTAAAATAGAAAAGGCATTAGGAATCTAATTCAGTGAATTCACAGATGTTGTTAAACCAACAAAGGTTATGAACTTTGTATAATGATATGCCAAGACAATTTTTCCTTCAGAAGTAATAGTTATCTATATCACCATGATATCATAAAATAAAATAAAAATTTTTTACAAAAAAAGGAGAATATCTATTTCCAAGAAAGCCTGCTTAGCAATCTTCCAGTAACAAATATATAATGATGTTAGCTGTAACATTATCTTTTCCAGTTTTTAAATTTGTCACTGACCAACGAAAACTTTCCTGCAGACTGACGCTGGCTCTCAGACTGGTGTCTGGAAGACACTGACCTGGCTCAGCTTTTCATCTTTAAAATGAGGCTATCTTCCTGTGATGTTCCCAACTGCACAACTGCTAAAAGCCCACACAGACTATCCCCGCACTTTTCTGTGCCAAGACCAAGACTTTTTTACTTCATCAACTGCTTGAAGGCACAGTACTGCTGCGCCTTTCCTGGGACCAGAAAGAGACTGGTAAAATTCTGGCTTGGCTGTAAGACCCTGGGCATGATAACACACTTCTCCAAACTCCCAGCCCAGTGCCTTCTATATCCCTCGCTCTCCCAGGGTGAGTGTCTGCTTTAGACATGTAATGTCCTGTTTACAATTACAGACCTTGATTCAAATGTTGGCGGAAGATATATTCCATTTATAACCCTCACAAAATCAAGCCTGTTTCTTCCTCCAAGGCCAACCCAGAAACAAAGCAGAAAAGCATAGTGCAGAAAACAATCTAACAACCAAAAAGCTACCTGAAAAATAAATTTAGTCTTTCCTGTCATCTCATGAAATAGTAAGGCACAGCGAGTCTTTTCAAAGTCCTCATTTCCATTTATGCCCATGCCCCACGGATGCTTGGATAGCCCTTCCACGCACAGCAGATCCCAGGGTCCTCGCTGTTCCGGGCTCTAAGCCCGCCCTCCAGTTCAGCCTGAACAACCTTGCCAGTCCCTCTCTTTGTCTGGATGCCTGTTTCCTTTTTTAGTGAGTAATGCTCTCCATCTGCAATATAAATCCCATTAACCTCCTTTCTTCTTCAATTTCCCTCTTACTCCTTACTCTGATTTGCATGATCAGGCCAAGATTTGGAGTCCTTAAAATTCCTGGGAGAGGAGATGTAGACAGGCCCGTCTTAGCAGTGGATATCCTTGTCACGTCCCTTTATCATATATTTATGCTACAAAAGACTCTAACTCTCAAATGCCTTTGAACTCTTCACACTGCCAAACACACGGGCTATTGTTATTATTTGCTTATAATTGATAAGCATTAAAGCAAGACATACAGGCAGGTCCTTTACTCAGGTTCAGAGCAGATTGTGTCTGAAAACATTTTCAACAGTAATTACTTGTCAATAATATTTTGTGAGCACTTACAGCATTTTTCTAGGTGCTAG
This sequence comes from Rhombomys opimus, assembly GCA_010120015.1. Classification (NCBI taxonomy): domain Eukaryota; kingdom Metazoa; phylum Chordata; class Mammalia; order Rodentia; family Muridae; genus Rhombomys; species Rhombomys opimus. The sequence continues at coordinate 1,665,217 of REGO01000192.1, forward strand.
AAAGATGGAAATGAACTTTTTGGTTTTGGTGGTGGAGAAGGGCTTTGTACCTTCCATTTTTCATGCCAATTCTAACTGTATATAAATCATTACATTCTAGTCTTTGGGTCTTGTTAATTTTGGTGTGTTTTGTTTTCAAAAATTTTTATAATAAAGAAGAAACAATAGAAATGCATGAAACATAAATATCCTTGCACTCACGGTGACCTTTGGTGTAAATCTGGTGGAGTCAGACAGAAAAACCGTCTTAGCAAAGGAGTGGGAGAAAAAAGAGAAATCAGTGAGCTCGTACACGATGAGAAGTGGTATAAGGGAAAGGAATAGAGGCTGATATCTAGTGGGTGGACTAGCATACAGGAAAGCATCCATGAGGAGAGGAAGGTCAGGGGTCAGACCATCGCAGCAGTGAAACTTCAGGAACAAACAGTCTAAGGTGGGGAAAGAGGACATTCCAAGGGGAAGATGAGCTTAGTCTGCTTGTAAAACTGAAAGAAAGTGCATTCTTTACTGTTTGCTGTTGAGAATGTTTTCAAATACAAATTTGCGGGAAGAGATTGAGTGAGGTTGGTGGTGAACAGAGAGTGAAACAGGCCAGGGCTTCCGCTGAAGCTACAGGATGGTGTGAACCGCTCTCAAACAGGGCCAAGCAGGCAAATATGGCACAGGCAGGCCTCACCCTTCCCCTTTCCTCCCCCTTGCTAAATGTTAGATTACATTCCTAAAGTTAACCACCAAGCTCTATTCCCTTATTTGCCCACTTTGTCATGCCTGACTAAGCTGCCAAGGTCCAGCTACCAATACACCAATGTCCAGCAAAATTCAACATCTGGCTACATTAGCTAACATGTCCAGTCAGGACTTAGCAACTCATTCCTAAAAACAAACAAACAAACAAACAAAACCTTCTGCAACACTGGCTGCTGCCTTTGCCTGATCCAAAGGCACATCCTCCTGCCCACCAGCACTTATTCCTTAGGGGTAATAAATCTGCTTTGTGCTGAGATTTTGGTGTCTGGGTGTGTTCTGTGCTGACTCCAAGGAACCTTCAGAGAGCGAAGCCTTCTAACTTGTTTCTAATGTACTGGAACACAACTGCAAATATGGGAGGCTTAGGGTCAAAATTTTTCTATGAACCTCAGTCTGGCTGCTGTGTTAAAAAATACAATTTAAGGAAGGATGCTAACGCACATATTTCTAAACCCAGAAATAAAAAGGAAAATAAATGAAGGGCCCCTACACAAGGGTAAGTACTAGCAATGCAGATAAGGAGAGATAAACAGATTCAGAACACTCGTTTAGGTAGATTAGATAAAGCGCACCAAGAAACTGGGTGTGAAGATAAGGAAAGGTGAAAGTTAAACCGTGTTTGATGCCCAGATGTCTGGACTTAATCACCAGTGACAACTGGGCCTTTTTCTGAGATTGAAAAGATTGAACCAGAATATAGAAAAGTTGGCAGAATCAAGGTCTGATCTACCTGTGTGAAATCTGAGATGTCTTCACGGGCAAGCTGGTAATTGATGTCAAGAATAGCACCTGTATAACACGACCACTATGCTCTCTCTCTCTCTGTCTCTGTGTGTGTGTGTGTGTGTGTGTGTGTGTGTGTGT
>REGO01000192.1:1669985-1706593 GCA_010120015.1 Rhombomys opimus
AGGAGTTTTGAGCCAAAAAAAAAAAAAAAAAAAAGAAAAAGAAAAAAAAAAGAAAAAGAAAAAAAGAAAAAAAGAGGGAAATGAGGTGGCTTAAGAAAGCAGTGCAAAGACAGGAGAGAAGACAGATTTATTGGGACAGTTGTACAGCTACAGGTCATAGAGAGAGAACAAGCTACCAGAAAAATCCAGTCAGAAGCTGAAATAAGCCAGTTTGAATCAGTCAGCGTGGAAGAGGAGTTTTGAGCCAAAAAAAAAAAAAAAAAAAAAGCTAAGTTGAACTAGCCAGCCAGAGTTCAGAAAAAAATAGAAAGGGAGAGCTTATTTAGCAGTAAGTCTCAGAGGCTGAAAGCACTTTAAGCCTAGATTAGATGTATGGAGGCTAGAAACTTCGAGGACTAGGCCTAGGCTAGCAGACAGAGGTAGTAAGCCTTGGAGACAACAATTAAAACAGAAGAATAAAAGCTAATTTTACAGCCCTCAGACTTTCATAACAGACTTGAAATATTTCTGCCTTGGCTTTAATATCCTTGGTTGCAGCAGGACTGTTTTGGAAAGAATCAGTTTGCCTGGTTGCAATTAGGATAGCTTTGTGGGCTGAAGACCTGTCTAATTGTATTCATCCAATGCATTAAATTCATTCAATCCAAGTTGGGAGAAATTGTCTCCTGTCATCCAATTGAAGAGCAGAGTTTTCAGCCTCCCTAGCCTCTTTATAGCCTAGAATAGGACAAAACCAAGTCTTTCTAATCCACTCAAAATAGGTCTCTGGGTCCAGTGTTTATGTTCTTGGATATATGTCTTCATAGCATTCAGCGCTGATATTGCAGGCCCTGATTTGACTGTTACATACTTTAACTTGGCAAGCAATTGGGCAACATCAGAAATGAGCTGATTGGTGCTTCAGGTCAAATTTCTTGATTTTTTGGGTGAGGAGCCTTTTGTCTGGAGGCTGGCCCCCAAGTTCAACTATCCCAATGGTTAGTGTATGAAGACAGTTGTTCTACTTGCTAATACCTCGAGGCAAAGATTGCACAGTGACTTTAAGAGAGTCAGGCCTACCGAGGACTGACCACCTCAGGGCAGGTGTCATGGGAAAGCTGTCAGTAGACCACAGCAGAGGGGGTCCTGTGAGGTGATTGGCTGTTGTGTCTCCTACTTGGTGATAAGAGGACACTCCTCTGAGAAGTGTGGTTCCAGGTGCATTTTCTCAGGTATGTCTGACTTCAGTGTCATCTCCAATGGCACTGAGCTGAAGTTAAATGGGAATTCACGTTTGCCTGTAAGGAGTCCTTGGCGATGTACACCCAGACACTGTGATCCCACAGGGAGACAAGATCACTCTTCATCAGAGAAGGAGGATGTAAGCATGGTGTGTCTGACAAATAAACTTCATTTATAAATTGAGTTTATAACTTTATATAACATAACTTTATAACTTGGAACTTTTTCTTGACGTTCTTCACCCACTTTTACTAATCACACATAAAATTACAACTTTTAGAAGAATATAAAAGCTGCTGAATTGATGCGCTTAAGTTGTTGGTAACGATTACCGAGTGCCATACGACACAGCTTTATCTAGCTTGCCAAATGGACCTTCATTGACTCATTCTCTCATGAGTATCCATGGTCAGGATTGGAGAATGCCAGGTGCATAATCTCATAATTTAAGGCCATTATGTTCACAGCTTCCCCTTGTAGAAAGACTTGGCCTACTGCCAAGTCATCAGTCTCTGGTAGCAAGTTCTCCCAGGAGGCAAAATAGTTGAAGTTTCCTAGAGGAGTTAGAATTTCACTCTGATTATTCTGTAAGCTAAGGAGTTGATCTTTGTTAAGTAATGATGCTCCCAGTAAGATGCCATCCACATTTAAGAGATCTTTTGCATTCTTAAGATGTGAAAACAGGCACCCCTGTATGTCACATCTGTCCTCTTCCTTGTTAACTGTTCTAGACAGTGGTTGGTCTGTCTGACAATGGACCGGTGGCCTCTGGGATAGATTAAAGGTCTAATTCTCTTCCTTCACTATTGGGCTTAGCACACAGGCTCTGAGTTGTCCTCATCTTCCAGCTTTGCCGTCTTCTCAGATTCGATAGATAAAGGGTCATCAATATTTTAGAGGATACTCTGTAGATTATGACCTTCAGTGTATCCCTTCACATCTGCATGTCCTGGCCCTTCTGCTGCTTCTGTTCTTCAAAAGGAAGAGACACATCATGGCCATTACCATGATGTCCCTGCTCTATCACCAGGGCTACTGCTGAGGCTGCCAAGGGGTAGAGAGTGTCTCAGTCTGCTTCTGTCATGATGACATACTCTGCATCTGCCCTTCCTGCTCCACCGTGGAACCAGCTCTTCAGTTTCTCACTCAGTTAACCTCACAGGAACGCTTTTCTGGTCAAACCCTCTTGCTGTCATTGTTGTTCCCAGTTGATATATTCTCGCCAACTGCAGAAAATTGCAACAAACGTTTTCACTCTTTAATAGCCAGATCCTTACAGTTGTGAATCCCCATCCATACTGTAAACCCTGCAGTTCCAATTCAGCTTGAAAGGCAGTCTCCTTAAGAGATGGACTTTACACACTTGACAACAGCTAATGTACTCTGATAGATGACACCCCAAAGGCAATGACTGACAGTCATAAAAAATGTCCGTGTTCAAGCTGTGAGACTCCTGGTAAACCAAGCACACAGTCAAAAGGAGCATAAATCTCATCCCGCTGCACACAGCGCAGTATCCAAACACGGACACTTCTTGAGAACAGATGCATTTGCATTATTCTCTCCATTAGTAATTATATACATAAGCACCTTTCTCACTATCAGCAAGCCTGAAATCCTGGCTCACTTGGAAACTCCTGCTATTATAGTGTCCTCAGAATCTATACCAGCTGGTTGGTATAGGACCTGATAGTTTAGGAAAATCTGATTAGAAAGCAATGTCTAAGAGTCTGGTGGTTATAATGATAATAGCAGATATCCAAGGACTGATACTCATATCTTGATTCTCACATCATTAGTATGTCTTCTCTACTTGAGTGCAGGGGCTTTCCCGAATCACAAGTGTTGGTCAGGGTAAGCTTAGACAGGTCATGAATACTGATGTTCTCCTTCCTAAAGTTAGTGCCCTGGAAAGACCCTTTACAACCGGGCAACCCGTCATGCGCACAGTATTCTGGAAAAAGGAATTCTGTCAGCCACAAAGCCAACTGCATCAGATAATTTTTGAAGACACATTTATTCATATCTCTATAATAGTGCAAGGTGTAGGTTAAGGTAACAAAATGATTGCATATATTATCAGCTGCAAACTCTGCTTCAAAACAAGCTACAATATATAGAGTAAATGATAATATTTCCTACCCTAGCCTCTAACTCTTTCCTGGCCAGAACATGAACGGCCTTGGTCCTGGCAAGATCTGAGTCGTTATGATCTCCCAGGGCTACAGTTAAGACAGAGTGCATTATGACCAGTTGTCTGTCTTTGTCTTAATTTTCCTATGAATTACATTTTCTTCATCTTAAGCTAACAACACTTATTTTATTTATAAATAAATATCTGTGACATTTATGTTGCCCACACACGTGTATTTTTCCATGTGATGCAATAGTTTTAAAGAAAATGTAGTCATGTGTTTTTGTATTGGGTAAACAAGGTGAGCAAATGAATTGAGCGATCTTATGATTAGTGTGTCCATCGAAGTTAAAACTGTCCCTTCTTCCAGGTTTCTTTTAGATAAGCGTTCTCATTTCATTTCAAAAGGACTAAACGAGGCAACTTGAAAGATCATTTATCTTGTTTCAGAACCCAAGACTATTTACAGTACGTGAGTGGGAGAGAAAGGAGCCTCTTAACCAATTAGCCAAGAGGCCACTCAATACTTTTGGATTAAAATTACTTCAACATGTGTGAAAATCCAAATAGAGTCTTATTTACAACATCCAAGAAGTTCTACTGCTATCAAAATTAATAAAAGGGTAACAGTTTTAATGATGCAACAACACTGTGATTAAGACTGTACAAAAGTAGGTAGGACCAAAGTCATCCAAGTGGTAGAGACTATTAATGAAGGAGAATAATGGCCTTGTACCTGACATGCTTTCCAATGCGCATGTTTCTGTGGTAGTGAGTACTGGAAAGAGGTTTTGGATTTTGTTTTGTTTTGTTTTTCTGTCTTTTTCATAGATAAAAGCTATTTGGTTTGGTTTTATAATAACTTATATTGGCTCAAGTCAGCAGACACCTTAAGAAAACCTCCTAACTACTGATTATAGCTTGTTTTTGTTGTTTTTCAGAATTTCAAAGAGACTGAAATAGAAAAGCGACAGAAAAAAAGTCCCATTATTTACAGTATTGTCAAACTTTAGACTAAATATATCATTTCCCTAGCCCTCACCAAAGCTATAAAACAGTGATGTGATTGGCTCTCATTTTACTTATTGTCATATAAATTACTTTTGTTATATTTTGTGCACAAAACAAAGAAAGGGAGATCTCTGTGGGGTAACCTGTCGATGGATGATTATTGGACAGGTGCTGATTGATTCTAAGTTCTCTTTCTTGGATTGATAAAAATGTAGATTCCTTCGTGCTGTTCTAACAATGGATTTTGTCCTCAGAATTTACAGATGCTCAGAGAAACGCAGAGAAGAATTGTGTTGCTTCTCTATATTCTGTGTCGTTTTGCTTCATAAACATTTGAGGAAAATTGTCTATGCCTCAGTCAGATTTTGTTGGATGGTTCTCAACCTTTCCTTTCATTACCATTCCCCTAAGGAGAGGGAAAAAATTCCTTTAATCAATGAATTTAAATTAAATTATTTAAATTATTTAATGAATTAAAATTTAAATTAAATTTGTCCCTAATGAGAGAAACTAAATGCAAATGAATAAGATATTGTTGGGTAGAGTTGCACTTCAGAGGGCTGAGAAGTACTGTAACGTCTCAGATCTTTTCATTCCCCTGTCCAAGAGCCAATTTCCACCGCTTTGTGGGGATTAAGGCCTCGGTAACCATTTAAACTAAAACAAAATGAGAAAACTGGGTGTCTTGAAGAGATGCTCCCTTAATCTGTCCACAGGAACAGCCACATTTCAAATGACGTCACTAGTTGCTGTGGCACAGCTGGTCTTCTTGCTTGGAACTTCTTCCTCCAGTCATTGTCACCTTCTGTTTCTCTTGGTCTGAGAACAAAGCCACCTAAACGGCACACATCCCAAATGACACATAACCACAAATGCTTCAGAATAAGAGGTGTGCGTAAGTGTGCAAGGAAGATGATAACAGTCTTTCCAAATCCTGGAAGCCAAGGGAATCCCCTAGGGATGTTGCTAAAATGCAGACTCACCTGCCCTATCCCCCAGATCCACTCCTCCTCTTCCTTTCAGAGGAAAACAGACCGCGCAGGAATAGCCACCAAATTCAGCATAACAGATGCAATAAAACTAGGCACAAACCCTGTGAGATCAAGGCTCGGTGAGGCAACACAGTAGGAGGAAAAGGGTTTGGAGAAAAGATAGCACCCTTCTCTTTACACACATTTTTAATTAAAATAGAATTACATCGTTTTCTCCAATTCCTTTTCTCCCTCCAGCCCCTCCCAGTTACTCGTCCTCATCCCCCTCCCCTCCCCCATTCTCAAATTGATGGCCTTATTTATTTAATTATTATTGTTACACACAACCCTCCCCCATTCTCAAATTGATAGCCTTATTTATTTAATTATTATTGTTACACACAAATCTTTGCACAAATATAAGTCTAGTGATACCACCTCTTTTTTTAACTATTATAAGTAAAACGGAGGTGAATGTCTTCCACATTTAGATGAAGACATCTATCTGCAATAAACACCTAGAAAGGTGATTTCCTTCTCAAAGTCTCTTCATTTCAAGTTTGGGTAGACATACCAAGCTCCCCTTCTGAAAAGTTTTTCTATTTTGTATTCCTAGGAAACAGTTTGACACTGCCTTCTGTCCACTCTCAAACTTTTACATGGTTGTTTGACACATATTCATATTGCATTGTTGTTTAAATCGTCTTTTTCATATTTATAGTTTACATGCCAGTATACATATATAATACATATACATATCATCATTTACATGTACATATCATATATGTATATCCACCCAATATATTAATGGATTGAATGAATTGTTTTATTCACCCAATACTGTGGAGTTCACAGTGGTAAGTGTGTGCATCATTGAAGCGACACACTGCTTGGCTCTTAAACATTGACAGTTTTGAGTTTCACTAATGCGTCTAAACAAATTCCATTCAGACATGATTGGTGGACCCTTTTGTCACAAGCCAGGGTCATCTGGGAGGGAGGGAGTCTTTTGGCAAGTCTGTGGAGCCTTTCTTGAGTGATGACTAATGTTGAAGGGCCCAGCTCACCATGGATGGTGCCACCCCTGGGCAAATGGACCTGCAAGGGGTAACAGAGGTGGAGGAGCATGAAGCTGCGTGAACCAGTAAACAGTGATTTATGGTCTTTGCTTCAGTCCCTGCCTCCCGGTTCCCACTGCAGTTCCTTCCTTCCTCAGGGATGGCTTGCGATGAGGAAATGTAAGCCAAATAACCCTCTTCCTCCCCAGGATGGTTTTGGTCACGGTACTTTAGCACAGTGCTAGAAAGCAAACCGAGACATGGTCTCTCTGTCTTACCTCTCTACTGCTCAAAAGAAGAAAAGCAGTCTCCAGGCAGCCTGCCTGCTCCACATTCTCCAAACCCCGCTTCTCCCTCGGTAAAGTCAGTACATCAGCAGCTCAAGGGCACTGGTGCGTTTCTGTTTGCTGGACATTGGCTATGAAATTTAGCTTTTGGCCATTTGGTACCAAAATTCCAGTGCCCTTTGGGCAGCATTCACTTCCCTGATAAGAGCAGTTATTCACTTCTATCCTGTGGGCAGAACCTCAACCACTTTTGTTCAGTGTGAGAAAACAAGGGGAGAGCAAGTCCCACACTCTCAAACATTGTTTGAACCCTGCCTCCAGTGCTGGGGTTCAAACCCAGAGCCTTCTGCATATAGCCAAATGCTGTATCCTCAGCCTGTAGCATTTTTTTAATATGCTTTCTCCTGATTATTGCACATTGACTTCTGTCTAGTCTTCCTGTCAGTTTACTAGGTAGCAGTAGCTATTCCAGAAGAAAGAGGGTGTTTCCTTCTGGTCTGTGTTACTGTGGCACTCTCTGCTCTCAGACTTTTATCCCTACTGGTTTTTCTAGTCCAGTATCCTCTCTAATGTTCTTGCCTTTCCATCATTGTGATAGACTAAATGTGAGAAAAGAAGCAAGTGACCATATGCACAGCCAAGTCTCCTAACTCTCTCAGCACCCCTCTCTCTTCATGCCCAAGCTATTGGCTAGAAAAAGAGGCCCTTAGCCCCACCAATCAATGTCTCTACTTTGCTGGCATTTTTAAAAATATCTAGTAGTTATGTAATTCGGTATCACTTTGCCATTCTCCCCAGACTTTCTCATCTACATTAACACAAACAAGAATTCTGGGTCCTTTGAGGTGCACAGATCCAAAAAAATAAAAAATTAAAGAAAAAAAAAGTCCAGCCAATAATGAGCTATGCACATTTGGGAGAATGCCTCTTGGATTATGTGATTGCTTCCTCCACCCTAGTCATTGCATGAAATAGGTTAATTAACAGGCCAACTTCAGCCTTACTAAATTTATTATGAATTATATGTTCAGGGATGTTGGTAAAAGGCCAACCCTGGCATCACTTTAAGTAGTAATTATTGTGTTTTATTGTTGTGGACCTATAATGCATCAACACACCAGGACCCGGCTTTATTAGAATGCACGTGGCTCCTCAGTTCCATGCATATTTATTATGTGAAAGAATAGGATTCTTCTTCTCCAGCCTTCACTAATTTAAAAGAAGATATCCTCAATGAAATGTATTCAAATATTTTGACATTTTGCTTCACCTCACTTACAGAGCAGAAATTGTTTCTGACAGTTATTATACAGTGCTGGAATCCTGCTGCTTCCACTGTTGAAGAACAGGTTGAAAAGACACAGCACTTGCATTTTGTTCAAAGAGCGATTCCATGGCTTAGAAATAGCAGCACTGTCAGCTGTGATTCAGTGGGAGCTTGACAATATCCAGTCTGTAGTCACTGCTAACAGGGGCTCCTGGGCTTAGAGTGGGAGAAATGAATGGACGGCGGCAGCATCGCCCAGAAGGCTGAGTAAGAAAGCTGGTAGAACTTTTGGTAGAACTCATCCTCCTCCTTCTCCTGTTGTCAGTCCTACCTTGCTGTAAGTTGGGCTGAAATTTCAGATGCCTTATTTACAAATGGCTCACACCAGTAAATGTTCAATTGAAACACTGGGGCTTTGCAGAAGCTTGGACTGACTGATTAGAAGTATCATTTGAAGGGAATTTTTCTGATGCTAGAGCACTGAAAGGCAAAAATCATTTAGAATCATTTGTAAGGGGTGTGGGACAGTATGCAGACTAAAACAAACCCAGCAGGTCACTTAACGTGATTTCTTTAGGGTCACCTCTAGGTTTTCTCAATAGTCTTCCTTTCTCAAGGCAAAAGTATTCATCTAACACAGTGAGACAAAATACTGGAATAGGCTCTACCAATAGCAGTCAGGGTTTTGACACCAACAGTCATTCACAGAAATAGAGGCCAACAGGGGGAAAAAGCCATTTGTTAGTCTGCTGCCATTACTCAGGTTTCTTCTGTTTCACATACAACCTGTTTTAGTCAGTGTCGTCTCTCTCTAAAGAGACACCGTGACCACAACTCTTATTAAGGGAAACGTTTAATTGGGCTTGCTTACAATGCAGAAGTTTAGTCCATTATCATCCTGGCAGGAAGGATGGCAACACACAGACATGATGTTGGAGAGGTAACAGAGTTCTAGGTCTGCAACAGCAGGACGCAGGGAGGGAGAGAGAGACCGAACCTAGCTTGAGCATTTCAAAAGCCCATCCTTGCAATGCATGTCCTCCAACAAGACCACGCCCACCCCAACAAGGACGCATCCCCTAATAGTGCCACTCCTAATGACCACGTACTCAAATACATGGCCCTAGGGGCTCATTCCTGCCCACTGGCTCTCTGTGCTTTCTGAGGAGCCAAGAAGGCTTAGCCAGTCACACTGGCTGTGAAAAGAGACACAGTTGGCTCGTTTAGCATAAGGTGGCGCAAACGGGCAACCCGCATGCATCCTGAACTTAGCTTTGCAAGTTAACAAAAAAAGTCAAAGATTGGGGGCACACTGATGTTGGATGGGAAGACTCAGGGCAGGGCTCTGCCACAGCAAATCGAAGCCTCTGGAAACCTGGCTGCATAGACAAGCGTGCGTCCAGGGCACTAAAAATATTTGGGGTTTCACATCCAGTTTGGCTGAGCTGAGGCATCTCAGCTAAGGGCTCAACAAACAGCACCAAGAAGAATTCAGCAGGAGAACGAGGAACCCATGGTAAGTCAAGCGAGAGATTTATTTGCTGGTGATGCCCCCAGAGACCTGTGAGTAAATCAGGAAGGCACTGAGGGGTGACCAGACCCATTATTCATCAAAATGAAACATGGACAATTCAGCTGACGTGGCAGGGGCTGGGGGCAGCGGGAGGGGGTTGGGGGTGGAGTCTCAGCTGGACAAGAAAGATGGTACCACAGCAGCAACCTGGAAAAGATCCGCACAAGCTTTGACCACACTGGGAAGACAAAAAAAACAAAAAACAAAAAACAAAAAAACGCATCTGCCTTTTCTCAAGGTAAAGTCAGCCATGAAGGAAGCACAAAAATATGCCTGTACTAGAGACTAAGCAAACTGCCAGGCAAATCTCCCAGTAGCAAAAGCTGCTTAGGCAGGAAGAGGAAAAAGATCCCAAGGCATCAACATACTGAAGAGTAAACTGTCTGTTCCATATTCATTTCTGTATCTCTAGTTAGTACTTCACAAAATGCTTGGCACGCGTTAAGCATTAAATGAGTGCTCATGGATGTATGTCAGACTCTCATCTCCAGCGAACCCTCTGTGGAAATCAGGTGAAAGGCCAGACCGGACAGCATTCCTAGGGCCAGTATTAGCTGTGGGTTACCATTGCTCCGAAACATCTCCAAGACTCCCAACTTCTGCATCTCTGCAACGCACACATCTTCCGTGATAACGCAGGTACAGATTCCATGTGACTAATCTCATTTGTAAGTCCTATGACTACCTCCATTTTACAATTGGAAAACTTGAGGCAAAAGACTTCTTCAAGATAGCTTTGGATTTTGACGACAACCTCATTCCGACTCCTACGCCCTTACTGAAGGCCTGAAGCAAAGCAAACATCGCAGTAGAAAAATGAATCGTCGGTCATTAGCATATTAGTTTAAATTGATTTCTCAGATAAAAACAACCAGACACTATGTTTATACCTGAAGAGAAAGAGCTACAAAAAAAAAATGTTTTTAGAAATTTTAATCCAGGGTTTGTGCTCATTTATTTAAAATTTACTGTGCACCAGTGTTCTTTATTTTTTTAATCAAAGGATATTTTTAATTAATTTGCACCTTTCCTAAAGTTCGTATGCAAAAAGCCTTCTAAATGTGACCAGACAAATTTTGTTTTGGTCCGATATATTATTAGACTAACTGTATGATCAAGTTTGGCTTGATTACCATAAATCACATAAATTAATAAATTTTAAAAACGAAAATCTGTTGCTTTTATAGATGGTGGACTTTAATTTTTTCCTGAAATTTATACAACTTTAGCTTTAGAGACAGACTCAAAATATATTTTCTTTAAAAACCTGGGGCTAGAGAGATGGCTCAGAGGTTAGGAATACTCGCTGTTCTTCCAAACATCCTGAGTTCAATTCCCAGCAACCACATGGTGGCTCACAGTCATCTATAGGGAGATCTGGAGTACAGGCAGAATGTTGTATAAATACTAAATAAATCTTTAAAAAATGGTCATAATTTACTCTTTTTTAATTTTCATATTAATTACAGTTTATTCACTTTGTATCCCAGCTGTAGCTCCCTCTCCCCTCCCCTCCAAATCCAACCCTCATCTCCTCTCATGGCCCTCTCCAAGTCCACTGATAGGCGAGGTCCTCATCCCCTTCCCTCTGACCCTAGCTTATCAGGTCTCATCAGGACTGGTGCATTGTCTTCCTCTGTGGCCTGGTAAGGCTGCTCCCCCATGCAGGGAAGGCGGTCGAAGAGCCAGCCACTGAGTTCATGTCAGGGACAGTCCCTGTTCCTCTTACTAGGGAACCCACTTGGATACTGAGCTGCCATGGGCTACATCTGTGCAGGGGTTCTAAGTAATCTCCGTGCATGGTCCTTGGTTGGAGTATCAGTCTCAGAAAAGACTCCTGTGCCCAGATAATCTATTCTTAATCTAGGCAAATTGCTTAATACTTTACTGCAGATCATATGAAAACTCTGCAACAAATAAAGAAAAAAGTATAAGAAAGGATAATAAAAATAGTTTTCAAAATTCTAATCCCAGGCTTGAAAACCCATTGATTTAAAATTTACTGTACAGAAACATTCTTAAAACGGGAACTAGAGATAAAGTCATTTTTATCTTTTTCTGACAGGCCAGTTTAATTTCGATCAAAAAGCTTTCCACATTTATAGGGTGCAGAAATGCATTATATAACTCTTTTAATCAAATCTTAGTTTCCCAAATTATGGGGGGGCAGGGTGTTTTGTTTTGTTACCACTACTGTATCACCCAAAACTGGAAAGAAAATGGAGTGGTTTGCCTTGGAAACTCGAAAGACTGCTTTAACAGAATAGACTCTTGTCCTTTAATGGGGACCTGAGTGTGCCGTGCTCTGTTACACGGGACTCTCTAAGAATAACTTCACCATTCAAACCAGGCTGTCCATTCAGGAACAATGAAAGGCTTTAGTAAACACTCCCAAGTATATTGAAGCTGTTACCTGTGTGGTTCCTGTTTTGTGTACTTGACAGCAACAATTTCCCTTGAACTTCTGAAGAGGTTTTTTGTTGTTGTTGGGTCTCATTTGCTAATTTTTACTTATTTGTTAGTTGGTTCAACAAATAATGGTTATTTTTATGAGGGCAAAAGTATCCTGTTTCTCACACTTTGTTACAAACCATTTACTGAACTCTATTTGTTGTTTTGTTTTCGTTTCAGTTTTGTTTTCTTTTCTTTTTCTTCTGAGCATAGAAAAGCTTAAACCAATGTGAATGGTTACAGTGAAGGTAACATCTGCCTGTCTCAATTTCTAAGTTTCCTCAGAAAACTGAGTTTTCTTCAATAATTTAGAAATTACCAGGAATTTATGGCAAATATTCTGAGAACTATAACATACAAAATTTGCTAAGTTCTTTGACCATTTACATTTTTACTACAAATTAAAAACATCTATATTGTCTATTATAATACATATTGGAAATCATGTAATACAATGGACCATAATTCAATATAGCAATCCAATATGAGTCCATGTCTACATACAGATTTGACATGTAATGTTCTATTATGTACCAGGTATTTATAGTAGCAATAATTAATACTCATTAAAGATTTACTTTAAGACATAATATTTCTATATTGTGCCTGAAAAAGTGTTCATCAAAAAAAATCTGACCGGGGCAATCCAAGTGACTCTCAAAACAATACAGATTATCCGTTATCAAAAGCCTTCGATTGCCTTTCATGGGTTGACAGTGGACCCACATCGTTGAAGAAGCTGGACACTTAGGACACAGAGCTCACCATGACTCAAGTTGCGTCTGACCTAAAAGCCTCTCCCCTGCAGTGTAAGCTTTTATGGTTCCAAAAAAGAGATTATGCAGGCTGCCAAAGGAGAGAAGAAATTAAATAGTCCTACCCAGCTGCAGCGCCTATAAACCATGACAATGACCAACATGGTAAGATATGCACAAAGGTATAATTATTGACACTCACATGTCAATTGGCGAATATCAGCAGCCTAATTGGATTAAGGTCCACTCAACAGGAGGTAGATCAGGTCTGGTACTGGAACCCTAGCCAGCTTCCTAGTGCTCGTGAAGTCAAGGACCTTAGAAAAATGTCTTCCATTGCATTTGGTAGCCAAAACCCTCACTACAGTCTAAGTCTAATCCTTCTATTCAGATAAATGCAGCACCACCCCTAATTTATTGCAAATGGAGACTTTCACAGAAAACCACAACTGGACACAATTCAGAGATTAAGCCCCAACAAACACATCACATCACACCTCCTGCATCTTTGGCTCAAGGAACATCCAAAAAAGAGGAAAAGAAAGTTTGTGGGAGCCAGAATATCAGGCAGTCTTCTCAGGAACAGTCTCTCCTAGAAAAGGCTGCATAAGCAAGACTGGAAAAGCAGAAGCATCACTGGACATGTTGGCATGGGACAAGAAGAAGTTTGGGGTTCCATCCCTAGACAAAGAAGTACAGGCAACTACTGACGCTAAGAGAAAAAGAATTAGCCTGTCCCAGGGATGACTGGCCCAATGCAAAGGGGTCAGCCTTGAAACCAAAACACACAAACAACAGAAACAGACTCATCAGGTGTGAGTGTGATGTGAGTGTGTGCGTGTGTGCTGTGCATATATACACATACATACAAACACATGTATGTAACAAATATAATCAAAGAAGTGGTTATCAACTTGAGGGTAGAGGTGGCAGGAGAGGGCCTGGTAGAGAAGCAGAAAGGAGGATGGAAACTGGAAACAAAATAATTTTATTTCAAATAAAAACTTTAAAAAATAAATTGAAAAATGAAAATCACTGACCAGGAAAAATTTCATTGGTTACCCTGATCAATTATGTTTCCACAGAAGGAAACTGAGGCAAAGCTAAATAAATTATATATGTGAATTCATTAAGTGCCAAAGCAGTCTGCAGTCTGTACTCGTAGCCACTGGTACCTTTGCGGGTGCATAACTAGCAAACTGTAGAACATTGTTGGCAAAGTTTCTTTCCTGACTTATTTGTGTTTCTTTTTTCAAATGAAGACCTGGCTTAGCCATTTGTGCCTTTGCCCATTTCACTCTGATGAAGACTATCTACCACAGAAAAAGCCTCACTAAAGGTTAATAAATGTGCAAAATGTGCCAGCATCCCTGTGCCTGGCAAAAGCTTGTCAAGCTGAGGGTCATTTCCAGTTGACGTGGCTCTGTCCTCCATCGTATTCATTAACCTTCTTTTACTCTTGAAACTAATTCTGAAACAGAACTGGTCTCTTCATCATTACATAAGGTGAGTTACACCTGTGTTAAGCAGATAATAGTTTGTGAAAATGCAAGAAATTTTGAGGCAATTGTTATTTCACAGCCAATTGATTAAAATATTGGAGAGCTATATCTAGTTTATTAAAAATCCCCAAAGTTCTTCCACCACCACCAGCACCACTTTTCAAATCAGTGTAAACCTCCCTTAAAGCATATCATTACAGTATTTCTAAGGTCATTTGGGAAACAATCATATAACAGTCTTAAAATTTTACAGTTAGTTATTATTAGGGCAGGCATATAACCATTATACTTTCACAAATCATCCTGATTTAAAAACGTTCCACTAAAAGTTGAATGTCATTATTAACATTATCAATATTTACCCAAAGTGCATTTCAAGTAGTTAATATGCCTCAAGTTGTGACCTTTTCTTATATTACCAGCTTTCTTTTGGTCTATAACCTTTTCCTTTCTTTTTCATCACACCCTTCTAAGTCTGTAGATTTAAATAACCTCTGTTAGACAATAAATTGTTGTCTTGTCATTGGCATTTTGAGAGTTATTAGATTCAGTTGATATTGATATGCCAAGTTCCAAAGTGTCATCATAGTCTCTTGTTTGTTAGAAGGGCAATAAAGATCAGACAATAAAGACAGTGCTGACTAGACTCAGAGTCCAGTATCCCGCTGGGTCCACAGAACCACTGACGGCCATTCTTCAGTCACCTGCTCTGTGCTTAGAATTGGTACACCTGGCTGTTGAAGTAACCCCACAGGGAATATTTAATAGGAATTCAAAATAAGAAGGCACTTTCTGGCTTAGTGGCAGCATACTATGTATGTTAGAGTTTCGACACACACAGTGGGCTTTCTGGATTCCCTAGGAACCAAATTCCATATCTAGGAAGATAGCTCATGTCCTGACTTATTAAAGACAGAATGCTTAGAAATGAAGTACAAAATAGTAGGTTATTTTTCTTTTGGTAAATAGACACAAGCATTAACCGTCTGGGAATTTAATTGATACTCATTAATTGAACATTATAATTGAATTGTATTCATTATTTGAATAACATATCACTAAATATCATAATTGAAGTTCATGACACTAAGTGCCTATATAAAAAGTTGATTGGATCTCATATTAGCAACTTAGCAACACACCTGAAAGAGTTAGAACAAAAAGAAGGAGTGAGAGGAGGAGGAGAAAGAGAGAGATAAATCATACCCAAAAACAGTAGGTTGAAAGTAATAATCAAACTCAGGGTTGAAGTCAATGAAATAGAAACAACAACAACAAAAGATAACAAAGAATAGATGAAATAAAGAATTGGTTCTCTAGAAAACCAATATGACGTATAAGCTCTCAGCCAAATTAACTAAATGAAGGAAAGAGAAGATACAAATTAACCAAATTAGAGGTGAAAAGGGGACATCACAACAGACACTGAGGAAATCCAGAGAGAATTAAAAGGACATACTTAAAAATCTATATTTATATTCCACCAAACTGGAAAACATTTAAAAAATTAATAATAGGTAGATTTCTTGATAGATGCAATCTACCAAAGCTAAATCAAGATCAAATGAACAATTTAAACAGACTTACAACCGTTAGTGAAACAGAAGCAGTAATTAAAAGTCTATTCTCCCCCCACCAAAATGAAGTCAGTGTACAATTCTAATAGACATCAAACATTCAAAGAAGAATAAATGCCAATACTCCTCAAGTTATTTTGCAAAACAGAAACTGAAGGAACATTGCTTAATCTTTTATAAGGCCATAATTACCATTATATCTATACCACACAAAGACCCAACAAAGAAAAAAATTACAGACCAATATTTCTTATGAACATAGATTCAAAAATTCTTAATAAAACACTTGCAAACCAAAGCCAAGAACACATTAAAATG
Organism: Rhombomys opimus; assembly: GCA_010120015.1. NCBI lineage: Eukaryota > Metazoa > Chordata > Mammalia > Rodentia > Muridae > Rhombomys > Rhombomys opimus. Next base: position 1,686,111 of record REGO01000192.1, read on the forward strand.
ATTATTCATCCTGATCAAATAGGCTTCCTCCCAGAGATGAAGAGGAGTTTCAACAAATATAAATCAATAGATATAATCTGCCACATAAACAGATTGAAAGCCACATAATCACCTCATTAAATAATTTTTAAAAAGCCTTTGGAAAAATTCAACATCCTTTCATGATAAAAGTCCTGAAGAGACTAGGGTACAAGGAATATATCTCAACATAGTAAAGATATTGTACACCAAGCCACAGTCTACATCAACTTAAACAAAAAAATCTAAAAGAATTTTAACTAAAATAAAGAACAAAACAATTATTTCTACCCTCTCTGTAACTATTAAATATAGTACTTGGAGTCTTAATTAGAACAGTAAGACAATGGAAGGAGATCAAGGGGGTACAAATAAGAAAGCAAGACATCAAAGTATCTTTATTTATAGATGATATGATTTTATACATAAAAGTCACTAAAAAATCTAATGGGAAATATTTACAGATAACAAGCACTCTCAGCAAAATAGAGAGATAAAAAATTAATGCACAAAAATTAGTCGTCTTCCTATATAAAAAAATAATAGACAAAAATAGACAAACTGAGAAAGAAACCTTTCACAATAGCCTCAAAAAATAAAATAAAATATTTTGGAATAACTAACCAACCAAGTGAAAGTCTTGTATGATAAGAACTTTAAGAAACTCAAGAAAAAAAATTGAAGACATCAGAAGATAGAAGGATCTCCCATATTCATTAGATTAATAGGATTAACACAGTGAAAATAACCAATCTACCAAAAGCATTACACAGATTCAACACAGTCCCCATCAAATCACAACACAATTTTTTTTTCACAGAAGTTGAATAACCAACTTTCAGTTTCATAAGGAAACACAATAAACCTAAAACAATCCTGAATAATGAAAGACCTGCTGGAGGTATCACCGTTCTAAATTTCAAGTTATACTACACAGCTTAGTATTAAAGGAGCATTTTGTTGGCATAAAAACAGATGCACTGATTAACAGAAGCAAACTGAAGACCCAGATATAAGTTTACACACCTATAAACACCTGATTTAAAAAAAAAAAAAACAGCTAAAAATTGGAAGAGAAAACGCCCCTTTAACAAATGGTCAAAATGGATGGCAACATATATAATACAAATAAACACATATTTGTCTTTACTGCACAAAATTCAACTCCAGATGAATCTAAGACCTCACCTTAAGGCCAGATATCCAGAATCTGATAGAAGAAACAGTGAAAATCATCTTGAAATTATTGTCATAGGGAAAGAAAAAAAAAGACCCTTTCTGAACAGGATACTGATAGCAGACACTAAAACCAATGGATAATAAATGGGAATCTCATGGAACTGAAAAGCTTCTATATCTCAAAGAACACTATCTTTCAGCCAAGTGCCGGGCAACAGGGTGGAAAAATATACCTTTACTAATATCACATCCAATAGTGAGTTAGTATCTAAAATGTATGAATAATTAAAAATAAAACTGAACATCAAGAAAACAATACAGTAAAAGGTGGGACATTAAGAAGAGGGCTCTCAAAAGGCAAAGCACATCTGAGCAACACTTAAAGAAATGTTCGACATCCTGTAGTCAGCAGGGAAATGCAAATCAAAACTACTTTGGGATTTCATCACACTTTAGTCAGAATGGTCAAGATCAATAAAACAAATGACAGCTTATGCTGGTGAGAATGTGGGTAAAAGGGAACACTTATTCATTGCTGGTGGGAGAGAAAACTCTCACAGACACTATGAAAAGCAGGGTGGTGATTGCTCAGGAGGCTTGCAATAGTTCTGCCTCAAGATCCATCTATGACCATCTTGGACATATGCCCAAAGGATTCTGCATCCTACTACAGAGACATCTGAGCATCCGTGTTCACTTCTGTTATATTCTTTAGTGTTATTATTATTATTATTTTAATCACAGGTCATTCACTTGTATCCCAGCTGTAGTCCCCTCCCTCTTTTCCTCCCAATCCCATTCTCCCTCCCTCATCTCCTCCCTGCCCCCTTCCTAGTCCACTGATAAGGGAGGTCCTCCTCCCCTTTCATTTGACCCTAGTTTATCATGTATCTTCAGTACTGCAATGTCCTTATCTGTGGCCTAGCAAGATTGTTCCTCCCCACAGAGGGCATCTGGAAGACTTTACCTAGCACTGTAACAAAGCAGATGCTGAGACTCATAACCAGACTTGCACCTTGCAGAGTGCAAGGAATCGCATGAAAGAAGGGGGAGTTTGTATGACTTAGAGGAGATAGGAGCCCCAGAAGAGCCAAATGTATCAGGGCACAGGGGTCTTCTATGAGACTGTTTTTCCAACCAAGGACCAGGCATGGGTATAACCTAAAACACCTGCTTGGATGTAGCCCATGGTAGTTCAGTATCCAAGTGGGTTCCCTGGTAAGGGGAACAGGGACTATTTCTGACATGAACTCTGTTATATTCTTAATAGCCAGAATTTAGAAGCAGCCCAGATGTCCTGCAACTGAGGAATAGATGAACACGTGGTACAATTATAAGATGGGAAAACCATAAAACTTGCAGGTAAATGGATGAAGCTAAAAATCATCCTGAGTGAGGTAACTCAATCCCCAAAAGACAAACACTATGTATTTTCTCTTATATGTGGGTGTTAACTTTTAAGTCTTCTTGTATACTGCTTTTATACTAGTATACCACAACCCACATAACCACAGAGGTTAGGTATCAAGTAAGGGACTAGTGGGAAGTACAGTATACCCCAAGGAAGGGCAAACAGAATATAGAGACAGGAAGAAGACTGAAGTGGGAGGATTGAATGGGAAGAGATTGACTAGAGGAATAAGGGAAGAAGTATGGGAAGGACAACAAATACGAATGAAAACCTACTACTGTAAAAACTTTCTAAAATACATACATTTATGAAATAGATAGAAATGGAGTCACTAGTTAATGGAGGAGACACTGCCCCAACTAGACATCTTTTATCACCAAGTAAAACTTCTACTGAAAGGTATGGGTTACTTCTCATTGAGTCTTTGGCTAAAGGGTCCCATGAAAACAGCCAAACATGTCAGGCTACCGCCGAGGTTGTTGCTTGCTCTTTTCACAGATTGATGGTAAAGCTTTATTGCAGAAGACAACACTTACGTATTTCATTGAACATAGAGAAGTAGAGCTGTATCCTAAACCAGAGCTTTCACCTCTCCTGACTCATGGTACTGGGAGATACTCTGCCTGCCGGAAGGGAAAGGTAACCACACACCCGGCTGTAACCTACAATGGTGAGTGATCCACCTGCATGATACACTGGTGCTACAGTGGCACAAATGCTGTGGGAGTAGCCAACCTCTCTCTGGCTAAATACAAGGCCCACTCCACGAGGTGGAACCCATGCTTGGCACTGTGTGTGTGGCCAAGAACCTGAGACTGTAACATGCCACTGGTCTAGAGAAAAACCAAATGCTAGTGCTCTGCTAAAGAAACGTAGCAATAAAATGGCTCCTAAGGACATTTTGCTGTATACTCATAGATCATAGCCTTGTTTAGCAATCATCGGAGGAGCTTCGTCTTGCATTAGGTGGAACTAAAAACTAACCGGGAGACCTGCAAGTGAACAACATACAGAGAGTGAAAGAAATTGAAACACTCAGTCCCAAATGGGATATCTTCATCAACGTCTTCCCCACACAGCTTAGGGAGCTATACAGAAGAGGAAGCAAAACAACTGTAAGGGACAAATAGTATGCATGACTTCAACGAAGCAGCGTCTCCCAGACACAAGAAGACTGTTGCACATATGAACTCAGACAGCCTGTTGCACAGGCCCTACACAGGTTCAGGCCAGATAGGGGTCCCAGAGCTAAGAGGGGGAAATGGACACATTCTCCCACCTCTAAGCAAGAAGCTACCTGTAACTGACACACACTTGCAAAGGAAAATTTGTTTCCTCCACAAGAGTCTAGCTGGGCATACTAACCACACTTAATTCCTGATGTCAAGCAGTAGATGACCAATATGAAATGAACTCAATGGTACTTTTGTAGACTTTTTGTCTCATCATGCTTTGTTTGGGCTTTTTTTTTTTTTTTTTTTTTTTTTTTTTTTTTTTTTTTTTTTTTTTTTTTTTTTTTTTTTTTTTTTTGTCTTATCGGTTTTTTTCTTATATAGAATGATTTCCAACTTTGGATTTTTTTGTGAGTTTTTTTTTTTTAATTGTATTGGAGTGTGTTTGTGTGTGTATTCTATTGTTTTCTTTTTCTGGTTTTTTTTGTTATTTTTATTTTTCTGTTTACCTGTTTGTTTTCTAAAGACAGGGATAAGAAAACATGGATTTTGGTGTGTGGGGCAAGTTGGGAGGATTGAGGAGGAGTTGGAAGAGAGGAAAATTTTTTTTCAATAAAACAAATGAATTTCTTCCTGAATTTTCTTTATTAACAATTGATGTGGAAATACCAGCATGTTGAGGGAAGGACCACCGTGGGGCAATGCAGTGGTGGGTTGTGTAAGAACGGTAGTTGAGAAAGCCAACGGAAGAAAGCATTCTTGCTGGTTCCTGTCTCTGTTCCCGCTTGAAATCATGCCGACTTCCCTTGATAATGGACTGTGATGAAGAAGTATAAGCCATAAAAAGCTCTTCTTCTCCTAGATGTTTTTGATTGGTGTTTTGTCACAGCAACAGAGAAGCAAACATCATGTGTCTTGTCTAATTCTGAGATGAGTTCTGTCTGTACTATCCCATCATAAGTGTGGGTGGACTCAGAAACAGAGCGTCAGAAGTTAGAAGTGCAACATCCAGCACTAAGCCCCAAATTAGGGCACAAAGCCATGATTTCTCCCTCAGCTCATGTAGAACAGCATTTCAGAATTCCTGTGTGATCAAGTGAAAGAAGAGGGAAAAAGCCCAAATTTTGTTTGCAGATGAGCACTTGGTATTTGAAAGCATATGCAACTCAATGCTGTCTCTCTGGACCCACCACCTTGTTCACTGGAGGCCGTACCCAAACAGAACAAGAAGGATGCTAAACCAGAACAGTTGGAGCTTCATCATCCTATCAAGTGTTTCCAAACATCCCAAACCTTTTCATTCTTCACTCACTGAAGACTAAATACTCTTAAAAGATCTTGGATTATCACATATAGTCTCACTTTCTAGCCCCTACTTTTATAATTTTCTATTTTTCCATGTAAATTATTGTTAATTCCAATCACTTCTAATTATTGTTTGATTAACATTATACCCCCAGTGACTAAAAGAAGTACTCAAGAAATACCTATCAAATGAAGATGATGTTATTACCATTTTTAAATAGCTCACCCACTACACTGGTATGTATATATATGAATTAAGACTGTCAATGAGTGAACAATACCAGTGATAACTTCTCCATGGTAACAGGTAACACATTGCATGGGCGTGCATGTGAACATTTATGTGTCTATGTACATTTATAAGTGGATGTGAGTTATATAGGTAAAAGATAAACCACTTCGTAGGGGGAAAGAGACTTCTTGGACAAGTACTTGAATATTCATTGAAACAAGAAAGCAGCAGAGGATCCCCAGGGATATAATTTCAGACTGTGATAAGAGCAGTTACCAGTAATTCATTGAGCAACTCTACCAAAATGCATTGCTGACAAAAAGAAGGAAGATCAAAGAATGCTTTCAAGGACAGCAGGAATCAGACACTGCAAAAAGAAGGTATGATATGTTTGGCAGAAAGGCTCCGTGAACAGGGGAGAACGGCAGAAAGAATGAATTGCTGGAGAAAGCAGAAAGTTCAAAGTGTCATGTTACCTGTCTTCACCTAAGATCAAAACTGCCCCAACACTCCCACCTGCTGACTGTGGAAAATAAGATGGAGGGAAGCATGGCGGTAACCCTCACAGCCTAATCATTCTGATGATGTATCCCAGGAGCTCCAAAGGGGCGGCAGAGGGGCTAGCGACAGTTTACTGTGATTTTCTGAAAGAAGCCCAGGCAGCTTTGCTCACCCATTCCACACTCAAACCAACCAAAGCACCCTACTTAGCAATTCAGTGAAAATTTATTTACACGGGGCCTGAGTTCTGCAGAGAGCTCCCCGAGTCAAAGCATGCCGATTTTTCCCCTGGAGCCATTCTTCCGCATACAGTCCACATGCTTGCCTGAGGATGACATTCCCAGCAGAGCCCTGGCATGAAGATTGCCGTTCCGGGCCCTTTGGTGACACCTGCCCTGCACTGAGTCTCTAATGGATACAGACTACTTGCCTAGCACCTGCTGGGCACTGCTGCAGGAGCTGCAGATGCCAGTATCTGAGTCGCAGACTCTCTGGCCTCGTGCAGCCTGCGGCTTCCTACGAGAAAGAGGCAAATATATGCACAGCAAGTATAAAGCTTCTGCTCTACTATTCCGCTACCGCTACTGCTACTGAGGACAGATACTTTGTGCCTTTGGAAAGCCGAAGTTTCAGAAGAGGATGAGGAAGCTTCCCGATGAACTGGAATGAATCGAGATGAGAGCTGGAAATTAAAGAAGAGAGAAGCTGGTGCCAGCGCCAGACCAGTATATAAGGCAGAGAGAGCCATGTCACTTGTCTGGCATTCTGATTCTCTCTCATGACATACCAGTTGGAGGTACCAATGAAGCTGCTTCATTTCTCCCTGACATCCACCCAGTGCCCAGCCACTGGAAGAGAAAGGAAGGGAGTAGGACTCCTTGCTATGCCTGTTCCCTGGAAAGACCGACTTAGATCGTCTCTGTAAAAGTGCCTGGAGGCCTGATAGCTTTCTCTTTGCCTAGAAACACAAGGAAAGTAGTGAAGGTACCCACTGGGCTGTAACAAGTCCTCAGTGTCACTCTTACAAATTCTGAGCAGGAAGCGTGGGGGATTGCTTACTCCTATGTCTCAACTCTTTCAAAAGTATCAGAGATGGAAGAGACAAGACTCGAGGTGGAAAGGTTTGCAATTGGAGTTGATAAATCATAGTAATCAGATACGCTGCTATAACTGCCACAAAACACTCCTGAAACTAGAACAGAAATAACGCTGTAATTGGAAATCACTGTAAATTTCTCCTGGTGAGTCCAAAGCATGGAATTCCCTGCTCACTGGTGTTATTTGTCTGTCACTGTCTGGCCCACAAGGCAGGCAGGCAGCTTCGGGTAGGATCTTGTACAGGACAAAATCTGCATTAAAATAATGAAAATAAATGTACACATATGCCCCACTTTCCTGGTGTTTTCCACGGGTGTCAAGTGGCTGGCTGGGCAGGTGTTAAACTAAAACCTGTGGAGAAGATGCAGCTCTTCATGCACTCCTAGACACAATACACTTCCGTGTAGGGGATCCTGACAGTGTTGAGGGTGCTTCTCAGGAAACGGCACAGCTGCCGTGGAAGTGGCCATATGAAAATAGCACACTAGCATCACACCCATAAGCAGGAGCAAAGAACTTATATGGAGGGCACGGGGATGGTGCAATGAGCCAGGACGGCCCGAGCAAAGTGCAAGGTGAGAGTCTGAGGAAGGAAGCGGAGTTAACATGTCATGAATAGATTACAACGACTATTAAGGAGAAGTCCCAATGGTCACAAGTGCGACGGTGGCTTGAGACGAGGAATTCCATGGGGACAGAGAGAACTTCAATATTTGCTACTTAGGATAAGCAGGGAGAACAGGAGAGCAGGCTGACTCAGGTCAACTTGAACGTCACAGAAGACTCCCACCGCGGTCAGTTATCAGGGGGAATCTCCAGCTTTCGAGTCACACTGCTTTACACTTCTTGACACTGAAGTCATAATACAAGGCTTCATTCTAGGTGCACATCAGCTAGACAGGAAAAATGGTAGAGGCCTTTAGTCCTAAGGAAAACACTAGGCTTGTGGCTGCCTTGAAGATGTAGTCAGACACCACAGCAAACTGGGCTCTCCTGAAACCATCTTAGACACAGCACTCACGCCGTGCCGGGGCTATTGTTCCTGAGGCTACGCAGACGAGCAAGGCTGACTCATAGGTATTTCTGAAACCATCAAGTTGCCACATTCGCCACACACACTGGCTTTCTCTGGAGTTTGCATCAGTCCCCCTACTTCTTTCTATCGTGGTTGGCACAATCATAGCTCAGATAATGTATCTGCTGTGTTTCATTAGAAAGCTCTTGTTCTTCATGCTTTCCTCACTTTTAAGTGATAGACACAACAGAATGTATTGTGCATCTTTCCAGCACAGAGGATTCCTATTTTCTATGAATGGTAAAATAGTAAGTGCAGGTAACAAATATTTATCTTTTGTTCAATGACTACAAAGGGATGCTTGGAAGGACCGTGCACACAGGACAGAGTGAGGAGGAAAAAAAAATGAGGAACAGAAGAATTTAGTATCCATATTGGGTCTTAAAAGCAGGTACTGCTTCTTCGGGTCCCAGTGTAACAGTGGTGGGATAAATGAACCTTGTGATTCAGGATGAGAGACAGGAAGACATGGGAGGCAAAGATCCAGCTCCTTCTCCTTCTCCCAATCCTCTTTTCATCACAACCACCATACAAATGCCTCTTACATTAAACTACAGCTGAGCACAGGAGATTGACAGAATTTTCACTTTTCATCTGGATGATTCAACATCATGTAGAAACAGCCACTGTGGGCCTCCTAAGGAGGGAAGGGTGGAAAGCAACCTGCTTGAAAGAGTTATTTAAAAAGAAAAAAGTTCAGAAGCCACTAGGTGTTTGGTACTTATTTTCAAGGCTATAAATCCCACAGCAGGTGCACCTAGGCAATCAGAATAGGCAAGAACTCTGATAAATTCCGTGGTGATACTTAGGGCCACAGAAACCCTGGGAGGCTATAAATAGTCATTAGAGTGAGATGTTGCTGAACACCAAGGGAGAAACCCGCCAATGGAGCAGAAATGTAAATCAGGAGCTACTGTAAGAAAATCGTGTTTTCACATTAAGTATAGAGGATGAAAAAGAGAGAAAGAGAAAAAGTGAAACTGGGTCCTCATCCCCCCAATGGTTGGTCAGGCACTTCTGAACATTTCAAAAAAGGAAAGTAAAGGAGAAAAGAAAACGAGGGAGGGGAGGAAGTAACTGAAGGAGGCAGGCTTTCCTCAACCTCAATTCCATCTAAATGTACATGGAACCTGCGAGATTAGTCCTGATGTGCACAGCCACAGCTGGCAAGTTTGCCCGCGCTTGTGCAGACTGTCACAGCAACTCCTAATGACAAGACTGGGCTTCTTCCTATTCTTCTTTTTCTAACAAGAGAACAAAACTTACTGATAAACACTGTGTAGCTCTCACATATTCTCTGTGCACACTGAGAGGATTCATATGCGATTGGTAAATCATTCTTGAACGGTGTGAGGGCCCCTCTGGTAAATGCATCATGCGTGTGTAAGGCACACATTGTCCAAACTCAGTGCTGAGCTTTCCTCCAACAAGATGCATGTTCTAACATGGGAGTGCTTGTGGTCTTACAAGTCACAGAGAACAATAGAAATGTCATCTATTTGCAGCCTTCAAGCTGTTTCTGTCTATAGCATACTTTTGTTCTTCTGGTCCTGTTAATGTTATTTCTGTAATTGGGACTTGGGTAGGTCACCTTGAAATCTAAGCTTGCACTACACATAAAAAAAAAAAAAAAAAAAAAAAACAAACAAACAAAAAACAAAACAAAAAAAAAACCTCTATGGGAGCCACACCTTTAAAAATCCTCTCTCAAATTTTATATGTGGATTTATGGAGCAATCATTGTTGCAAATATCTAGTAATACAGAATCTAAGTAGTGAAAAAAAGTTGGTAATGATATTGTTATCCTACTTAATATGTTCTTGGCTGACCCACACAGACCCTATTTCAAAAAATGCTTCCAAAAGACCCAGAATGTAATTGATTTATTTCCTCAGTCAGGGAAGAGTGGTCACCTCTTAGCAATTGAGTAATGAGGTTCAGTATCCAGTAATGTTATATAAAGCCTACAAGTTTGATCAGACTAAAAGAAAAAAGAAAGATTGTAATTTCTGAAAATAAGTAAATGGTATAAAGACTGATGCAAAAGAGTATCGCTCAGAAGGTGACTGGCCTGGGTTCAAACCCCAGCTGCCCTGCTGACTGGCTGTATAGCTCTGGACATCGCCTTCTGTGCCATGGCTGCTTGTGGAAATGATACTGTTTAGTGTACCCAGCTCCAAGATTATTGGGTGGCTTACCCAACATTTCTCATCACATGGTCCCCTCCGCACAGCCACTGACTTGTTGCACTTGTTATGTATTCTGGGGAGGTTTAGTATCCTCATTGTATGAGCACCTGTTCATGTTGAGTGCCCAAAGGCCCTCTCGGGCTACCTTCTCCATGTCCCTCCTACATGCGCTTTGCTGTCAGCAGGTCTGATTGCATATTCCTTCCACCTTGCCCTCGAGACTGGAACCACTACAGCAGTCTCCTGAACCCAGTATTGTTACTTTTAGGACATCCACTTAGAACATTACCCACAGCCCTAGTTTCCGATAGCCACGTTTTCAATGTTGTCTCCTCGTCACCCGTGAGACAGTGCTGCAGATGCTTCACACTCCAGCCTGAACCTATGCAGGCGGCAGCGTCTCCCACATTTCATCAGCACTGATGCTTTCCCGGGATGAACTCATCTGTCCACGGCAGTGACATGCTGCTGTGTTCCTATCCCTGAGGTGAGCACATGGAGTCATAGAAACATGTCTAAAGACTTTGCCTTCAGAATCATGGAAAAATCTGCATGCCATTCCCTGTGGTAGCACCCTCCTCTTTTCATGCAAACAGCAGGAAAAGTAAAATTGCTCGTTACTAATATGAATGGTTTTGAAGCAGCCATCCGAATTATCCAGAGCAAGGCTCGTAGCAGGTGTGGGACTCGGTGATCAAGTTAGGAGAGGGTCCTCGAGTAAGAGACTATGGGGGAAGGTCAGGAAAGGTTGACTGCCCCATACGACAGGGTACACTAGAAAAAGGGCGGGACAAAAGAAGATATTGTGGGTCTGAAAATTTTAAATGGTTTAGTTGGGCAGATGTTAGAATCTGTGGATGACTTAGTTGAAATAATGGGATAGTTGTAAGATTTCTTAAAGAAGAATAAGTAGACAAAAGGATATAGTCATGGGTAGACCTACGGAAGCGTCAGGTGTCAGGACAGAGGCCAAGGAAGGTCTGTCTTGCTCAGTTCTGACTTACATGTACTAATGTCTACAAATGACCACTTTTGAAGAATTTCTATGGCTACTAAGAAGAACATGTGTCCTAAAACTTCTCTTTCTTCCTAACACCTCTCTTGAATCCACCTTAGTTCTTAGTCAGACATTACCTGCAGTTACCACCATCTGGAAATTCAACAGCGTATAAGTCAATGCACAGGGTTTTTTTATGTTAAATCTTTAAATTAAGCTTATTTATATATTAACCTTACATCCTCAGTTTTAAAAGTGAATTGGACAAAAAGAATCAAGATCATGGACAGGCATTGTTAGTGAAATTCAACTATGTTTTAAAATAATTTCTATAATCTCATTTAAATGTTTTCCTTCAGAGTTCAGGAAACTGCAGAAGAGCCTGAAAGAGTGTAAGAGCAAGAGAAGAGAGAGGAAAGCAAGAAAGCAGGACCCTCTGCTTCAACATGAGCAAAGATGTAGGTGCTGGCAGCACAGGGCCTGCAGCAGTCTGCGCCAGCTCTTCTGTATTACAGCTTCCTGTTTAGGGCTTTCATGGGATTCCTGCACATGTGAATGAGCGGGTCTCTGATTCTTGTGTCCTGTCTTGAGCTCTTTTACTTTTGTTCATTTGTCTTGTCCATCTTTGATGTTACAGTGTTTGTTTTATCTTATTACATTTTATTTTGTTATAGTTTTTTTAAATGAATGAATGGATGGATAAAAAACATAGTCGCTAGGGCAAAGATTAACAACTGAACTGTCCCTTGCTCCTGTTAGGAGAGAGAAAAATCAGTTTTCTCCAACAGAATGACACTGGTTATATCAACCACTCCAGGGCAGGCCTCATGTTTAGGAGTAGTTGACCAACATATAATGGACTCCAGAGATGTGTGTGTGTGTGTGTGTGTTTTGAGGAGTGGTGGCTTTGGGGGTGTTTATAGTTGTATTGGGTTTTTATTTATTTTGTTTTATTTTTTAGGAGGAACCCTGACTAATACAGAGAGCCTTGTTTCCCCTCTTTTGTCCCTTTCATCCCCTCTTTCTGCCCCCTCTTCCTAAGGGGTCCACTGAGCTCAGAGGGGAGGATTTGATGGAGACATCCCATTCAGGACTGAGTGTTCCAAGGTCTCTCACTCTCTGCATAGTGTCTGACTGTGTCTCTGTACTCGTTCCCATCCGCTGCAGGAGGAAAAGTTTCTCTGACAATGGCCAAATAAGGCAACGATAGATGAGTGTAGCCGGATGTCATTAGGAGTTACTCTATCGTTACCTGTTGGTCTGTTTGTTTGTTTTCTCTCTGTAGAACAGAATCATTGATTTCACCCTAGGTTTCTGCGCTGTCGAGTCTCAGACTCTTGGTCATCCCGGCAGTGTTTGGTATGGGTTCCACTTCATGGAGAGGCCTTCAGTCAAAACAGTTACGGTGCTGCAAGCCGGGTGCCACCGCTGCCTCGCCTATCTTGCAGGCAGTACACCACTGTAGATACTGGGTTTGTGGCTGAGTTTTTGCTTCTGTTTCTCTCTTGAGAGTGTGCAGAGTATATTCTTGTGTGAAAACCATGGGAACATAGAAGCAAAGCTCCATGTAGGTACCATCTTGGCCTCTCCATGTTCAGTGAATCGTGTAGGTTTGTCTTCAGCAATGGAGCCTTGCTGAAGTTTGTGGAGAGCGACCTACATTCTTGGCAACCACCTGGGTTGTTTTGGGTTTCCTAGGAGCCACTTTTGGTTATCAATTAGATAACCCAATCACAGCACTAAAATCTTCATTTGGTGACAAGAGATGGTCAGTTGGGACTCTCTCTCCCCCAGTATTTGGTATGTGGTAGTTTCCTGTATGTTACCTTCGTGTGTGTGTGTGTGTGTGTGTGTGTGTGTGTGTAGGTGTGTGTGTGTGTGTGTGCGCACGTGTTCGTGTGAAGTTTCTAACATATGAGGTTTCCATAATACCCCTTCAAGTGCTCCTTAAGTTTAGCTCTCTCTCCCTGTATTCTCTCCCACAACCCTCACTCCCCTCTCCCTTGCCACTTGATCCTGCTATGCCAATCCCCCTGCCACTCATCTATATATTCTATTTCTCTTTCCTAGTGAGGCCTCTCTGTTCTCTCTAGTTCCTTTCTCTATGCCAACGCTCTGTAGTTCTGCAGAGAGTAGCTCGGCTATCACTGACTTCTCAGCCAGCGAAGACCTGAACAGGGTTGCCTAAGTTCAGCCAAGTAAGTGATGAGGCATGCTCACGTTCAGATGAGGTCTAAGCAAAAGCGAAGTGCCCATGAGGCGTGTGCTGCTTAGTTTGCCAACCTGAGGGGACTGAGAAGCAAGTAGGCTGAGGGGTCTGTTGAGTTACCCCTTTGGGTGCGCCTGTGAAAGCACTTCCAGAGGGAATTAACTAGGGAAGAAGGGCCAACTCTGAAGAGATGGGACCAGACTGAATGAAACAACAGAGAAAACTAATTGAGCACAAGCACCCCTCTCTGCTTCCTGATCAACCCAAATTTGCTTTCTCATCCTCGACGGACCTCACCCGCAAATGCTGAGACAAAATCATCTTTCCTGCCTCAAGTTCTTCCTGTTAGGTATTTGGTGGCAGCAAGCACCGATGACCCTGGAGAGTGGGGCCATTACTGCGAGAGACCCGAGCATGTGATTCCTAGACTTTTGGAACTGGTTAAAACTGGTTTGGGGCAGGAATAATGAGTTTGGACTGTGTGCTAAGGGAGCCCTAGAATGCCGTAAGCTGAGGTTAATGGGCCATTCTGGTAGAAGTTTAGAAGGCTGATAGAAATGCTGACAGTAAAAGCCAAGCTCACCAGCCCTCAAAGGGTAACAGAAATGCTATCAGGAACCAGGCTCTGAACCAAATGTTATATTCTGGCAAAGAAGCTGGCTGCATTCTGACCATGTCCTGCAAATGTGTGAGACTGAATTCTAAATTGATGGGATAATTTGATGGAGGAAACTTTAAGACAGAATAATATCTAGACTGTTGATTGGTGGTTTCTTACTGAATTTACCCTGACTTGTGGGGACACAAAGATGCAACAACTGTGGCGTGGTAGAAATGGCATTTGAACCCAGTTGAATGTGAGAAGAAAGTAGGGTTTAGACAAACTAGCTATAATTGTTAAGGAGTTGTATGTATAAAGAGAAACCTTATCTTCTATTAGGACAATGGAAAAAGTGACTTGAGGGCAAAGTCCTGCCCAGTGAAGAACCCCAGAGTGTAACAACACAAATCCATTTGAATGGAAAATGTCAGAAAAAAAAATTAGAGCCTTCATGGTAACATGCTGGAAAACTTACCATGTCACATGGAGGCCAGCACAGCTATGGTCCAATGGAGGGTGGGCAGCCTCTCCATCTGATGTTAGAACTGGTCATCATGTCATCACCCTAGTTTTACAGGCATGAAAGACACAAAATGAGGAGTCATGAAGACTTGTACCACGGTCCTATCAAGCCACTGGGCCATGTTTGAAAGGGATAGATCCTCTGAATTAAACTTCCAAGTGGATTGCGCATAAAGTTGGAAAAGTGAAGCTTACGTATCAGTGAGACTCCAGGATAACGGGTGACAGAATATGGAAGATTTACCGGAAAAACTTGTGGCTACTGAGTGGAGCTGGTTCAAGAGTGAGGCCATGTTATGTATGCTGCAGGCAACAGAGTTAGAGAGGTGTGGCTACCCCAGCCTGCTGGAATCTGATGATGCCAGATGCGAGATATTGAGTAACAAGGCTCAGTGTTTTCCTTGCTGTGTTTCAGTGGTCCTCACTTTTCTGTGCTGTGCCCCCTTCCTCCCTTTTGGGACTGGAATGTTTAACCTGTGCCATTGTATATTGCAATTATGTAACTTAGTTTTGTTTTCATTTGTAGGTGTTTAGAGTTAAGAGTTTGCCTTGAGTTTTAGAGGTGATTTTTGAACTTTGAGCTTTTAAGTATTTTTTTTTTTTGTAGATTACAGTATCACTTCTCCCTTCTCCTTTACTCACTCTGAACCCTCCCATATATCCCACCTTGCTCTCTTTCAAATTTGTGACCTTTCTTTAAATGTGTGTGTTTTTCATTAAGTGTGTGTGTGTATACATACATAATCACAACCTGTGAGCTTTGACCTTTTGAATGATGCCGGAACTATTAAGACTATGATGATCTTTGGGGTTTAATGAAATGCATTGTGCATGATAAGATAAACTTGAGAGTTTAGGGGTAAGGGTCGTAATACTGTGGTTTAAAACATGTATCAAGTTGTCAACTGGCAAGGAATAGATCTGTGATGGTTAATTTTAATTGTCAACTTGATTGGATTAATAAGTGCCTAGGGCATTCCTAAAGCACACTTTTGGCAGTTAGGGCAGTTCCAGACTAGAATGACAGAGGAGCTAACACCATCCCTGAAGCACAGGCTGGGGAAATGAGCAAGTCATGTAAACGCCAACACTTACCTCTCTCTGCTTCCTGGTCCCCAAAGATGGGAGAAAAGCTTTCATTACCAAAGCTGTGACCCCCTCCTGGCACTATGCTGACCCCCCACCAGGATGGGTCAGACCCCCAAATATGGAGGTAAAATAAAAGCTTTCCCCCTCAAGTTATTTCTTGTCTTGATCATCTATTCAAAGCACTAAGAATGCTGATTCAAAGGGCTAGGTAGCCCAGAGATGTCTCTGTAGAAACACAGTGGTGAGAACTCAGACACTGCAGGTCACCTAGCTGAGTGTGTGTGTACATACATAATCACAACCTGAGATTATGAGATAGAACAGGCTTTAGTGGAGAATTTTTTACCCAACAAATCACAGAACACACATTTTTTTAAAAAGGTGGGGAGGGGGTGGTAGCCAGGCCATGCACGGCACACGGTAGAAGCCCAATGACTGTGAAGAGCAAAGAGGCTACTCTTGCTGCGGTATTGATGATGCACAGTCGCACAGTTGAGAGGGAGGAACATGGAAGGCTTCTGTGACAATCCCCCCAACTCCTCCCCTAAACACACACACACACACACACACACACACACGCCTAGACTGGAAGCCACCAAATAAAACTCTTAAAAATTGTGATGGGAAGATGAGGGGAAACGGGAGGGAGGGTGGGACTGGAGGAGTTGAGGGAGGAGGCTTCAATTGGGAAAAAATTGTGAAGTGTGCTGGGGATCATGAAGTGCAGCTCCCCACCTCTGATGGCTTCTGTCAGGAATGCACGGGGCGGGGGGGAAGAATTCAGTTCTATTTAAGAGGCAACAGGCCACTGACGGTTTGACCATGCTCCAGTGAGTATATAGACAACCCAAAGTGGACTTGTTATTATTATTATTATTACTTTTGTTGGGTCACAAACAGGGGAGACATGGAAGGCCTGGGAAGTGATTGTGATCGGGGCCATGCATGATTGTGAAAGTCCCAGAGAATCAATAAAAATGGTATGTTAAAAAAAAACTTAAATCACTGGGTCTTTTATCACGCTGTTTTTGAATAGATGATCTCTCGGGAACTCCAGTGTCAACATGAGACTCCTCCACCCTCAGGTTTGATTGCAGCACCTGTAAAACAGGCCCCAGTGAGGGTGAGACAGGGAGCTGCACAGAATGTAAAGAAGCCGTGAGCAAGCTAAGAAAGCCTCAGAGAAGAAGCCCCAGAAATGAGTTTGGGAAGCAAGGAAAGGGCTCTACTTCATCAGCTGGCCTCCCTGCCATCTGACCAGGGCGAACAGGAAAGAAGCAAGTGAACTGTGTCTCAGCATGAAAGTGCAAACTAATGGAAGGAATTTCACCTTTCAGAGAGAACTAAAATAATAGTCTAATGCTTGGGACAATGAATTGTGATCATTTGTAATGTTTTGTCTTTCCGGACATAAAACAGTTATTACGTTTTAGTTTACTGTGGCTTTTATTTGAGGGATGGTATAATTGCCTTAAGCTAGCATTGTATAAGCTTCAACGGCCTGAACTTATACCATATACCAATGTGATACCTAAGTGTAAGTGGAAAATTACAGTGGAAGCTTTTACCCAGGAGCAAAGGAAAATTCCTTCCCCAACCTTAATTTTAGAGACTAACTGGAAGAAACACAAAGGAGCCTTTTTTTTTTTTTTCAAATCCTAGAGGTCATCTGAGAAGTAACAACATAGCAGATACATGTGTGATCACTGCTCTGTCTTGACTGCATCACTGTGTCAGCGATACAGGTGCAAAAATTATCAGCATAATTTCTTAGAAAAAAAAAATCTGCAACTTTCCAAAAATAAAGCCTCAATCTAATCAGGATTTCTTGAAATATTTCTAGAATAAGGAAAAGCATTTTTTCAGGGATCTCATTTACTCAGCTGCCACCAAGAAGGGCCCACTCTTTCTCCCATGTACCAAGTCACTGAGGCTGAGAATATTGAACTAAGCTTGGACTATAACAGACTGGGTGTGTCCCGTCCCTAGGTTTTTTTCCAGCAGACTTACCTGTTGTAGCTGTTAGCTGCCATTTCCTTAGCTGTCAGGCTAGGAATTTCCCTGAAAAACCAAGCTCTCATTTTTCTGCTAAAATGAATGCTTTAGAAACTTTAAGAAATGAGGGTACAAATATGGGCTATTGTTCTGCCTGAGGTGAGGCCTGGAGAGGGATGGTGCCTTTCCTTGCAGTCTGTCTGCCTGAAGTGGGCAGCACCGCGCTAAAGGGCAAGGGGATCTCGGAGTGTCAAAGTGAGCATTCAAAATGACATTTTTATTAACAAAAAAATTATTAAATATAATTCTTTATCTTCAAAGTGGTCCTTTTGAAAAACTGTGATATTTCTACAAAAGATGACAATCTGCCAACACAGAATACCTTGTGAATGCAAATATTGCTCTGTTCATTGTTCCTGGTTCTCTTCAGAACCTACATAACCGCACTTTCTAAAAACTGTGGGCTGTGAAGTTAATAGAATTCAAAAGGACTAACTTTCAATCCAAAAAGTTATAAAGATGTTAGTTCTCCGAGTCTTTAAGGAAATCCAATTATAGGTCCTTTTTATTATTATTATTATTCAAGCAAAGAGCAAAAGAGGAGCTTTTCTTCTCTGGTGTCATTTGCTCAGCAGGAACTCACCTTGACATTGGAGCTGATGTTCCTGCATTTCTCATTATGAAGTTACTACCAGATAACCAAACTCAGACAGAAACGCCAAGCAGTCAAAAGTTGCTCTGTACACTTCAGAAGTACACCTTTTCATGTTTCTGTGACAGTTGGGAATGAGATTATAGTTCGAGGAGTACGATGCTGAAGCCACCTTAAGGAGGAAATCACTCTAGGGTCATGCAAGTTTGGGGTGATAATGAAGGATCCCTTGGGTTTCAGACCCAGAACTTCATGCCCTCACCCTAACTTTGGCCAGAGTGGAACTAATTTCTGGACATCACCTTTTCTTTAAAAAGAGAAATGACAATGACTGCTGAGAGGAGGGGCATTTTCTTCCGGTAAGGGACTCATGTCCCTCACCCAAATTCCTTTTATCTTTAATTAACTTGTTTATTTATTCACATTACAGCCTGACCATAGTCCCCTCCTCCAGGCCCCACACACCCTCCCTCTTCCCCTATCCCCCACTCCCCTGTTCCCCAGAAAGGGGGAGCCCCTACCAACCCACTCCAGCTTATCAGGTCACATCAGGACTGGGTGCATCCTCCTCCCCTGTGGTCTGGGGAGACTGCCCCACCTGGGGGAAGTGATCAAAAAGCAAGCAATAGAGTCCATGTTGGAGAGAGCCCCCACTCCCCTTGCTAGGAAACCCACATGAAGCCGGAGCTGCATATTGACTACATCTGTGTCTGTGTGGGGGCCTAGGTCCAGCCCAGGCATGGCCTTTGGTTGCTGCTTCAGTCTCCGCAAGCCCCCCTGGGCCCTGGTTAGTTGGCTCTGCTGGTCTTCTTGTGGAGGTCGTGTCACCTCCAGGTCCTTCTATCCTTTCCCCCACTTTTCCAGAAGACTTCCTACTCATTTCCCAATATTTGTCCGGGAGTCTCAGCATCTGTTTGGATCCACTGCTGGGTGGAGCCTCTCAGAGGACCACTATGCTAGGCTCCTGTCTGCGAGCAAAGCAAAGTATCATTAACAGTGTCAGGGGTTGACTCTCTCCTATGGAATGGGTCTCAGGCTGGGCCAGGCACTGGTTGGACATTACCTTGATCCCAGCTTTATCTTTATCCCTGAACATTTTGGGTCGAAGTTTTTGTGGGTGGGTTGATGTTCCCCCTCCTCCACTAGGAGTCCTGTCTAGTTAGAGGGTATCCTCTTCAGTCTCCATGGCCCCTACTACTAGGAGTTTCAGCTAGAGTCACCCCCATATCCTCCCAGAAGGCTGCCCTGTCTTAGTTCTCCAGCTTGTCACAGAGATGCCCCTGCCCACAGCTTCTCTTCTCTCTGCAGGCCTCTGTCCTTC
The DNA here is from genome assembly GCA_010120015.1 of Rhombomys opimus. Classification (NCBI taxonomy): domain Eukaryota; kingdom Metazoa; phylum Chordata; class Mammalia; order Rodentia; family Muridae; genus Rhombomys; species Rhombomys opimus. The sequence goes on from REGO01000192.1 coordinate 1,705,678, forward strand.
TGATCCCCCAGGTCTGCTCTCCACCCTCATTTCTCTCTGCTCTCCCTCTCCTACCTTGTTCCCTCTCTTCAACCACTTCCACTGTCTGTTCAGTCTCCCCTTCTGAGTGAGATTTATGCCCCCTCCCTTGGATCCTCTTGTTACCTATTTTCTTTGGCTCTGACTTGTATTAGATAGCTAAAATCTGCTTATACGTGAGAACATACCAAGTGTGTCTTTCTGGGTCTGTCACCCAAGTTCTTTAAGTACTCTAGTAAAACTCACTGTGTCAGGAAACAGAGAGAGAAACCATGAGCTTGGGAGAAAGAAAAAAAATTAGAACGGGGCCTAGTTGGGAAGAAAAAAAGATTGGTGGGAATAGGAGAGGACAAAAGAAGATATGAGATGAATAGGTCAGAATGCATTACACGTAGGTTTAAAAATATCATGATGAAATCTATTGTTTATAATTAACCTGTGCTAACAAAAACAAAACAACAAAAATGTGACAAAATTTTAATCCTATTAAAATGTAGGCTAAAATGCTTCATAAACTTTCCAAGAACAGGAGTTTAGTAACCTCTTCAACAAGGAGACATCAGTGCCTGGAGAAGCTGTTCTACGAGTTACACATTAAAAAGTCACTCAGAAAGACAACTATTAGCTGACCATCATGATGCATGCCTGTAATCCCAGCACTCTGGGAGGCAGAGGCAGAAGGATCTCTGTAAATTTGAGGCCAGCCTGAACTGCAAAGGGAGTCCGGAACAGCCAAGGCTACACAGAGAAATCCTGGCTTAAGAGAGAGAGAGAGAAAGAGGGAGAGAGAGAGAGAGAAAGGGAGAGAAGGAAGGAAAGAAGGAAGGAAGGAAGGAAGGAAGGAAGGAAGGAAGGAAGGAAGGAAGGAAGGAAGACAAGAAAAGAAAAGAAAAGAAAA
>REGO01000192.1:1706603-1720721 GCA_010120015.1 Rhombomys opimus
AAAAGAAAAGAAAAGAAAAGAAAAGAAAAGAAAAGAAAAGAAAAGAAAAGAAAAGAAAAGAAAAGAAAAGAAAAGAAAAGAAAAGAAAAGAAAAGGAAAAGGAAGAAAAGAAGAGAAAAGAAAGGAAAGTGCTTAGAATACAGATGCTTCTTCGGACAGTTATATATTCTAGGGAAAAAAGTTCTATTTGCTTAACTATAGATACATTTGCTATATTGACATGCCTATAACAATTCTGACTAAAATTACCCCTTTTCTTAATTTTGGGGGAGTTATACTAATTGAACTGTTTTACAGTAAATGCTCAATTATTCCACGCCCCGGTTTTGGTTATGATCATTTCTTACTGATTTTACAATGATACTGTGCCCTCGTTGCTTTCCGTTGCTGGGATAAAATACCATGGCCAACAACGATTAGGAAGAGATAGGATTATTCAGCTTATACTCCCTTGCAGCCCAGCACTGAGGGACCTGAAGTGGGCGCAGGAGCTGAACCAGAGGCAACCGATGAATATGCTCAGCGGCTTGTTCTCAGGCCCCTCGGCTACCTTTCTTATGCTGCCCGCCCAGGTGCCACACTGCCCACCATTTGCTGGGCCTCCAACCTTGTAGACTTGCCTACAAGCCAATCTGATGGAGACATTGCTCAGCTGAGGCCTCGTCTACCCCGATGACCCTAACTTGTGTCCAGTTAAGCAAATCCCAGCCAGTACATGCTGCCTCTATGACTTTATGAGAAGATAGCCATTCCTTTGAGACTACATGAGGGCATTTCCTCCCCGTGTTCCCCTTAGTCCCCTCTTAGGACATTGTTCTCAGTGTTCCTAATGCTGCAACCCTTTAATATGGTTTCTCATGTTGTGGTGATCCTCAACAATAAAATTATTTTTATTGCTACTTCATAACTATAATTTTTCCTCTGTTATCAACTGCTACTAAACATTTTTTGGAGACAGAAGTTTGCCTAAGGGATCATGACCACAGGTTGCGAACCACACTGCCCTATCAAAACTGTGCCCTTTATCAAGTATAATCAAAGCCAGAAACATGGGTTTTCCACAAGTCAGCCTGGCAGTTACCAGGAAGGAATTTTTTTTTTTTTTACTTTTTCTGATTGGCTTAAGCATCTCTACAACTCAGCCAATAAGAAAGCTAAAACACTCCACAAAAACATTTACTGAGTCCTCTTTCTTTGTAGCATCAAAACAGGACATGTCAAGATTTCCAAGTGGTCCCACCATCCATAAATCAGAGTATGTATATTTATGCTCATTAGTTCTTGTCAATTTGGCATAAACTAGAGATACCTGAAAGAGAGATCCTCACTTGAGAAATTGCCTCTATCAGTTTGGGCTGTGGGAATGCCTGTAGGGACATTTTCTTGATTTACAATAGATGTGGAGGGCCCAGCCCAGAGCGTCCACCTGAACAGGTGATTCTGTGTTGTGTAAGAAAGCAAATGTGGAGAGCCAGCCTAGTGAGCAGCATCTCTCCATGACCTCTGCTTCAATTTCTGCCTTCAGGGTCCTGGCTTGAGCTCCTGCTCTGGCTTCTCTAGATGATCAACTGTGACACATAAGTGTAAGCCGAATCAAAACTATCTTACCAACAAAGTTGGTTTTGGTCAGCATTCTATCACAACAGAAACGGAGCTAGAACTGTATTTCTCTACTCAACAAATGTTACCATCTTGTACGAGACAGTAAGATTTGGCATCTACATAAATAATGTAATTACTATCATGAATAAATCTCTAAAGGTTCAGCTGAAAGTCATTCTTGTTCACTTAACAACTATGGAGAAGCTTCCTGGTAGACTGGCAGATTTCCTACAGGTATGAGAGTTCTGGATTTTCTCTGTCCTAGAATTGAGCCATCTTCTAGAGCTGCTCAGCCCTCTATACAATCTTGAAAAAGAAAACCAAACCTATGATTGAGACATACTTTATTATTAACATTTTGTTGGGTTTTAATGTGAAATGTTGCCCATAGGCTCACATGTTTGAACACATCAGCTGGTGATGGTGTTTTGAAAGGCTACAGAACTTTATCAAATGATGTAGCAGTACGTTTTTTACTGGGGATGGGTCTTGAGGCTTGTGGGTCCTCACTCCTGCCCTCTCTACTTACTAATTGTAGAGTATCATCACCAGCCATATCAAACTTCCATGGTGAGGTATTTTCTATAATGGTGGCCTGCATCTCCTTTTAAACAATGAGCCAAAGTCAACCCTTCCTTCCTTAAGTGATTTCTTGTTGGATATCTAGTTACAGCAACAAAAATAACTGATACTTCCTGCTTTGTAGATTTTATGTGCCATAAAGTACTATGCAGTCTTTTGCAGGAGAAAGAACATCAATAGTCTCATTCAACTGTGAACCTTCTGAACCACTATGACACCTCCCAAGCCCTTGCACAATAGTGGCATGATTGTTGTCAGTATAACCAACCAGTCTCTTACTAGATCTGAGGCCCACCCCACATGAAGAAATCATATGTGGCACTGTAAAGCCACTGAAAAGGCCATGACAGGTTATATTACAGGCCCTAGAAGAAAATTTAACTCTTATTTATCTAAATTAATATGGCATCAAACTTCCTTCTAAAAATATGTGTTTCTATGTATAGACAATTTCTATGCTCAGACTTAAAAATCATAGACGCCTCCCTTTCTAGTGACTATCAGTGAATGCAGACTTAGGGGCAGCAAAGAAATAAATGACAATTGAGTGTCCTGCCTTCAAGAAGCCATTTATCCCCTGTAAGATGCAAGGAGCATTGCAGAGGGGGAGAAAGAATGTAAGAGCCAGAAGATAAAAAGAAAGTCTGCAAAATGCCCACGTCTGAGGGATATACACCCATTGCAATCATGGAACTTGAAACAGCTGATGATGCCTGCCCTGGTCTGTATAAGAATGGGACCGTCAACAAACAGCCAGGCATGGATGGAATCGTGGCTCAGACGGTCTAATTCCTCATGGGTGAACTATTTCTTACTGATAGATTGAAGGGAGAGAGTTATTTCCTTCTGTGGTATATCCACTGGTGACTGTACCAGGGCACAATGAGTAGCCCAAATCTCAGGACACTGGTTAAACTAAATAGGTCACAAAATCAAACCAAAAGTCTTAAATCTGTATGTAGAGGGGGAGCTTGATAGGGGTGGGGAAGATGATAACAGGGCATAGTGAACAGAATATATTACATACATACATGAAATTGTCAAATAACTAACTTAATTATCAGATTTTTGGCTTAATAAAAGCTCTGAACTTGAGCACTGTCTGTGGGACATTCCATTCCAGGGAAGAAAGGGATGGTAAGTTTTAATTAATGGGTTAGGCAGTTCCTTATATTGCCTGTCTGCTCCTTCTTGGATCCATAGGTCCATGAAGTGTCAAAGCTGGCAAGAATCTTGGATTCATTCCAGCCCCAAACCCCTCATTTTACAGATGAGCAAGCCTGCTAGCTAACGCTATTGATTCTCCTTCTTCTTCAAATGAGTTTTCCCTTTGCTTTCCAATCCCTCATCATTTCTTTTTACCCTGTGGATGCCGCCAAGCTATTACCTGGACCAGCTTCTTTGTGACTCAGACATCCTTGTCTGTGTTTACTTATGAAGGAAAGGGCTTCGACACTCAAGCAATTTCCTAAGTAACGTGCAGCCACTGTGTGTCCCTCAATGTTATTAATAAAAGAGACCCAGTGATGTTTCTGTTTAAATCTTAACACTGTTCTTTGGCAGGTATCAGTCAGTCAGTGCCAAACAATGTGCTCTCCCTCCCTCTCAACAGAAACTATGACAGAAATGCTCTACATAACGCAATACCTCTTCATCAATTCCTGCCATCAGAAATTGGAATTTCAGTCCATTTTAAAAAAACATACACCTCCCCCCCCCCGTCACTCTGCCCTCCAAACTCTCACTGACAAGGGATATTCTCTTGTTTTATATCTTGCAAAGCTGAATGCTGAGTTTCTCGCTCTAGGACTCCCATCCCTTCCTCATAGAGCTGACATCAGTCAGCCACTTTACAGGACATTTTGTTCCTTGTGAAAGTCCCCACTTAGGCATTGATATGTAATGTCACTATCAGAATGGTAGATGCCACCATTTCTAGGATACCTTCCCTTGTTCCCTGATCACCGTAAGCACATACTTACACAAGGTCATAAAGCTCCCTTCCTATGAATTTACATAACAGCTTCTATTTATAGCTGCCTGAATATTTAGCATAGTGAATTATTCTAGTCTGTTTCACTCTTTTGGATTATGAAAATAGAGACTAAACCTTTGCACTTAGGGAAATATGAAGATTCAAAATAAATATTGGTTAAGTGAATATACAGAAGCATTTGGCATGATGTAGGTTAAACCAATTGTGCAAATTAGCACAGACTCCCCTGTGGAAAAGATCAAAGTCAACAATTGAAAGACACTTTTATAATTGAAGGGAATGATAAAGTTGTAACCAGAGCGGTGGGGCTCGTGGCTATAGTTTTTGCCTGGCACCAATGACTGCGCCCACAGAGGTGCATCGAAGTGTTGGTGTCTTTGAAAAGCGCTTGAGTTCCTGCCAGGTTCCCTCCGCTAGGGGTGGTAAGGAGGAGGACTGTGCACATGGTGCTGGTGGGTAAAGACCAGTAATGACCTCAAAGTTCTCTAGCACTTGCCTTTCAACCACTTTTTGTCACATTGCTGAGAGAACCTATCCTAGGAAACTGACATTAGTGGCGATCTGAGGCCTACTGTGTGTCAGTCTCTGTCCACTTCATATACCTTATCGTGCCTAGACCTAATAACAATGCCACCTGAAGTGCAGAGCTAAAGGCAGAGGGGTAAAGTCATTTTGCTTGAGATCATACAACTTCAGACCTGAGCTCCAAACCCCAGCAGCTCAGTCATGCTACTGCATTTGACTTCTAAATAGCCATGCCTGTGCCTCCCCTTGCTGTAGAGAACAGTCACTCTCTTTACAGAGTTTTGGTGAAGGCCTGCTCTGTGTCTTCATGCTATGCCTCACTTACCATCTAGTGTGCTCACGTGTTCTAATCTCTCCCACAATTGGGTATCAAGAGATATTTTGCACTAAACTCCTCTTCCACAGCTGAGAGGAAACACAGTAATTCAGAATTCTGGCAGAAATAGATATATATATACAGCAGTTCCACAGAGCACACCAAGGTGACAGGCTGAACCCAGTGAGCCTCCGAGAAGCCCATTCCATCTCGGTGTCGTTCAAGGCCTGCAAGAGTAGAGCGCTGCCTCTTTCTGAAGAAATGCTTCTCCCTGCACACTGAGGAGGGACGCATGTGCTGCACTTGCCTCCACAGTATCCAGATCATCGACTGTGGCAGACTCCAGATGAAACTTTCCCCAGCTTGCCTCATCAAAGGGAAGCCCGCCACTGTGTGAGAGGCTTTGAGGCTGGAGCGGGAGAGAGAATATAAAGTGAGGAGCTGAGGGGTCTCAAAGGACACCTCTCCCAATAAAAGCAAAAGAACACAAGTATAAAAGACTCATGATTTCTTTAACAGTATGTAAAAAATACAGGTTGCTAGTTTGTCGTATCATCAATGTTTTCCCCACTGACTCTGAAGCCATCACAAGCCGAAGCAAACCTGAATTAAAACAGGCTTCAAAGGAAGCCTAACAGTTGGTCACAAGGGGTAAATTCCCCTGTACTGCAAAAGGGAAGGCTCCCCAGTGGGTGATAAGTGGGAGAGTCCCTTCAGTAGCTTAGTACAGTAGATGCCATAACTCTTCACACGCCAGGGCTGCCTGCCACGGCCACCTTCACCAGCTTGCTCAAAGTCGCAGTAAAACAAGACTGCAAACCCACAGCTGTCATCCGTGATGACGGATTTACTGACTTTAGATGGCCGCTTCCCTTTTTTAATACCTTCCTCACCCGGGGAAGCCTGTGAGTGGCAGAGACGTGTGCCACCGAAGATCAGTACAGTCTCCCCACAGCTGACCTCCTCAGGGGCAGGGGTGCTTTGAGCACGGGGGGTGAGGCGAGTGGGCACAGCTGTCAGGTGCTCACTCAAGCCCCCACTCAAGTTCTAGCTGCCTGTCTTCCTGAGGCATTTCCAAGAGCATGAGGCACATACATCCCAGAAGGAAAGAGACACACCAGCATGGTCTCCATCAACCCACCTGATTTCCCACCAGGAAAATTGTATGTATAGACCTGAAAACAAAAACATTTTAACAGTAGTTTATGCCAGGTAGTCTTCTGAGTGCCTCACAACTGTGCACCCCATTACCCCAACAAGGAAGCAGAACCAGGGAAGAGCGGTGACTTGGCCCAAACTGTGGAGACGGAAGGTGGCCGCCGCAGGCACTACCCCCCGCCCAGCCCACCTGCCCTGCTGTCTCTCTGCTACTTCTGCTATTCTCCGGTAAACCAAATTCACGTCACCCTGTGCTCTGCAGGCCCCCTAAGTTTCAAATCAGCATCCCACAAGCTGGCTCAAGATGTTGGGGAAAGGAGAGTGCAGGGGAGGTGGGCCGTGGAGGCTACTGTGGTTGCCAGTGAGCTAGATGGCTTTGTAATCCTTTGCTATTTCTCCAGTTGCCCTAGGAGACCAGGGAGCATCTGTTTCATGTGCCACGTAGGGTGAGACCTTTATACCCTCTGTTTGCAGGTGTCGCTAGCTCTTCTGTGTCCCCACCGATTGTGGCTTGGTCTCCCTACTTCTGAAATGTCTCTGGACTCTGTTTTATTATGTAGAGTCAGGCAAAAGACAGACGGCTGAGCGCGTGAAGCCGTGATGAAGCTGGCACCAGGTCTGCCGTGTCTGGGGTAGTTTATTACTGCTGCCAGCAGAAGAGAAATCTGATCCTGGCAGATGCAGCCTGCTGTGAATCAATATTTTACAGGTAGTATACTTTGAAGAGATGACATCAAGACAGAATCAAAAGAGAGGCGGGAGGGAGGGAGAGAAAGAAAGAAGAGGTGCAAGTAAGAGCAGAGAATTTATCCTGACAGCTTTTGACAGTTCTTCCCACAAGGGTGAGGGGAACAAGCCCCATCGAGGAGAGCTGACACCTCCGTAGGGGAGGAGAGACTCCTTGACAAAAGCCATTACTCCCTGCTGCCCTTCACCACAGGCAGACTACCACAAAAAGGGAGCCGCAGTTGTAATATCTTTTAGAGCAAAGAAAGAGGCTGAGGCTGGGGCTGAGAAAATAATGCATTGGCACACAGGAAACAGTCCTTCCCTCCCCTGCCACACACCTGGGGGAAGAGCAAAAGAGAGATGAAGCCACCTTTTATTTCAAGTCTTGGTCTTTCCTTGCTCTGTGTTTTAAAAACGCCAGTGGGGGGAGGAGGGCTGCTGTAGAGTGTTCCAGACCTTCCCTCTGGAAGAAAAGAGTATAGGGTGAGTAAAGGCCCTTGCCAGGGCCCCAGAATCCCATTGCACTGAGGACTGTAGAGCCACTCTAGGCTGCTGGCTTCCCTCCAGCACAAGGACATGATGGCAAGACACAAAGTTGGGACAGCTGCACTTCTGCCAAGAAAACAAAGAAGCTGTATTTTTGCCTGGCCTAGAAGAGTGGAGAGAGGTTCTCAGGGGGTGAGAATTAATTAAACACCAATCAAGCTCCTCCTCTGTGCAAAGCACTTTTCAACATAGTGAGTGCATGAGAGTCGCCTGCATCTGTGCCTTCAATGGGAATTAAGACATATTCTCAAACTGTTCCTACATGAGATTGGACTCCTGAATGCCCATGACAGGACAACTGCAGTCCTCCAATAGCCCAGAACTGTAGAGTTTTCAGAGCTGAAAGGGATCTTGGCCTAAGGAATAAGAAAGGCTGACTCCAGGTTTGACGGCAGGACCTGAGCAAGCCACAAGACACTTGCACTCCATAAGAGGACACATTTGCCTTGACTCTGAGCCTTGCAAGATGAAGTGAATTTTAACAGGAAAACAGTCAAAGGCCAGGGGTGGGGGCGTGGCAGGGGTGGGAGGGAGGAAGGGGAGTGCAGTTCCAGGACAAAAACTTGTTAGAGTCAGCACTTCCTACACTGTGTTCCATTAAAAAAAAAGACAAGGCATGCAAGAGAGGTGTTGCAAGAAATAGCTCGTTGAAAAATAAGCTTTAGAACCTTTAACTTACACTGAGATAAAAATTGTCATAGGTTAAGTTTCCTTGGTGAAAGTCTCTGCAGGTGCCCCAGTTAACCTGGAGTTGAACAGTACAAAGACAGGGTGGAAAATCAAGCCTGAGGCATCCCAAGATGTCTGAAAGAGTCTGCTTCCTACTTCCACCCTAATCAAATACAGGCTAGTATTCTATTAAATACAACAAAATCAAATTATTGACCAATGATCTCATGCTTGGATGCCATAAAAGGATCAGTTGCTAGCGGAGTTTTAAGGCCTTCCTCTCATCTTGTCTCACTGTGGAGCTGGGAAACAGCTTGTGGAGTGGGTCCTGTAACAGAGCACATTGTAACAAGGACTAAGTCTGCACTATCTGGCCTGAACTTTACAGTCACATCCATGTGTAACTAGGAGGCTTGTGATAAGCAGTCTGGACTAAAGTGTCCCAGATTTTAAAGACAGTAACTGAAAAATAAAACATCTCATTAATATTTTCTATTGACTTCATGTTGATGTGACAGTATTTTGGGTTAAACACAATAAACTACTAAAAATAATTTTACTTTAAAATATGGCTACCAAAAATTTCCCTATCAAATACGAGGCTCAAGTTTTATCTCAACTAAACAGCACTGGTCAAGGTGCTAAATGCTTTGTGGAGTTGAAAATCCTTAAACCTTCATCTTGGGTTTTATGCTGGGTGATATAGTCTTCTTTTTTTATAAGATAGATGCTGTTTTATTTGTTAATTCTGTTTCATTTGTTAATAATTCCATCCCTGTTTTATTTATTAATTCTGTTAGACTATTTGCTCTGAGACTGCGCTGCACTGAGCTGAATGTGCAGTTAGGGGCTTGAGGGGACAGCTGTATAACAAGGGAGAAGGCCCATTTTATTGCAGATGGAAAAAAATGGAAAGATGGAAGTAAGAGTGGGCTGGGAGGAAACGCGATGGGTCATTGGAGAATCAGGTGAGCTTCTCTGGAAATGTCAATAGCATCGTGTGCTGACATGACTTACAAAATCCCCAGTGGGGAATTGTATTACAAGATACTTTGTTAGTTTAAATCATCTAACAAAACAATCACCTCACGGCGAGCCTTCAGCTTCTCAATACTAAAGAAAATAAATTCTTCTTTAAAAAAAGTAGATGAAACAGAAACAGTTTCTGTTTTTTATTAATTTACACCTTTCGAGAACATCACCATCTTCGTGATAGACTCATTGCAAGTCAGTATGTGAACATGCACGCCCACACACACACACACCAAAACTCAGCAGGGTAAGGAATCAAACCCAGGGCCTCATATATGATAAACAAGTGTTCTACCACTGAGCTACAGCCCTCGCCTGTATGGAGGGCATCTTTAATTTGGCTGATAAAGCGTGTCTGAAACATGGCTGTTACAGAACAGAATGCAATGTGAAATTTATCCAAAAACTGTGGTCTTTAAACAAATACACAAATATATATTTAAACAAGGCCTCTTAGAAAGCTAGCCTAAAAAGACGTATTCTTACCAACCAAGGCTACCCAGAGTTCTATTTTTTCAACAATATCAATATTGATAAATTGAACTCACCCATTCCTTCCATTCCCTGAGGATACTCCATTTATTTTTTCTTTTTATGTATATGAATGTTTTGTCTGCATGTATGGTGCACCACATATGGGCCTGAAGCCAGCGGAGGCTCTCAGAAGGAGTTGTGATCTGCATACGTACAGTTGTGATGTGCCCAAGTGAATGCTGAAACTTGAACCCAGACCCTCTGGAAGAGGAACCGGTGCTCTTAAACTGATCCCTCTCTCCAGCCTCAACAGTCCATTTCCTAGACGAACACACAACAGCTTCTCCTTATTTGCTGCCCTCAGACTAACTCCTTTTCTGCCCTCAGTGTCCACTAGTAAGTAGCCTAGCCAGAGAACATCAGGCAAATTATCTCCATCTCGCTTTCGCCTCACCCCTCTTCAGGGTGCTTTCTTCATGCAATGGAGTGAGACTACACCAAGAAAAGCAAGCGTATCTAAGACATTTCTGTCGCTTTCCTCCCCAGCTTGAATCTCAGGGCAGATACTAATGTTACAGGTTTTGCCTTAGTGCCATAAGCTTGGTGTAAACACAAGCACAAGGCAGCTGCTGAAGGGGACAGTCTGTGGCTTTAGGTTACTGTCTGTAGATAGAAGGATTTAGTCTGCTTGACTGTAAGGTCAAGGAAGAGTGAATCTTAGGCGCTATACACAGCTAAGCCTCAGAAGTACAACTATTCATGATATGAGACTGCAGACATACAAGGTGGGGGTGCTGGCTACTTTATGTCACTTCATGTTATTTTTATTTCATATGAGTAGAACCTTCTTCAGGCTCAAAATTGGCTGTACTTATACCATAATTTTAGCCATCCTATATAACCTACAAAACAATGGGGCAAAGAAACTGCTCTATCCTGATGCCACACTCATGAAGCTGTGTATGCTAACCAAATTCTGCCCAATCATAATTATAATTTCCATTGGGAAGTGGCCATTGATTAGGAAATGGGGCTCTTTTTATTGGAGAAGTATAGGGGCTAGCCAGAGGTTAATGGGGACAAAAAAACAAACAGGCTGGCCTAGAATTCTTGATAGATTAATACTATTTGCATGGTGGAGGTTAAGTGCTGCGTGGGCTGCCAAAGGAAACGCAAGTGTCTCAGAGTGACTGAATACACAGGAAGGTCAGAACAAGAGCAGAAACAAGCGACAGGCCATTCCAGCTCATGTTCTCAGGGCTGGCATGGTCACTGTCTGGGGGCCAAGTTTCTCTGCTCTTGGCAGTTCACCTAAAGCAATTCTTTGAGAAGTTAGGAAACATATGCTTTTATAGCACAATTGTCCTTGCAATGACCTATGATCAAAATGAGAATAAAAATAGCTAACACAGCTATTGTTAAAAAGCCTTGGCCAATCAAATAATGTTCACTCTAAATAATTAGTGTAATTGCGCCGGTGTGTTCTGATCAAGAATTGTTGCTGCCTACAGAGCTCTATAGGGTCTGAACCCACCCCAGTGTTTCCCACATCCATCAGTCATTTCTTTCCTTGATCCCTCTCTATAGCCTGTGTGGGCTTTCTTCTTTTCTGGCACAGCTTACCTCTCTCCTTTTCTCAGAGCAGCACTGCAGTCAGTATCTTACATTGGTTTTCCCAGAAAACACTATTTAAAGAATCATCTTCTTGAGTTATCCTCTGTGAAGTCCTCTTTGTTTTCTTCATCGGCTTATTGTCTATTTATTTATTTTCTCTCTCTCTCATCTTTCATAAGTAAAAGGACACTTATCTGTAGCTTATCGTGTTGCTGGTGTCAAGAACAGTCCCTGTCACATGGGGTTTGTTGCAGATAGAAATGAAGGAAGGACGACCACAGAAAAATGGGTATGGATGACCTCAGTAGAAAACAGTCTCACAGAAGCTATTGTATTAATGTCACATAACAAAATCGAAATGTCTTGAGGATTATAGCTAACGAATTTCTTTGCTGGAGGTGTAGTCGTGGCATTTGCATCTTGAGAGTAACCAAATGCTGTCTAATAAGACATGAGGTCTGTTGAATAGGAGGTAATCCGTGCCTGTTACAATAAGGCTAGTCAACTACCAGTTACATATGATGTTTTGTTTTTTTAACAAAATTTCAACTGTTTGATTTTACCAATAAAGATGATGGGGTGAAAGCCTGCTAGCTCAGAGAAGCAGAGAAAGCACCCAACACTTTTCCTTCTCAGCCAATGTCCAAAAAAAAAAAAAAAAAAAAAAAACAAAAGACACACATTCTCTCTCTGTGCCGTCTAAAAAACCCCTCAAACTCAATGTCCCTCCCTTCTCCTTCCTGTGTTCTACTGACTTCCTTTTACTCTCTATGATTTTTTTTTTCTGTGTTCACTCCCTGTCAACCGGTTGCTTGCTCCACCTCTTGACCTATGATTAACTTTATTTAATCCTGTTTACAAGCAGAAAACTCTTGGATTAAAGGTGTGTTCTAGGGCTGAGCCACACCACAACTAGAAACGGGTTTTTTCCAGTAAACAACATAATCTTGGAGTTCACAAGATGAGGTTCTGGACCCTAGAGGAGAACCTACTGCTGCCATATCCCTAAATCAGCATAATTCCTAGCTGCATTCTTACAACCTGACTTTATAAGCAGAGACAAGAGGATCTCTTACTGTGATGAAACACCATGACCAAAGCAGGTTGGGGAGGAAAGAGTTTACTCAGTTTACTCTTCTGTTGTAATACTTGGCTCTCTGCACATGGCTGATGGGCCTGGATGCTTCAATATGCTCCCTTCGGCCAGAATGTAGCAAGTATCATCCCTGAATGTATGGACAAGGAATTTTCTCTCTTTTACTTCTGGAACTCTTTTCTATAAGATGCAGAGGACTTGTTAATAATAAAGGTAACTTTATCCATGCTCACTGAGATCAGTGAAAACTCAAGCAAACACAGAGCCCCATTCCAGAACAAACAATAGGAGGAAAAGAAAGCTCACAATTCTCAGTATTCATTCTTTCCATCTTAACACTTTAACATCATTATTAATCTCCAATAAGGAAGGGTAGAGGATTCTTTTTCATTTCCTGGTTACTAATGGTTTATTTAGAATTTTACAATGGCTCCACAGGTAAAAGTGCTTGCAAAGAAAGCTTGACCATCTGGGTTTGTTCAGCTCCCTGGAACCCATGTAAAAGCCAGACGTGACGATATTTAATCCCATGTAATCTCAGTACTCCTCCAGCAATATTGGAACCAGAGATAAGAGAACCAAGGAAGTTTAGAGATAGCTAGGCTGTATTTCTCAGCAAATCATGAGGAGGACTCAGGCCCAAACAAGATGGAAAGCAATGACATCTGAGGCTGCCCTCTGTCCTCTACCTGTGCACAAGTGGCTACTTTCACAGACACACACAAAGAGACACATGCACACACACAAACACACACAAACACACATGCACACACACACACAGAGAAAGAGATCATATTTACACAAAAATAAATATTTAGAGTGTTAAGGCTAGATAACATGCCGTCAGCTAGCATCCCTAATGGTTTCAACATTGGAGTGAGTGCTAATATTTGACAACATTTTAAGTTATCTCACTGTTTTAAATTATAGTCAACATCTATTTTCTATATATAAGAATATGTGGGCATGGAGAAAAGAGCTCATTCTTTAGAGCACTGTCTGTTCCTGCAGAGGACCCAGTTTTGATTCCCAGAACCCACGTGGTGGCTCAAAACCATCTGTAACTAGTTCCAAGGGCCTTCACAGACATGAACACAGAGTACAATTACACAAGCAACATGTCCATACACATATAAAAATAAAAATAAATGAATAATAAAAAGCTATAGCCCACATACATAAAGGTAAACAAACAAACAAACAAAAAACACCCAGAATCCCACTAATTTGAGTTCTGTGAATTTACGCAAATTGATCCACCTTTTCCCCCTTTATAAAACTCTTTCTTCATGTTTAAAGTAGACAAAGTAGATCAGAGATGTGAATGGAAATAATATTACATTAGAATAGTTTCTTGATGAGAAAGTCACACAAGCAAACTCTAAATGACCCTATCTCTGGACACTGCTCCCCCCCCCCCCAATGCTTTTATCCTGTAGGGTTTTTTTTTTTCTTTTTCTATTCTGTCTTCCTTGTTTACACACACACACACTTTGTCCTCTTTGCCTCTTTCCCTTCCTCTCAGTCTGTTTTTGGCTTAGACATCAGATATTTTGTTTTCTCGGACTTTAGAAGACCAGAGTCATGGTGGTGGTCAACCAGCCTTCCTACAAGGGCTGCTGTCTTCCTGGCTGTCTTCTCTCTGTCTTCATAGAGCTTGACCCTACAGGGGCTGTCTGTCTTTCTGGCTGTCTTCTCTCTGTCTTCATAGAGCTTGACCCTACAGGGGCTGTCTGTCTTCCTGGCTGTCTTCTCTCTGTCTTCATAGAGCTTGACCCT
>REGO01000192.1:1720731-1748084 GCA_010120015.1 Rhombomys opimus
TTCCTGGCTGTCTTCTCTCTGTCTTCATAGAGCTTGACCCTACAAGGGCTGTCTGTCTTCCTGGCTGTCTTCTCTCTGTCTTCATAGAGCTTGACTGTCAGCAGCAGGGCAAGTGCACTCAAGCCCTCTGGTGTATGTCTCTTCACAAGGAGCACTAAGTCCACAGAACTAGCACCACTTCTTCTAAGAAACATGTTGAACACCATGTGCTGTTTGCTGGGAACAGAGAGATGAGAAACTCAGCCACTGTGAAGACAACCAGAGGAGACAGACAATTCACTGCAGCATGAAGACTCCCAGGGGGCTCCCAGGGAAGGGAATGAAGATGGTTCCAGAGGGATTGATGCTGAGCTAGGGTCATCAAGGACCAAAGAAGCTATTTAGGCAATGAAAAAAATATATATATATGTTACCTGTGTGCACAAAACCTCAAAGCGTAAGGCAAATTGGCAGGGTTTAGAAAATGTGGGTTATTTTGCTCAACTGGGGAAAATATAGAAAAGTTTAATCCAGAGATACAGTTAAATGAGCAACTTCCTCTCAAAGCTTTAAGAATGAGATTTTTTTTCTAGAATACTTTCTACCAAAAGTTCCAGTATTGGCACAATATTGCCCTTCTGGATCTGAAACTGTGAACTACAGATTTTCATTACATCCTTAAAATATATCTAAGAGTACCCAATGTCTAATTTGATTGAAGACGTTTACTGAATGCCAGCTTAGAAAAGAAGCAATTTTGATGACATTTCTTTTACGTGTCTGGTCATAGTTGAAATCCATCAGTACAATCAAATATAGAATGAGAAAACACGTTTTTTAAAGCCATTTTTTAAAAAAGTCGTGTACGGAATGTGAATATCTTCTAAGAGGTGTGGCCTTCTTCCTGTGGTTGTTCATCTGCACAATCCTTCCGGTCAGAGACCTTGCTAAATGCTATTACTGTTCATAACGGCTGACACCAACGACTCACAGGCCAACAGGTTCCACCTCACTTGCCAGGCTCCCTTATCAGTAGTCATCCCCTAGAATCAGGTGTCAAGAATTTTTTTTTCTATAAAGAGTAAGACAGTATTTAAGGCTTCCCTTGCCATACAGTTTCTAGGCAAAGATGCTACATAATAGATGACCCATAAACAAACGGCCATGTTCTAAGGAAAATTTGTTTACAAAAGTGGGCTGTGCTTGCTGACTTCTGGAAGAAGGGGAGGAAAGGGACAGGGCGAGGCTCCGTCTGCTGTTGTATTAGCTCCATATATGTACTGAATTGAAGCTGTCCAGCTCAAATTCTGGAACTCTTTCAAGTTCACCAAGTAATCTCAAACCAACTGCTTAACCTCTCACATTTGTTAGTATTCAGTATGACTGCAACTCGTGTAGAAACTTCATTGGGAGCCTAACAATATTGACAGGTAAGGGTCTTTTTAAGAGGTAACAAGGACAAGGGGATCCCCTCCCCATGATGTAACATTCCTGAGACTGACATCACCTTTGCATACTCCTTCTGCGCATGCTTGCCTCATGTCTCCGCTTCCCTACATAGGCTAGCTTCTTGTTTCTGCGTCTCTGCCGTCATGTGACATAGAACATGGCCTTTGCCAAGCCAAGAAATCATCACCACCTTCTAAGACTCTGGAACCATCACTCTTACACGACAGAAGGCAGTCCGGGTTTCTTCCATTATTAAACTGGTGCTCTTCCTGCTCCACCTAACTCACCAAACTGTGTTGTATGGTATTGTGATGCTTGATAATGGTGACATTTATGTTTAACTCCTGAAGTGGGAGAAATTTTTTTCTTTTCTTTTAATTAACTTAGTTACTTTACATCCTGAATGAAGCTTTCTCTTCCTCCTCTCCTCCCAGTCCCTCCTCATCTCACCCCCAACCACCCATTCCCCTTCTTCTCAGAAAATGGAGGCCTCCCATGGGTATCAACCAGCCTTGGCATATCAAGTTGCAGTAAGATTAAGCACATCTCCTATTGTGGCTAGACAAGGCCACCCAGTTAGGGGAAAGAGATCCAAAGGCAGGTAGTGCAGTCAGAGATAGCCCTGCTCCTGCTGTAGGAGGCCCACATGAAGACCACACTGCACAACTATTACATATGTGCAGAGGGCCAAGGTTCAGCCCATGCATGCCCTCTGATTGGCAGCTCAGTCTCTGTGAACCCCTATGGCCCAGGTTAGTTGATTCTGTGGGTTCTCTTGTGGTGTCCTTGACCCCTCTGGCTCATTCAATCCTTCCCCCCTCTTCCACAGGACTTCTTCTTTTCTTTTTTCTTTTTCTTCCCTTTTTTAAAAATAATTTTTACTAATTATTCAGTTTCCTAGGGGAAATATTTTATTTTGACAATTTATAATGTAAAAAGCTCCCAGGAAATGCCATGGTAGAGCCCAAAGCCTAATTTTATCTCTGACTTACTTTCAAGCCATTGTTTTTATCTTGTCTAGAAGGCAATGGCTTTGCCATACACTAAGGGGAAGACAAAGTCGGCAAAATTATTATTACCAGCAACACGCCAGACTTGATGGCACACACCTGTCATCCCACCATTCAGGTGCGAAGATAGGGAGATCGTGGGTTCAAAGCTACCTGGGCCACATAGTAGGAATCTGACTTAAAAAACCTAATATCAAGAACATCATAGTTACATTTTCACTATATATATATATAGAAAAACCTATACAGATGTTTTGTTCTTGCAGTTTTTGATCTTTCTCTAGTTGCCTTTTCTTTTTTTTAAGTAAAGAAGGCAAGGGGGTATTGGCACTCCCTGTGTCTCCTTTGCAGTCTTGGCAAGTGTCCTTTACACTTTGACAGCTTTATCACCTGCAGTCAGCCTTTTCCAGAGCCAGGCAGGCATGTTATTGGCAGCTGGTGCGTCGGCTCCTTGCATGCCTTTATTGCTGTTCTCATCTTTGTCTACAAAAGAAGAGGCTCTTTTAAGGTTCTGGAGATAATTGATTCACTAGACTTTCCTCCAGTCTTTCAAAAAAAAAAAGCTCCTCATCTTACAGCTTATTACGATGGAAAGCTTCTCCTGCAATTCAAGCAGTAGGGTAATTTTCCAGGCCTCATGAAGCCTTCCTTCTTCTACTTTATAATGCAAGCTTCTTTCGGTGTTCTCTGTACTGAGGGATGCCCACCATCACTCACTGCAACACTGGAATTAAAGACCATCATGATTGCTCCTTCCAGTATCACCATATCTGTTCAGAGCATATTTTTCCCAATCAAGAAATTGACTGCTGGCATCCTTAAAGGAAGTGTGTGTGTGTGTGTGTGTGTGTGTGTGTGTGTGTGTATAAACATTTCTTCTACCCATGTAGAAATTGTTTCTCTTTGAAAAAAAAATAGACAAAATTTATTCTAGATCGCATTCACTGTATCCCCAGCAACCACTGGATGGCCACCCAGAAATTCCTAATAAACATTTTGTGAGTTGATCAATAATTGAAATAATAAATTCTCAACATATACATGAATTTTCCTAAATTGTTCTTCTGAGCCTCCATGTCTCATGGCACAGATGTCTGTTTTCTAGTATTGCATAAAAATACCAGCCACAGCTATGGAAATTGTCATAAAAATCCTTCTCAAAACAGCAGAAACAGAAAATTGTTCAACAAAAGTCTAATTATTTTTCAGAGCATTACATTCTATAGTATATTTGCTAGATGTGCCATATCCATTTCCTTTGCTGTAAGTGAATGAAACAAAAAGTCAATAATGTTTGGGCAGGTCCCTACTGCCCCTTAGTCCATTAAGCTAAGGTAGCCAGAACTCTTAGATAATAAATCATTTTCTGGTCATAGTTTTCTGGGCCATTGTATGTAGGATACAGATTGTTCATTTCATTTTACATTTTATAATATAATATCTAATGCCTGGATTATTGATGGAAGGTCATAGATGGGTTCCAGGGTATTAATACACAAAATGTTGTTTGTGGGTATAAACTATGTCAACCAGGAAAGGATCCATAGCTCTGGGAGCTGTTTCTTAAGTAACTTAGTGACCCATGAGAGCCCTGGCTAAGTGCCCTGAAATGTAGCGCCCTCCGGTCCTTCTCTCACTTGACCTGGTGCGAGTGAGTTGAAAGGAAGTGGACCAGGTTCCTAGTGCTCCGGGAATGTGCTGGAGCGCTGTAGACTCGGGGTGTTACACTTCCCACAGCTTCAAAATGATCTTTCTGAGATTTAATCTATATTATGCCCAAAGAGCAAGGCTATGTCAAGTGACAGACACACACACACACACACACACACACACACACACACACACACACACGCAGGAAAAAACACATGAAAGGAATCTGTAAGCGAAAGTGTGATGCAACATGCTGGGACCCCACACGTCACCCCTTGGGGATGGGTCAGAATGGAGTTGCTACAGGACCAGAAATCAAACGGCTCTCTGGGGCAGGGAGAAAAGACAAGGTCGCGTGAAAACCAAGTAACACAGGAGAGTGCATTCTCCTGGCAACAAAGCCCAACAGAACCTTACAGTATGGAGCAGCTGGAGCAAACTTCTTCCACAGTCCAGGCCCACTGAACGCACTCCAGTCTGCAGGCGGTATGAGCTCCTCTCTGCAGCCTGAATGCTGAGGACATTTTGCCTATCTTTCTCCTTTCAGCTTGGATCAGTGTACTCTCTCACCAGACATGAAAGAAAATGCTTACACACACACACACACACACACACACACTACCACAGTGTCTGAGAAAAGTGATGACTTTGGCAGGGATTGAAATGTGTTCCTTTTAGGAGCCTCTCCAAACCAACATGTGTTTCCTAAGAAATACACTATGAATAAGAACTGAAAAGTAATAGAAATTACTCACACATTTATTACCTATCTGGAGATACATATGTATGTATGCATGCATGCATGTATGTATGTATAGACAACACGATTTCCTAAAATACAGGATGGAAAAGAAAACCCTTAAAAGTTAAAATCTCAGAAGGAAACTCTTGAATCTTCTTTCTTCTTAAACAAACACAGGAAACAAAGTATAAGACCCAGAATTTCTTTTAGGGGAAAAAAAAACTAGATTTATCTTGGCAGGTGATGAGGACAGTCTGGGAACAGAATGGAGATGGGGCTGAAGAATATAGAATTCCAATGGTCTTAACTTGGGAAAGTACAAACTGAAGTATTGGGATAATTTGCCCCAAATACTTCCAAGATTGAATGAGGTTTTGCATTTTCAATTACCCAGAAAATTGCCTTAAATTTTTATTTCATGTTACAAGAATGGATCTGGGAAAAGCTATTTACTGGCCACGGTGGGGAATGAAGGTGGAGATCAAGAATGAGCTGAGAAGAGGAAAGTTTCTAATTGCTTTAAACCATCATTTTGCACAACTTAACAGTGGGGATTCACATTTATGAATGAGGTATGTCTCTAGCATCCACAAAATTCAGAAAAGATAATAAATGTATTAAAAATAAAGCTAACCAGGTATCATTTCATTTTACATAAAATAGAGATTGCATTCCCGACTGGCCTGAAGTTAAGAAAGCTATTTCCATTTCCTGTGCCCCTTGAAGCGGCTCTAGAAGCCAGCTTCTCTGCTCAGTTGTAAAATGCCTGCTAGTTTCTGAGGAGTGCTTTGGAGGGTGAGAAAAATTCAACTCTAAAATGGCTAAACGACGGCTTTATGAATCTCACTGTGTCTACAGGATGAAGTATTCAGGCTGTTATCATGAGCCTATATTTGCAGGGTGTGAGCAGACAGCCCCCAACTCTGTATTGATGACTGCTTACTATGCCAGCACCTTTTATGCCACACAATAGGTAACACATCTGCAAAACTGCTCTGAGAAGCAGCAAAGGCAGCTGTTAAAATTCTGCTCTTTCTGCACTGAAACCACCTCTTGTTGCAAGCCTTCCCAGGACCAGTAAGACGCCATCTTACCTGATTCCTGATTCCTGTGGGTGAGCTTCGTGGGAAAATTTTACTGGGGTGTGGTGCCCGCCTTCTGTTATTAACGAGGAGTCTGCCTCTTACAAAGCAACAGAAGCCAAGCCATTACAGCGTACAGACTCCCTAATTCCCATCCATTAGTCAGCGGCTCTCTCACTGGGTTGGAAAAGACTGAAATTTGCATGCCTATGGAGTTTAACCAGAAACACTCATTTTTACATGAGAGGACATCTCAAGGTGGCGAAGGTCCAAAGCTTATGGTTCCTGGTCTCATTTTCCCCCTTTTTAACCCAGCTCTATGTTACCTTAGACATCCTGGGCTCATTGCAATGAAGGTGCTCCCTTTAAGGAAGCCAGAGTCCTTTGGTAAAATTGGGGATGGCACAGAAATCTTTCTGAGATGTCTGTCATTCCACAGGAAGCTGGAAGCCCAGCCAGCAGCACTGAAGACATGGAGGCCCCGCATCCTCTTACGTCTTCTCATTAGAAAGAAAGCTGTGCTTGGTTCTTAGGGCAACTTACTGGAACAGTCACCTCAACCTGGATGGCTCAAGGCAACAGAAATGTATTCTTACCCAGTCGCAGAAAACAGAAGTTTGACATTAAAGCGTCAGCAGAGCCACACTCTCTCCCAGGGCCTAAGGGAACATCTGTTTCTTGCCTTTTCCTCTTCTGGTGGCTCGTCACTGCCCAAGCTCTGCCTTCAAGGTCACAGGGCCTTTTCTGTGGTATTACCTTCTCTTGCCTCTCCTATAAGAGCGAATGGTGGCATTTACAATAGTCTTCTTGGGATTCTTAATAATTACATCTGCAAAGACCCTCTTTCTAATCAAGGTAACATTTACAAATTCCAGGGAACAGGACTTGACATATTTGAGTGCCCATTATCCAACCTACCACAACATCCAAGACACTAAACCTGGAATAGCTGCAGGTTTTTGAGGACTGACCCTTGCACAATATTGCAGTTGCCAGCTGACATGGACTGCTGGATTATTTAACATTCTCTGTGCTGAGAAACTTAGCATCTGGAGACGTGGACATGTCTGGTCTTGCTCTTTTTTCCCTTTCATCCAGCCATTCACTCACCTTTGTCTTCTCTGCTGTTACTTTCCTGTACCCAACACTCAGACATCACCACTGTTAATCTAAGGGGAGCTTGTAAAATGCTTTGTCTCTTTACTTGATTCCTCTTAAGATGAGTAGGGGGAAAAAGTCACAATTCAGATTCTTTATGCTAAAATGAATCTACTTTAGTCTCTCCTCCCAACTGCCCTCACCACCAAAATCTTTCCCAATGTGTCTGTGTGTTTTAAGTGAGTTTTATGTTTTTTTGTTTCCCTGGTGATAGATATACCAGGTTAAGAGAATGTGGCTATTTGTTTAAAATCCATTGCTCTGTTACCAGGCAAAGGTAAAAAAATAATGATAAAAACAGATATTAGGGTTAATGGAATATATAAGGCCACACACAGAGACCTCAAAAGTCTCTGCCAGGCAATAAACATAAAAAGATATTGGCCGAATTGAGCAGACTCTTCTACGTTCTGGCAACCTGAAATGCAGGTAAGCATTTGGGATTGCGCTTTGCTTTCCAACTCTAACACTACAACCAGGAAGAAAAAAGTTCAGTACGACTACACTGTAGGAAAATGCATGTAGCTTCAGCAGGTGTGATGAGCAGGATGAAGGACAGAGAGAATGTGGAAGTCGTGGCATGAGTGAAAGATACCAATTTTGGTTTCCTCTGTCAATCTGCCTCACTTTTCTGGAACTTCTCTAAGCAAGGACATTGTGCCACCCATTCGCAAGTCTAGAATTTCAGGAAAGCGTTGTTTGCTGTAGTATCCTAAGAGCAACTCAGTCACTTTCACCGTAAATGGATAATACAGAGTGTACGCGTGTTGTTTTGTGGGTGCACTTCATTCTCTTCAGTTTGGCAGTTTATGTTGAGGCTAGCGCACTGAGGACCATAGCAGACTTTACGCATGCTAGGTAGGTCCTCTATCACTGAGTTACATATCAACTCAGTAGTTTGTGATTTCTTACTTTATACCCTTTGACAATCACAACTATAATGTGAGAGAAAAGTGCCGTAACTAAACAGGGGGAAGAAATTGCAAATGACATCACATCCTGAGACGACTCTTATCAAATTATATTTAAACCTTGGTTATGTAAATGGTTTTAAAGGTCAAATAAAAACAGAATGGTCTTTATTACTCGAGATAGGCTCTTTTATGCTGCAGTAAAATGTAACTCTCAATGTCAAAAAACCATCAAGGATTTGTTTCTGCCTGTGCTATGTATAGGCCACGTGAAGGTTCTCACCACACTGCATTTTGAGGTGCCTAGGTTGATGCAATGACAGTTTTTGAGATAAGAGGAAAGTGACACAGAAAACCAGACCATGTCTCTTGCTCAGACCGCATCAACCAGAGACAGCCATACGGTCACTCTTGACTTCAGCAGAACCTAACTCTCCACAGGGATGGGTATAGAACTGTAGGAATACATGGGTCCCTCTTCAGTCTCCCCCCAAATGATCACCCTACTACTGGTCTGGACTTCACACCCCCCCATCCAAGAGCGCGTGACTCTCAGCCAGCGCCACGTTGATTATGTCTCTTTCTTCCTAGACCTTCCAACACTTGGTCCACACTTTGTACCCAATGACTGTGGGACAACTGCACAAAGAGCTCAGCCGCCCAAACCCTTTAACTATGTCTCATGTAACAGGGCATTTGGTCTCTTCTCGGCGCTTTTGTTTTTTCAAGTTCCCACCCTGGTAATAAATTTCCTCAGCATTCTCTCTGCTTCGTGGAACTTTCTACACATTTGGCTTCTGGCAATGGGTTTTTACCTTCAGATTTACTCCACTTGGCTTAAATGTCTGTGACAATGCCTGCGGTCTCTCTTCCAATATTCAATGAACAAGATGCAGCGGGAAGATACATGGTTATGGCACCCTAGGTATCTGTGTTGCATGGCACTGTTTGTACCTCATTAGTAAACATTTTCTTTAAATTATCTTGGATACTCATTAAATATTATCAGCTACTTAGAACCAAAGGATAATTATGAGTTTAATGAAGCGTGCACCAGCTTGCTCAAGTCTAACGTTTGTCTCTCTGCTGGGACCCCATTTTACTTTGCACTTATCCTTCAGCAAAGCTCCTCTACAAAGTCACTTTGGCAATAAGAAGTATTTAATTAGATTAATGAATTTTTATCGCCTCTCCCAGGGATTAGGCTTGTTAAGTCCTGGCGACCAAAGAACAACAGATTTTTTTTTTTATTTCTGAATGTTTGGGGCTGCAGTCGAGGGGCTGCTGTGGCAGTCCCCGAAAGTCGGGCTGCTCTGGGCAGGTCTACCTGGGGCCCCTCGCAGGCTAGGGAGATCTGGCAGAGACAACCGGAGCTGTCATCTGAATCACAGAAATCAAAATGCAAATGAAATCATGTGCGCCCCAAGTAGGGCCTTTAGGCGGCTGTCTTTCTGTCAGAGGCTGCTGCCTCACCACACCCCGAGACAATGTGTCCCGCTTCCTCGACTTGCGGGTGGTGTGGAAGAGAAGGCCCTCCAAGCCGAGTCTCAGCTCTTGGCTCAAGCATGGCTGTCCACAACCATCCCCTCGAGGCACCACACCGGTGACAGGAAGGCGTGATGAGTGAGTTCTTTTTCCAGGGGCTTGTGCTATCCACAAGAAGTAATATAAATATGTAAAATTATTTGGGCATATTATTTTTAGTTTATACTTTGAGTTGTGGCAATATCTTTCATCCAGAAACTTCAAAGCACTTAAGGAAAAAAAACAGCCACATTTTCCCCCATCACATTCCCACAAGGCAGGGATAGCCCCGTTTAATAGAATTGAGGCACCAAAGCACAGATTGGGGTAACATAAAATAAGTCAGTGCCACAACAACAGGGCTGCCCTGTGGCGTGAAGACCATCATTCTCTCAGAAATATGCAAATGCAAATGGGAGCACAGAATCATCTCTCTCTGAACTGGAGGCGACTCCCCCAGAAAGAGACAGAAACAGGAATCGGTCCTAAAACAAAACAGGAGACTTCCTGAAATGATAATTTTTTTTTAACCAGAACAGAAAGGAAGGAGAAATATTAAGTGAGCTGGTGAAATTAAAAGGAGCTTCGTGCAACTCAGAGGAAAAGGCAAACTAAAATATCAACAAGGAGGGATTCCCAAATTTAATCAATTTGTAAACACTTAGAGTTTATTATACAACATGCGTAGTGGCCATATAATTTATTGCCTGAACTGAGACATTTGGGGGAGAAAAGGGAGACTTCAACAATTACATTCATTGTGTCTCTCTTCTTCATCTCTGACATCAGGCTGCAAGCAGTGCTGTATAGTCCCTTTAATAAGTGTTATCATTTCAGCTCTCTCCAAGTGTTACAAAGCCCTCACGATGTGATAAAGAAACAAGAATAAAAGTTTCTTTAAAAATGAGTGTGGAGAAGAGCTTTCCATAGCTGTAAACCATAAACCGGGCTTATAGCTTTCTTCTTACTTAAACTGAGTCTTTTCTCACAACTCCAGGTGGAAGAAATGCTGCCTGTGAATGGATTATATAGACTAGTTTATAACCTGATTTCCCCCTTCTTTCCGATTTTTTAACCCGTGTTCTCTGTTGTCTGTGTTTAACCACTCTAACACAAGCAGTCACAAAGGAGGCAGGGCTGGGCGTCGTGGCTGTGAGACACAGACATTTCCGGCTACACCGACCAACCCCTCTGAGGGCTTCAGGGACAACTGGGACTCCGGCTCCTACTCATCCTACTGAGAAAGCTCACAGAAAGACGAGCGCAGTGTAGGCTCCTCGGGAAAGCTGTTTCAATGCTCGCAGTAAGAACCCGCAGGCGACCTCCACTTCTGTTCTCCAGAGCCTTCTTTCACGCTGCGCATGCCCACTGCCTGCGCACTGCCCCTCTCCGGCGGATTCTTGCTTTCTCCTTCTTGACGCCTGAGGAGCATTGCATGCTAGAAATCTTCATTTGTAACCAGAGACGTGGTCCGAGAAGGGAGAGGTGGCGGGTCTCCCCATTCCTAATGACAACCTCTCAGCGGTGGAGGCTCAGAGACAGACCCTGAAGAGGCCTCACACCCCTGTGTAACCAGAGACGACAAACATGACACTGCCAAAGCAGGGGACACTTGTGCGAGAGACTCACCGCCATCGCTTCTTTCTTACGTCTGCAGGTGAGATGCGGTTTAAAGCTGGTGGGTAACTGCAGTTGTGCTGGTATCATTTAGCACTGTTTGAATGGCAGCTCTGATTCATCATAGGAGCCAGACCTGTCCTGCTCCAGAGAGCCACCTCCTCCAGTACAGGACAGCTCAGACAGTGCAGACGCAAAGGCTGTGTAAGCAACGCTGATGTCAGACTACCCCCTGCTGGCCAGAAGGAGAAGAAAAAGAAAAACAGGTGCCTATCACGAGACCAGGCCGCGTACAATCACAAGAGACCTGCGTAGATGAAGTATTTCTATTTCATCTAAGTTCTATGAGCATGACCGCAGAAGGAACCCACTCTGAGCAGTCCAGACAAGGCTTTACCGTAGCATCACCATTCGTTACAGGGTCTATGGGCTTGAACAAAAGAAGAGCATGATTTATGAAAAAAAATCTAAGCTGAATTCCACATTAATGTCCTTCAAATTAATGAACAGTGCAGTCATTCTCTCTCACTCTCTCTCTCTCACACACACACACACTGCATACATGGAATTACTGACTAACCACTGACATAATACCTCTGCTACAAACCAGTCCATATTTGCAACCTCCAATACCCTAAATCTGTTAGGTGTAAGACTAATAAATTTATGCTAATAAAAGTACAAATTTCCTTTGCTACAAAGGTGTTTCCTCAATTCAAAAAAAAAGCCAAGCAAACTTCAGCCACTCTCTGAACTCCACAGTCCAATATATAATCTAAATCAATGATTCAGAATTGATTCAGAATTTAGAATTTAGATTCAGAAATAAGCATTTACTTCTGGGTTTAGTTTATTTAACTATTTAGCTTTATTTGGGTATTCTATTTTTTAGAATTTTCATAAATTTCATACTAGTTTTCATACTTCTAAGACACAGTAAGTTATGAAATTAAGCACAAACTCAATTATGTTGGTCAGAATTTGTCTTGTTGCATTCTTCCCACAGAGGAGCCATAGCCTGGACTCCATCACAATAATCAAACATCACGTGAGCAGCACTCATGTGACAGATTCTCCTTGGCTTTATTTAAGTGGACCTTGCGCCTGGCCTTGAACTTGTAAGGCCAACAGCACTGAAAACAGGTTACGGTGAGAAGAGGAGCAGTGTTTCAGGGACAGTGCATCGGGTTAATGAAACTAGGTGCATTGCCACTTCATTTGTTGTCCTTGGCTTCAGGACAACTCCAGAAACTTTGGAGCTCCATTTAAACTCAGTCTAGTTCCTGGGAAGAATACACGTTACTAAAGCAATCACACACCCACTCATCAAATCTACTGCAGGGTCTTAACTGGGCAGAGTAAAAGCAAAGCAATGCTGTCACTGGTAAAACTGTCCATCTGCTAACGGGCACCACCAGCAATGGCCACACCTAGTCTCGACCAGTCAACGGAGATTAGAGTTCTGGGAGAGTGGCTGTTCACATCCTCTCAAAGAACGGGGAGGGGAGAGCACAGATTGCTACCACTGTCTTCCAATCAGAAGACAAGTGCCAACTTCAGAGTCAACATCTCCTGAAAGAACAAATCAGAAGACCACCATAGGTGTGGTCAGACGACAGTAAACTCGGGAGTATCCCAAACGGTAACTCTTCAACTTGCCCTCCCTCCTCTCTGTTCTTGTTTAAAACTCTGTGGCTAGAAGTATGAAGTAGCAATGGGAGTGTCTCTCTTTCTCACACACACACATACACTACATACATGGAATTATTGACTAACCATTGACATAATACCTCTGCTACAAACCAATCCACACTTGCTTGGACAATGTCTTAGCAGTGAAAAGCATCAAATGCTGCTGGAGCACGTTACTGAGGGCACAGCAGAGTGGGAAGGGCTGGCTCGTGTGTACTGATGACGGCAGTCTTTAAGGACCTCAGTGTCAGGTCTAATCCCATGTCACTCTTCCTTCTTCACAGACTTTCTTTCCTCCAAAATGAAAAAGTGCTGACAGCCAGTAGGAACAGAGAGCAACCCTATCTATCAGTCCGCTTTGGCCCATGCACAGTGCTGTGTTGCTGGGCTGTTCACAGCCCTGCGCAACAGAAAACGGCAAGACCACAATGAGATGCACGTTGCTCAGCAAGTAAGATGACTCAGCACGTAAAAGCATCCACAGCTGCAGCTAAGGGAATTCACACAAGGAAAAGGAAAGAATGTCACAAGTTAACTGGCCTCCACTTGAGTGCACACACACACACACACACACACACACACACACCAAATGTAAAATAAATAAAAATCTGTAATTAATAATGAACCATCTAAGCAGAGAAACATGCAGAAAATAAAATCTGTTTAAAACTAAGGACCATCCAGCTACACCACTCCTGGGCATATACCCAAAAGATGCCCCACCATTCAATAAGGACATTTGCTCAGCTATGTTCATAGCAGCTTTATTCATGATAGCCAGAATCTGGAAACAGCCTCGATGTCCCTCAACAGAGAAATGGATACAAAAATTGTAATACATTTACACAAAGGAATACTACTCAGCAATTAAAAGTAAGGAAATCATGAAATTTACAGACAAGTGGATGGAACTTGAAAAGATCATCCTGAGTAAGGTATCCCAGAAAAAGAAAGACAGGAATGGTATATACTCACTTATAAGCAGATATTAGACATATAATATAGGATAGCCATACTAAAATCATACTAAAACCAGACCTAAAGAAGCTTAGGGAGGATGCTTAAATCTCATTCAGGATGGCAAACAGGGATAGACACCAGAAGCAGTGGAAGAGAGGAAACAGGATGGGAGCCTACTATAGAGAGTCCTGCAAAAGGCTTCACCCAACAGGGGATCCAAAGCAGATGCTGAGACTCACGGCCAAACTCAGAGTGCAGGGAGTCGTATGGAAGAAGAGGGGGGTGGGGATAGAGGGACATGGAGGGGACATGAGCCCCACAAGGAGACCAACAAAGCTAAAAAAATCTAAGCACAGAGGAGTCCCGCAGAGATTGATACACCAACCAAGGACCATGCATGGAGAGAAACTACACTCCCCTGCTCAGACGTAGTCAATTGGCAGCTCAGTCTCCATGTGGATTCTCGAGTAAGGGGAGCAGGGGCTGCCTCTGTCATGAACTCAGCTGACTGCTCTTTGGTCACCTGCCCCTGGTGATGCAGCCTTGCCAGGCCACAGAGAAAGAGGATCCAGGCAGTCCTGATGAGACTTGATAAGCTATGGGCAGATGGTAATAGTGGAGAACTCCCCCTTTCCATGGACTAGGGGAAAGGGATGGGCAGAAGAGGGAGGGAGGGTACGACCGGGAGGAGTTGAGGGAGGAGTCTTCAATTGGGATATATAATGAATAAATTGGGAAAAATTAAAATTAAAAAACTAAGTATCATAAGAAGACAAACTTATAAGATGTTTTGATATAAATTCTTGGAACATATATAAATTTATGGAATGAGCCCTTAACTATCCTTTATGTTGGCCATCTTCATGATCAATGTAGATCCATTTCATCTTAGCTTGAGTGTTTAAATGTTGTTTATTTTTTTAATTTGTTTGGGTTTTGTTTTGTTATTGCTCATTTGTCTTTTGAGATAGCGGTTTCCAATCAGGATCATATGAGCCATAGCTCAATTAATTCATTCCATGCTAAATTGCCTCTCAGATAATGATGGCTGCATTTATTGTACACGTGTGTGCCAGGCACCATGCTGGCATTTCACATACAGTGCAACATTAATCCTTGCATGGAGGGTTCATGATCATCCCTGCTTATAGATGGGCACATGGGGAACTTGCAGGTGGGACTGGAAGTCACTGAATACCAGAGACTGGCCTCTTGACTAAACTATCTACCAATCACTTCACATGCCGAGGCTATGCTTATAAATAGTACATACGCATGTGTCTATATGGATGTAGTCACACATGCAGATCTACGATTCTTAAGAAGTTGAGCATTTCTAAACTTGAGAAAGGAGTTGATGCCTGATCCATAATACAGATCACTTTATCAGCAGGTAAAATTTATTCAGCTTTATCAGCAGCATAATGAAACCTAACAAGCCTCACGTCCTTCTTATTGTCTGCACAATATTACAGATATATAGAATGTATAACATATATTATATATGTATTAGCAAAATAGTCTTGCTATCTTCCACCAGCCTTTGATAAACCTTTTCCCTGAAGTTTGATTTCATATTTCTACATACTGTTTTAATATCCCAAACAATCTGGCCCAATAAATCTCCTTTACAAAGGAAAAGTTAGAAAGAGAGACAGAGATGTGTCTTTGCATTATGATATTACACATATGAGGTTAACCAGACATAAAAATTTCACTCTATTTGCTGAAACATACCATGTCAATGGGCCAGCCATCTCTTTCTCTGTAGCAAGGATGATGTTAATTTCTCATGAGTCACGTGTGAAGTGACCAGGGGAAGAAATACAATCAATCCACCGAGAAATTGGATCTGCAAAGGTACCTGGTAATGGAATGGAAATACCACAGACTCTGCTTACAGCTAAGGTCTTGACAACATCTATTCTGCTTGGCACTGAGAATTTTTTTAAAAGAGAGGAAAGGAGAGAAGGATAAAGTGGAAATCTAATTTTGAGAAATAAGGATTAAAGGTTCCATTATTCATGCTGTTTTCACTGTATATATTGAGTTAACAGTATGTGATTTTACTGGATGAAAATGTGGGCCCCATGCAAGGAGAATGTGGAGCAGATAAATCCCCACCGTGACAGTAATGAGGGAGGGTTAGTGTCTTGTCGGCATGAGGCAGTAAACAGTCCTGGGCTTTGAGCTGGAGTAATAAGTGGAGATTGTTCCTGGGCTTACTGGGGAGCGCAGATAGCTTCTACCACAGGAAGAGCACCCCCTCCCTGGTAGAGAGGCACACCCTGCTAGCTTCCTGCTTATCTGTTCTAATGTGGGAATTGTGGACCCCAAAGTGCAAGCTCCTGCAGGGGGCAGGGCTGCAAACTCCTCCGAGTTGGCTGCCTGCCTTCTTTTATTTATTTATTTATTCTGCCTACATACTGTTTTGTCAATATTTGAGATGTAGGTGTCTCTCTCTACCACTCACCTCCTTCCTATCCGTGAGGTCAGGGGTCAGGAGAAGAAAAACCACTTATCAAGTTAAGTAAAGGAAACCCTGAGAAGTCCAAATGTGGATCAATCCATAGAGGTAGGATGGGAAGAAAAAAAAAACATAATAAAGTGATTCCTGCGCCCTGTAATGAGTCCTAATCCACACTACATTTACCTAGCCTCCAAGCCAGAAAGCCAAAGATCTACAAGAGGAAAAGCTAGCAGTTCATCTAAATCTCATAATCGGCCAGCTAGCAGGAAATCTGGGGAGTTAACCTCAACCTTCTCTGGTTCCCGTATTACAAAGAAAAGGAAAGGGGCCTTTCCACTTTGCAAGCAGATACAAGCAGTTGGTTACATTCATTTGAAGCTAATCGCCTTATGACTTCCTGCTGCTCACCGTTTAAAATCCTGCCCATCAGCATTGTGGTGGAGACCAGTGAGGTAAGAATTATCAATATAGGGGGAAACCTGAGAGAGAACAAGGTACATGCATGTTATTGGAGTGCTGCAACATACTTCTTAGTCACAAGGAGAAAAAATATATAATGAAAAATCCAGGCATCCATCTGCACCCAGTGACCAAAACTAACATCATCTATGAGAGGAGATCCTGGTCATTTGCCTACGTGTGTGTCATGAGAATAACCATGGAGCATGCTGGCAAATAACAGACTTGTGAGAGGATCTAAGCACAAGGAAGTATTCAACAGCATGAGACAATTTCCATTAACAACAACAACAACAAAAGCCCTGCATTAGTCAATACTCCCAAGTGGAGCAGAGCTCTGAGGCAATAAAAAGGTTCTATAGCTGGGACTGGTGGCACAGGACTGCAATCCTGCATACAGGAGGCAGAGGCAGGCAGATCTCCGTGAGTTCAAGGCCAGCCTGGTCTACAGAGTGAGTCCAAATCAGCCAAGGAGAAACCCTGTCTCTAAGTAAATATTTAAATAAATGGGATCTATATCACAGCTTAGCCAGTAAAATAAGAGCATCCAACAGAAAGCTTGCCTTTGAGGAATCCAGCAAGTCCTGGCGAGTCGAACTTCACCGTGGTGGGTCCTGGGAGAAGCAGTCCAGCATTCGCTTAGCTGCTCAGGCACTTTACACCTCAGTGTCTCAGCTGCCCCACCACCGCTTACTGAGCAAACAAAGGTTGGACTCCGCCTCTCTAGGGCATCCTCCTCTTGGGATCTTGGTAATCTCTAATCCCAGCTATGGGCAAAAAGGATGCAAACTGCAGCCAGGAAGAAACTTTAATGTAGCTAGTAGGATAGCTGTGAGGTGAATCAGTGGAAAGGGTGTGGCATTTGTAGGCGTGGAAGCCAAGTTAGCCTTGTCAGAAAAAGACTTGGATGCACATAGCTCCATACTTAGCAAGTGACCATGGAGCTTCCTTCCTCACACTTACCCTGCTCTAACAATTGCCCATTTAACTTTTCCAGCTCAGAGACAAAAAGAAAGAGAATGTCCATTCATTGACACAATGTTTCCAAAGGTACAATGAGAATAATAAGACACCTCACAGCATGGGACGCTGAAAGACAGCATTTATTGAGCACTTACTGCATGTAAGGCACTGTGGAAATGCTTCCCCTCTTCTTCTTACAACGCTTAAACCAGGCAATGTTATTTTCTCTATTACTTAGAAGAAGAAACAGAATATAGTCTGCCCAAGTCTCACAACTAGTGACAGCTGAGATACAAGCGTGAGCAGCCAACTGTGGACCTGATAGAGCTTCATACATACAAAGCGCTCTTTGAAGATGGCTGTAATATATCTGTGTATCTTGGAGTCAAAAAAGCAGAGCTGATTGCAACTCACTTCTTATAAAGATGAAATATGTATTTCAGCCTCTGCCCACAGGCCTTTTTCTCTGAGTTTGGATGTGGTTAGAGCTTTTGCTTGAAGCAGCTCCTGTCCGGTGGGAAGAGTCTCTCCCTAGAAACGAGGAGAACTAACTCTTTCCTTATTGCAGATGCTGAGACTGGCCCTAGACACCCTTCATCTCATGTAAACATCACACCCCTTCTATGAGGGTGGCCTTATTATCCATATTTAAATGGCTGAGGAAACAGGGGTCCAAATGGTTCAGTGGCTTGCTTTTGTCTACTGTGGTCCAGAGCTCACAGATTTTTCACTTAGCTGTGTGATTCCACTCTAATCTGAAAGGCAAATGCTATCCTCAGAGCCCTTCCATCATGCTCCCAAAGTCAGTGTTAAAAACAAGAATCTGCTTTTTGATCACTTCCCCCTGGCAGGGCTGCCTCACCAGACCACAGGGGAAGAGGATTGGCTCATCGATGCGACGCGATGTGCTGGGGTGGGTTGGTAGGGGGATGTTCCACTTTTCTGAGGAGTAGGGGAAGAAGGATGGGGAAGAGAAAGCTGGGGCAGGGAGAGGAGGAGGGAGGGAGCTATGATCGGATGTAAAGTGAAAAAATAAATTAATTAATCAAAAATTTGAGAACAACAAAAACAGTGTCATTATGGAATGCTGTTACAGCGTTCCTTTCCTTTTTCATTTCATTCATGTATGGATTCATTCACTTAGGGGAGAGGGACACAGCACATGGCTGACAACCACAGCATATTTGTGGATGTCAGAGGACAACTTGCAGGACTCAGGTTCTTGGACTTGGTGGCAAGCACCTTTAGCAGCTGAGCCATCTCGCCAGGCTTTCTTTGTAGAATAAAATCACTTTAAAAAAAAAAAAAGTACTGGCAAATACAGTAGTCTGAAATAAAATTCACACGAGAGCGAACTTTGTTGTTATTTCTACAAACAAAAAAGCAAAGCTTGGGATGAGAAGTGGTGAAATAAGGTGTAGGGAGTTAGGATTTCTCCACGGACAAGACGAAGACCCTCATTCCACTACTCAGCGAGCAGCAGCAGGAACAGAGGTTGCCGTGTGCCTTGTGGCAGAGGACACTGTGGTGGTCCCATGGATAGTGGATGTCAGGGTTCCCTGATGAGTTTTAGAAGAGCCCGAACAAATGTTAAGAAATGGGAAATACATTCTTTCTTTTCATGGCTGGTTAATGAATGATGTCCAGGAGATTCCTTGACAGGGAAATTTTAGATCTCTGATCCGAGGATCTGGTGAAAAGAGTACTGATTTTCCAGGGAGCTAAGCATTCCAGAGCCGTCCCCGTCTTCTATCAGCGCTTCTTACTAGCTGTGTAACTTTGAACAAGTGGCTTCACCCGTCTGAGCACCCACTTCTTCATGGGCAGAACCTGGAGGTATTGTGAGTATGGAGGGAAAAGTTCAGAGAACTTCTGAGCTACCCTCGTGCCCTTGTTTCTGCTACCTTTGGACAGAGGTCCTATGGTCTCTGTCTTAGTTAGGGTTTTATTGCTGTGAAGAGACACCATGCCCACAGTAACTCTCATAAAGGAAAACATTTAACTGGAGCTTGCTTACAGTTTCAGAGATTTAATCCATTAGGATCATTGTGGGAACCATGGCCTCTGGCAGGCAGACATGGTGTTGGAGAAGGAGCTGACAGTTCTACATCCTGGTGGGCAGGCAGCAGGAAGTGAATATCACACTTGACCTTGCTTGAGCACTCATGACACTAAAGCCCATCACCTAGTGAGGACTTCCTCTAACAAAGCCACGCCTGCTCCCACAAGGCCACACCTCCTAATAGTGTCACTGTCTATGAGCCTATGGGGGCCATTTTTATTCAAACTACCAGTCTCTTAGACAATAGTTCTGAATGTTTATAGTAAATAAAGACTCTTTAAAAAAAAAAAAAAGAAAAGAAAAGAAATAACATTGAGAAGGTTGGGGAGATGGCTCAACCGGTAAAGTGCTTGATGTGCAACTGTAAGCACCTGAGTTTAGATTCCCAACATCCTCATTAAACAAGAAAGAAAATGAGTATGGCCATAGCTAACACCTGTAACCCCAGCACATGAGGGGAGACAGGCAGAGAGCAAGCATCAGGTTAAATGAAGAGTAAAGAGTGACAAAGACACGCAATGTTTCCCTCTGTCCTCCACAGGTACATCCATGGATGCAGCACACAGGCATGCACATCCATGAACACATGCAGCAAACATGCACACAGGCACGTGTGCACATTGTCTGCAAGCAAACTGTTCCCCTACTCCGATGCAATAATCTGCAGCAAAATCAAAGACCAGATTCCCCTCCCTCTCACCATGAGGAGCACTTCCCAAGGTCCTCCTAACACTGCCTCTTCAAACACACTAGCAAACCTCTCTTTGCCTTGCACTGGCCAGAATGCCCGCTTCATTCCAAGGGTTTGCTGTGGCATTTGGTCACGAGGAGTGAACTCACCCTGTCTGGCCAGACTTATGTCACCATCAGGTGCTTCCAAAATCCTAAATAAGAAAGTAGAACCACTCCACGGCAATCAAACTCTTTTGAAGTTGCTTTCACTTCTCTAAAGTGTCTTAAGGAAATATTATTTCCCACCTAATACCTGTAAAGTGATGATAATTCTCAGGAAGTATACATAGAGCTGGTCCTAAACACCAGGGCTTTGGAGAGCATTTACCCAAAGATTTTACTGTGGTTTATTAGTTAACAAAACCAGTGCTTCGGCGGCATATTCCACGCCAGTGGTCGCTCTTTCTTCTGCTTTCTCCTAACAGATGAGAATGAAAACAAGCAGTGTCATTTACCATTCTCCCAGGAAGAGGGAGTGGAGGGCCGCCAGCCATAGGTTCCTCCTCATGCCAATGGCCACACACAGGTTGTTACTGTGTGGCAACAAAGCCTTACAGACCTTACTTGCATCTCAAGATTCTTGTCTTCACTGAGAATGAAGTTGAGATTTCAAACCCAGAAGCACAAACTGACAGGGTCCTACGAAAGTCCTGGCACAGACGCAATCACTCACAACATTCATTGTCCACTAGTAAAGAATGCGATGAAACCATTGACTGTTAATATGATAAAACTGCTGACTGTCCTGATTGGTCTGTAGTCTGTGGCAGCAATGGTCAGCTGCTACAATGGTGACTGCGCTTTGCATATAATCAATGTCTATGCAAACATACGTAGTAGGAAATAAGTCATCCTCTGTCAGACTAGCATAAGTCACGTGTCTGCAGAGTCCTCATGAAGATGGGATCTCTCCGCCTCTCTTCCGGTTCTCATATTTCCCACATCCTTGCTTCTCATACTCCCACATCCTACTTTCCCAACAAAGATTCCTCTTGTTCCAAAGGACAAAACCAACACCAACTGCTTCCCTTCTATTCTGCCCAGAGCCTTCTTGCCCATATTCCTGAAATACCACCCTAAAGCAACTGTTTGCTGCTGTGAGGAAAAGGCATGGCACGAAAGGGAGTGTAAGATGAGCTCTGTGCATCCAAGGATATTTCAGACGTGGCTGATCTAAGCACCTGTGGATCTTAGTCAAACCCAGAGCTCCCCCTAATGACCAGCCCTTGAGGAAAAAACAAGAGGGAAAGGGGAGGAGATGGAAAGAAGAATAGAGGGAGAGAGAGAGAGAAGGACAGAGGGAGGGAAGGAGAGAGAGAGAGGTTGCTTATTGTCTTCTGCTTCCATTTACCAAAACAATAAAATAAAATAAATAAAGCCACTGGGAAGTGCTGATCACATCTGAGATAGCGCAGCCTCCAACCCCTCTATGTGTCACCCCGACAGGCTCTGTGATGGGATTCCACCTGTCAAGCCTCAATTTGGGGTCCTCAGTTTGCGTTGAACCAGGATCCCACGTCATCTCCTCACACTAAGTGCCAGGCTGCAACCATGTGCTCCAGGGATCTCTTTGAAAAATTCTATTTTTGGTTCTGCATTAAAGGATTGCATTTCTCCTGAAGGCCAGCTGTTGGCTGACTCCAGCACCAAAAACATCGTCTTCTAAGTGCACTCCTGTGTTTCTTCCTGCTGGTCCTAATCCTCTGGCTGAGAACCAAGAAGAAGTCTCACTGAGGGCTTGTTTGCTTGCTGGTAGGACAAGACCTTGGTGTCTGCTCACCCCAGGAGTACCCGACAAACCGATGAGCCACACAGTTCTCTAAAACAGAGTGGCTTCCACACAGAAGAAAACAAGCGTTTGTTCTAAAGCTGAGGAAAGCCTCCTCCTGCAGCACCCTTCCCAGGCAGAACAACTCAGACACAGCTCCCATCCATCCTTCCTCTTCTCCCCTTCCTCTTTTGAGTCCAACTCAAGTTTGTAGGACCCCTGCTTTTCCCCTGGGCCCCATATTCTGTGCTTGTGTGGTATAACTTGGAACTTAAATGTACCTCAAAGGCCCATATTAAAGGCTTGGTTTCTGCCTATAGCACTGCTGACAGATTGATTAAGAAGGGGGAGTCTGAAGGAAGTTGGAGAACGCCTTTGAAAGATTATGTCGCAACCCATGTCCTTGCCTTCCTCTCTCTCTGTTTTCTGGTGGTGATGAAGTGGGCAGCCCTGTCATGTGATCTCTCCATGATATGCTATGTCAGAAAAGGCCCAAGCAACGTAGCCAACAGATCATGGACTAACATCTCTGAGGCTGTGAGCCAAAGCATCTTTCCTCCTTTCATATTGTGTGTCTAGGGTGTTTTATCATGGCAACTGAGAGCTGACTGACATGCCTGAGTATTAGATGATAGCCATTAGCCACAGATCTTTCCCTTCCAGCCTTCGGTCTGCACTCAAGAAATCCCTACCT
Organism: Rhombomys opimus; assembly: GCA_010120015.1. Lineage (NCBI taxonomy): Eukaryota > Metazoa > Chordata > Mammalia > Rodentia > Muridae > Rhombomys > Rhombomys opimus. The sequence goes on from REGO01000192.1 coordinate 1,743,654, forward strand.
GCAGGGCCTGACATTCCTAAACAACATGATCAATGTACTTACTCAGGGAATGGTGAACCATAGACAGAGTAACAGCAGCCAGAGAGTTTTTTTTTTTTTAAGACCTTGAAGTATTTTCAAATCTCCTAAATTATCAACACTGTAAAATCATGGTACTGCATACATTTAAAAAACAAGTCACACCAAGAGTGTAGACCCCCAGTAACTTCAACCACCAGGGCTTATCCATATACACCTGACCCTCGGAACAGCAGCAATGAGTGTCGGCTGTATGTGCCTTACAACTCTTAGTCCTTTCACAAGTAACTGTACTGACACACGCACACACTCCAGGCACAGTGCCTGCAAACAGGAATTAATCAGATATATAACATATTAGCACCAATTAATTTATTTGGCATTTCTTCCAGGTAACTTTCCATTTAAAATTCCTGTCTCCAGAAAATCTCCAAGAGATAACACTAATAAAATCTGACAATTTAAGGATCAGTGCGGTTGCCATTCCAGCAGCACAAGGCTTCCCACCACCTCTATACTTTTTGGGAGTTGGGTGTTTGCCACGTTTTCAACAACATTTGTACTATCTCGTTGATTTGCTCCAATAGTTTTACCTAAGAACTAAGCGGAAGATATAGTCTAACATTAAATAACTTTTGGAACAAAGCAGACTATTCATAAACAAATACAAATCTCTGAGGTGGACCTGAAAATGAACTCAAGCTCAGAGTCTGAAATAAACTGCAGCATTTTGTTTCTGTCTTTCTATATATTTCCCTTTCTGGTTGGCTTTTAAATGAATCTGTATTCATAAGATAACTCAAATATGTCTTCAGGCAAATGCCATGTTGTTTTCAGCTAAGAAAAAAAACCTGGGCAGGCCACGAGTTATCAGAATGTCAGTCACTGAGTTCAAAGCGCAGACAGCCAGTGCAAAATTTCCAGGGTGGTAGAACCTGGAAAATTACTTTAAAAAATCATATGGCTAATTTTTTTTCTTTTATTTTCAAAACAAAAAATTTAATTGGATTGGTTTATTTATTGAGATGATAGATAGGTCATACATAGGTGGAGGCAAGAGAGGTAGATAGATAGACAGACAGACAGACAGATAGACCAAAAATAAATTATGGAAGAAAGAATTAATATTGGATTACTATTCCATAGGGTTAGAGTGAGACCATAATGGTAGGGATTGCATGGTAGCTGGAATAAGAAGCTGAAAGATCACATCTCAACTGCCAAGAAAGAAAACTGCAAGGGGATGAGCTTGTAAACTCTCAAAGCCTCTCAGAGTGGAATACTCCTTCTAGAATGTACCTACAGCGTATACAACCTCCCCAGATAGCACTGTCAACCAGGGGCCAAATGTTAAACTACCTGAGCCTATTTGGGAGTGGAGTGGGGACAGTTCTTATCCTCTGTGGATGGGTAGGAGGGTGCTGGATGGATGGGTACTGTTTAGGCCTCACAACAAAATGCAAAGGTTTTGAGGACAGGATCTCCCAACCTTTAGCATTCTTCTTCAGGTCCCTGAGCAGAATTCCACCTACCAGGAGCATTCTTAAGTACTCGTCACCTGACTGTACTTGAAACTATGTTTCTCTGACTATTATTGCAGAGCTTGTCTTATTTTACCTGAAGGACTTTTCCAATTAGAATGTTATAATCAGAAGTTAATCAGGCAGAACATTCATAATACTGTCTATAATTTTACTAGGAAAAGAATATATTTATCCTAGGCATCACTTTCCTTCTTAGTCTCTCTACCTTTTATGCCATGCAAAATTGAGACTCTTATATCAAAAGCAAATTTTTAGAATATAATAGTAAAAATGTATTTTCATAAATAATATTAGTATGGCATTTTTATTGTTATGAAACATTTTTAATGTTATTTTTTGAATCCTCAAGCAGGTAAAAACCTTCATTGGTAAGACTATTTAATTTATCAGATTCTAGTCTGGTTTAGCCAAAAATAGGAAATAATTATTAAAACATATTTATTATAAATATGATTTTCAATTATCACAATTCAACTTGTGGTAAGGTAAAGGTATATACCTTCCAAAAGATAGCTATGGAACATTATAATGAGCTTTCATGAACACACCAATATTATTTGCATTGAGAAATAAAATCTTGGAAAGACGGCCATAGAAAGAAAATTTATATTTTTTTTAAAAAGTAGCAGAGGAGGAACCCTAGAAAGAAAGAAGAAAAAATGTCACAGAACTTAGGGAAGAAAAATTCCAGCTTAATTTCTGGTCTGGTGTGACCCCTGCACAGCGTGACCAACACTCTGCATCCTGGATTCCAGCCCTTTAAGACAGAGCAAGAACCCACTGACTGCACTGAACGGCCCTTAAGAACCTGAGCACGTGTCTGCTCGTGTTCTTTCAGTCTGTATTCTCTGATGCATCTGCATCCTCCAGACCGGGAGCTGAAAGAATGACAACAGGGGCCTGATCCGACACTCTCTTGCCAGCTTTTTGATCGTTTTTTCCCTGGCAGGAACAGCACAGTGCTCAGTCCTGATGCAACTAGATGAGCTGGGATGGATGGGAAAGGGAGCTCCCCTGTTCTGAGGAATAGAGGAGGAGGGAGGAAAGAGAGAGGGGAGGAGGGATGAAGCTACAACCAGGATATAAAGTGAATTAAATAATTTTTTTTTAAATAGGGGCCTGGCCCTCAGCCGGAAATGCCAAGATGATCCCGAGGCTGGGCGCCTACTCTACTTCCTAGTGGCCTGGGAAGCAAGCAAGTAGATGGTAGACTGGTGGGAAAGAAAGAAGCAGGCAAATAGGTAATGGAGAGGCAAAAGTGGAGACACGAAGGCGGTTTCTGTTCTTGGGAAATGGTGAGTTACACTGTCCATCAATAGAATCTGTAACAAACGCCAACTGCCAATGGGCCTCTTCCTTTGAGAAAACCCAAGCCGCTGTGACTCCCAGAGCTGCATCCTAGCACAGGAAGAAGAGCAGTGCCTGCAGAGTGGAGACACGCAACTGACTTGACACGTCATTCTGTGTTTACATCTCCTCACTTGCCTATCTGCTAAGCTCTCCAGATGGTTGTGGTACTGGGTCGTCCGTAAGACCGCATGACTCCATGTTGAATTACATTTTTTCTCTGCTGGGTTTAACTTTGGCCAAGGATTCATTTCCTTGGGAATGTTCGGATTAGACAAACATTTAACCATCTTACCTTTCAAGAGGAGATGTTATTCATGATGTGGCACCTGTGAGTACCACTACCATGACAAGCACGTGATGGAGAGATGGGGAAGAAAGAGAAACAGAATGGCTTGTGCACTATGAAGAGAGGCGGAACTGGAGATTTAAGGCTGAGGAGGGACAGCCTGATGTGAGTAGCCTCTCAGGAAGTGTGGGAGAGCTGGCCCTGACGGTGCGAGTGCTGGCAGCTGGAGGGCTGACCCACTCACCTACCACTGAGGACTCCGTCCAGGACAACAGGGGCCCACTGCAACATCTACCCCATTCATGAACGGCTGGAGAGTGTGGAGGAGCCAGTCCTACAGAGCCAAAGCTGCAGGATCTCCATGACACAGGACAACAGAATATCTGCAGAGTCCTCGTGAGGATCCAGTATTAAAAGTGTGGCAGAAGCCTGAGGCCTTGAACCAGACCAACGACTCATTGCAGTGAACATTTGCGAGTGAAGATGTGTGGAAGAAGGCTGTAGTCTGTGACAAAGTGTGACACACTGCAAGATGGTTTTGGTTCTGTTTTGTTTCTTTTGTCTTCTTTGGGGATGGGTGTGCAAAGGTGGAGGGAGGATATGGAGAAATGGGGAGACGATTGGGATTGGAGTGCATGATGTGAAATTCACAAAGAATCAATGAAAAAAAGTTAAAAACTTAAAAATGACAAAATAAATGTAAACACACACACACCTCCACAAGCTCCTCTTAGAGACATAATGTAAATGTGTTAGTTTAAGAGAAAATAAAAAGAATCACATCAAAGCACCTATCCAGTGAGCAAAGTGTCAGAATGAATGAAAGAGCAAGGTGGAATGCGGGTGAGAAGCTCAGAAAAAAAAAAAAAAAAAAAATGTGACCGGAGGAAGGACAGCTGCAGCAAAACATCTGGCTACCTCCTCTCTTCTCCTTAAATCACTACTATAAGCAAGCACAGTTCTCAGGAGACCCAAAAGTCACCTGGACCCCAAATTCCAAGAGTTTCTGAATGGCCCTCCTCCTGCTGTGCAGACACAGGAAACAGCATGTTTGCAAGCCCCTGTGTTACATTAGGTGGCCACAAACCTGTGAGCAGACTGTCCAGTGTATTCGTGAAAGATTTAGTCTTTAGTAGATATTTCCGGTTACAAAAAAAAAAAAAAAAAAAAAAAAAAAAAACACCTGCCTGGCACTCCTGTGAAAGGAGTAGTCTAAAGAACACCCCCCCCCCC
>REGO01000192.1:1748094-1927268 GCA_010120015.1 Rhombomys opimus
CCTGTGAAAGGAGTAGTCTAAAGAACACCCCCCCCCCCGACAGCTTCATGCTCCCTCTGCACAGGTACCAGATCTGTAACCTCATTCTGGAATCAAGATTACTTTGAGCCAGCTCTACAGAATTTAGCAAAAGAAAATGCACACACACACACACACCCCACACACATACACAAAGTGATATCTGACCCCGTGAAAGTCACTGTGCAAAAACAAGCTTCTTCCTCGGTACAACACTGTGCTGCAGGTCCTACAGAGATGAAGATGCTTGCCACTTCCACAACACGCCCCTGGCTCACACCTGAAGTTAGCAATTGGCTGCACTGAGGTCACACGGACCAGTTCAAACCTGCCCTTGCACAAGAATCTTTATCTTCCCGAGGGACCCCTGGAGGTAGGACTGAAGCCAGCACAGCATGTGTCCTCTGTTTGCTGGCACTCAAGCACTCACTTAACCCAGCAGAGGTCTTGTCAGTGGGAGGCTAAGTAATTCAAGAGGAGGAATTCCTGCTCTTGACAATGACTGCGGACCCAGGGGAAACCTGGCAACTTGAAAACTCCTGAAGGGTAAGGCCAGACAGCTATTTTATCCCCTTTCCACCTGGTCAGGCCGTCCTGTTCATCTACTGCGATGGCTATTCCTGGTTGTCAATTTGACTACATTTGGAACTAAGTAAAACCCCAAATGGCTAGGCACACCTGTGAGGGATTCTTTGCTTAACTGGATCATTTAAAACGAGAAAATCCACTTCAAATTCAGTCTTTGATGTAGGAAGACACACCTTTACTCCAGGTAGTTTGAGGTCGGAAGACCCACCTCTAATCTGGGCCACACTTTCCGCTGGAAGCATATATAAAGGACATGGAAGAAGGAAGCTCACTCTTTTTGCCTGAATCCTCCCATCCTCTCTAGCAAGTCCATTCCTTCACTGGAAATAGAGCCTACTTCTTCAGGCTTCTGGCATATGCTACAAACCAACTAAGACATCCAACCTCATGAACTGAACAATTATTGGCTCTGTGGACCTTCTGTACACAGGAAACCATTGCTGGATTAGGTGGACCACAGCCTGTAAGTCTTCTAACATAGATAGATAGATAGATAGATAGATAGATAGATAGATAGATAGATAGATAGATAATCTAATATATATGTCTATATATGTATATATATGTCTACATATAGGGATCGATAGATTATCTAATATATGTATATATTTAATATATCCACATGTGCATATATAATTTACATAGAGATTACACATATAGATATATATGTAATATATAGATATATAGAGAGATTCATTCTATAAATTGTTACTCTAGCAAACCCTAACATCTACCATCGCTGACAGTTATTTAAAATGATGCGTCTTCTTTCCAGCTTTGTTCCATGTCATAGGCGCTATATCCAGGATGTCCTCTCAGCTTTCTTTTCCCTGGTTGTTGCTGCCTGTTTGCTTGTCTTACTGGAATGGCGTGAAATGGTGGAAACTCGCTAAAATGTGACTAGGCGATCCCACTGTTGGTAAGGGTCATGCCTGGCCATGAATACACTGTAAGCAAGTAATTCTCAGCAATTTCTGGTATAATACAGGCTTGTGGTAGAAAGAGAGTCATGCCTAGGTATTTGTAGAACCTGGCCTAAGCAAAATACTGTTCTGTCCTTGCCATAGACTTGTGAATTCAGTATAGATTCTGGTTCATGGCATCTTGCCAAACAGCTTTCACAAGCCAGGCCAATGGTTCCAGATACCCAATGGCCTAGAAAAAGGAGACTGCCTCCACACACACACATGTGATTTCCTTTCTGATTGAGGTTTCCTTTCTGATTGAGGTTAGAGTGTTCCTTTCTGCAAGGAAAGAGGGAGAATGCAGCCATTACAGAACGAATAGCAGCAATTGTCCACCATCAAAATCGACTTCTCAAAGGAGAAAAGCCATGCATAGCTTAGCTTTCTGCTCATATGCATGTGGAATATTACAAACACTGATACTCAGCTGAAGATCAAAACTGTGCTCCCTTTAATGTTTCCCATCTCTCCTCACTAAATCTCTAACGACTCAGACCATCATGTACGAACACTTACTGTTATCTGAGAGAACTGTATTCAGGAACATATTTGACAACATACGTGTGGTGACTGTTGTGGCGCTGCATAGTAATTGGACAGTAAGATTAAACAATCCACACAGATTATAGAAAGATGGAAACATCGCATTATCAATTCCTGCAGGCCACCGTGTCTGATCTTCCTTTTGAAATGATAAATCCATGGCCTCTCTCATAGATCTGGCATATGAAGGGGCTTTCTACCAAGGGTCTGAAGTTCAGATGCCTTCACAAGTGAGCAAGAAAGTTTCTGAGTAAGGCGTGGAAGTTTGGATATGGGAAACTTATTCCATCCAAAGACGTTTAGAACGTCTTCTAATGCTGTGCTCCATGTGTGTACTACTCTTCCTCACCTTGAGCCCCTAGGGAAAAGGCATCTGCTACTGAGCCGGCCACACGGAGCTCAGCGGACTGGATAATAATGCTGAGACCTCACAGCTCCCTTTGATTTGCATATGAAGCAGAAAGGCCAGAGGAAGGTACTTTCTATTGGTTACAGCTTCAACCCTTGCTACATTATAGCTAGCTTTATGTCGACACTAGCTATATTCTTTCACTTATTTCTTCAGTTACCAAAAAAAATTTTGAGAACCTAATATGTGCTAGCGACTGGCTTCAACACCAAGAACACAAAACTGAGTAAGTGGCTCACGTTTTGGAGGGATATGTTTAAAAATTATTTCAATGGCCAGAAATTGCATCAAAATACTCCCCTAAATTCAAATATAAAAGCCAGTTCCCCACTGCCCAGAGGCTCAGGATAGATGTTTCTAGGGGAATGTGCTGTGAACAGTTCCTCCCCTTCTTTTCAAACCCCAAGACCCCACACAGAGGACAATCCAATATCTGGAGTTTGGAAACTGCGGTAGACATTACCTCATGCTCCGTGGATTTCTCGTTCAGAGAGGCTCCAGGAGAAATGGACTTCAGGAACATTCCATCCTGCCAGCAGTTAGGTGGCATATTTGAAATGGCCCATTTCTGGAGCTATCTAATGAGTTACACTTCTGAAATGTCCTTGTCCTCCTTGAATCCAATGGTCCTGAGATATCTTTTATCCTGCACTCCACCAGCCCTTGCTCAGTGTTTATATGGCCAGAATCTTGAGCAAGTCTCTGCACTCCATTCCTGCACTTAGTATTTCGCTACCGAAATGCAGACTCCCCTGGGTAATTCCAAGCAATTTCTTTACCCAGAGATCATCTCTGGCCACAGAGCAGCTCAGCTGCAACCCATGCTGTGTGTGCTGCATAATACTGTAACATTTTCAGAGTCAGGGAAGATTTATTCAGTGATCAACTGCTTCAGCATCCCGAATCACTCCTGAGACAGTCTGTTAAAGAGGGGACCTTGAGGGAAGTGAAAATGTAAGCAAGAAGTGGAATAATCCCTCATTCCCTTTAACTCCTTAAGCCCCATAAGAAAACATTAGCTTTTCATATGTGTGGAAAAAAATTCTTTTAAAATAGTGACAGTGTTTATTGAACAGGGTGAAATTTAAGATTTCTAGGTTTTTTTTTCCTACAATGAGCTTCAATTATATACTAAGAAAACATTTAACATGTGTAGCTATGTACTATCCTTCCAAAAGAACTTGGGCTGAAAACAAACTATGCCATTAGTTGCCTGAGGAATTGGCTCACAGTCTATAACATTTGTATCACTCATAGGAAACACAGAAGGGTTAGGCCCAGCCAGGAAGTAAGCATAGGTGATACACTTGAAGTCAGTATTCACGGGGAATGACAACAATTACATTTACTACTACAGACCCTGTGAAGTTGTGAGGCTTAAACCTGTTTACTTAGAAATACTGGGCCAGTGTGGTCCCTCACCGGCTGTGTGTTTGCCTAAAATGGAGGATCACCAGTGCTACCAAATAAAAATCTTCATTTTTTTTTTTTAATTTCAACTGAGAACTAAGTACATTCAAAGAGTGTTCAAAAGCTACAGTGTATTTACAGATCACTAAGACCTAACAAAGTGAAAACCCAGCCTCCCTCTGACTCCAGGGTAAAAATGAGCAGAGCGATGCAAACTAACGGGGAGATAACAAAACTCTTTGGCTCCTCTTGTCTATCCACCTCTAAATAAACAGGCAAACGAAGAATCCCAACAAGCCAGAGCTTGGCTTCCTGTTGAGCTCACAGGCAAGGTAAGCTGCCTGGGCATGGCATGGCCTTCTGCTGCAGTATAATCTGGTGTCCTAACTACTTTGATAGAATTCGCCTTTTTAGTGGAAACACATTTGTTCACTGAGTCAGCTGGGGTGTTTGTTTACTTGGTGACAGGCTCTCTAGCCTTTTTGCCATTTGATCTCAAATTTACACAGCTCAGAGCAAAACAACCAAAAGGGTGCAGCTTAGCATGATGGACAAGGAAGATAAGCACTGGCAGACCTGGTGACATGGGACAAGTAAAGGGTCTTCCTGACAGAGGGAACCCTGAAGGAATTCAGATGGTGATATCACAGGTGGAGAGACGAGCCTGCATACATCAAAGGACTGCTTACTAAGAGGAATCCCTGTCAGAGTGCACTCAGCCACACATTGTGAGTTTTGTTTAAATTTTTTTAATATGAAAGATGACCATGTGTTACTTTAAGAAAAAAAAAAAGTCTCACAATTAGAAAAGATCAAGCCTGGGTCCCTATTAGGCATTAAATTTAAAGCTGTTTGTAGAAATTCAAACTATTGTTTTTACTGATATAACAAAAGCTGGAATAGCTCACAATCTTTGATTACCTAGAATAAAAGGCACTCTCTTTAATTAGCAGGCTAATCATTTTTACCAGGTGGACATTAGCCAGGATTTGATCTTTAATTATGACATACACAACAACTCACCCAGAAAATTAAAAATATCAATGTCAAAGCTTAATCTTTTTCTGCTGGTACTTACAAGAAAGAAAAATAAGACTTGAAATTTGAAAAAAGGAAAAAGAAGAAAGAACCAGCCAACCGACAAGGGAAAAGACGCCGTTTCTTCAGACTTATTTTTCTCTGCAAGGAGGCACACACATGCGTGCTCTTTACGCATCTGTGAACCTCCCTCCTACGATGAGCAAGGAGCATGCCCCGTGGATCTCCTCATCTCCACAGATGCATCAAGGACGACACTTGAAAATCAATGTGCCCTCTCAAAGGGGGGAACGGAGATTCCAAAGCTAGATATGCACACGTGTAGTTTTAGAGTTTGTAATCCCTTTAAAGGAATGTTTCACTAATGTTATCAGGTTTGACACTGGTTTCTCCTGTTCTAATCGTGTCCTGTAATTAATGCAAGGTATTTCTTTTTAATAAAAAAAGAGAGAGAGAGAGAGAAATAAAAAGAAGAAAGGGAGAGGGGGGAAAAGAAAAGGGGAAAGGGGAGGGTTGAGATGTTTAAGAAAAATGCGAGCAGAGACCAGACCCCGATGATTTCCCCACTCTTTCTCCAAGTCCTTACACTGAAATAGCTGCAGAATACTCTACATTTTTCTGAATAGCTGAAGGCCACTACAAATGACATTCTCTGTGTCTCAGTCTCTCTGTCTCTGTCTTTCTCTCTCTCTTCACACTCGCCATGGCTTTGCATTTGTCGTTTACTCCTGTCTAATGCTGTACAATTTCATTTTAAGGCCAATTAAGTACACATTTGAATTTATGAATATATCAACCTATAGGACATGCACTGAATACAAGCCAACAAAACTGCAGAGGGGTGTGGCCAAATGATTTTGTCCTGTCAGTCAACTCTACACTCCCAGCCTTCTACACAATTCTCGTATATTTCCTATTTAATTGGGATGTGAGGTGTTTCCTGGTTTGTTTTCATGAGCCTTATCCAGAACGACACAGTTTTTCCTCCATTTACTGAACTGTGATTGTACCTTACATGGCAGCGTGTTCATAAGCAATGTGCTGTCTTGGTCACCTCTACGTTAGTCGCCCTGCTTTTCTGCACTTGGCAACCATCTGACCCAGCCGCCGCCGCCGCAGCCACAAGCAGCTGCTCTGAGCATGTGCTTCTCCCGGGCTCGGCAGCATTTCACTGTTAGGTGGCAGCACCGGCGGCCTATGGCGTGACCCTCAGTGAAGTGAAAACCATTTCGCTAGCTGTCTTCTCAACTGTCACAGGTCTTAGTCAAAACCAAGGGAGTGTGACCTGCCAATCACAGCAGCGAGAGGCCCTAGGGCCACATGTCACAGGATTCAGGATTCAGCAGCCCCTTCTGACTCTAAGAATGAGTAATTCCTGTCAGCAGACTTCCCTCACCCAGGAGTGGCAGAAATGAGCGTCTTTTTATCCTCATTTGTGAATTGCTTGGTCGTGGAGTTTGATTACTTAAATGCGAAAATTATTTCCCATTGCGGTTTTTGTCTTTGGTTGGGATAAGCAGTTATGGGTCTGTTCAATCTAAAATTCCCCAGTAAAGATCAATGTTCTACTTTCAAGAGTGTGAGTTTGTTGTAATTGATGATTTGACCATTGTTATACTGCAAGAAATGGGGCATGCATTTCTCCTCAAATGTAAATCAGTCCAGTAAGTTGCTGAGCCCCAACCCAAAGCATCACATGTTCTCATCAACCCATCAGCTCCAAGGCTCAAATGAGAAAATGTGGGGAAATGTGCAAATGTAAAAGTACACTCCATGAGGACTGTTGCTGACAGTAATAGTGTCTGACTCTTCACTCTTTTACCTGGCATGCTTTTGTGAAACTAGCCTGTGGATAAGGCACTTGGATTTAGAAAGAACGTTGGCCATGACAAAGGAGACTAATGAGACCTTGACAGCTGTCCCTCACAGCTATTCCTGCAGTCTCTCTAAATCAGCACCTTAGAACTGCCTAGAAGGCTCTTGAAAACAGGATCTGAGCATCACCTAGAGAGTACCTGTGTCAGAAGATCTAGGATCAGGTCTGGAAATTATATTTCTTTCTTTTTAGGGTTTTGAATTGTGAGTGTGTGTAAGAGAGAGAGAGAGAGAGAGAGAGAGAGAGAGAGAGAGAGAGAGAATGGGTTTATGCACATAATTGAGGTGTCCATGGAGGCTAGAACAGGGCGTTGGATCCCTTGGAGTTCAAGTTGCAGGGAGGGGTGAGCTTTCTACACTGAGCCCACATCCACTGTAAGAGCAACAGGTGCACTTCACCATTCAACCATCTCTCCAGTCCTGAGATGTACATTTCTAGTAAGCTGCTAACAGATTGACTTAGTCCAAGTTCCTATAATGAAATACCCGTGGCTGGGAGTTTCATAAAGAAAACAGGTTTATTTCATTCACAGTTGGGAGGGGTTTTTTTAATCTTTTTTTAAATTCTTTATTAATTACACTTTATTCACTTTGTATCCTCCCTGTGGTTCCCTCCCTCCTCCCGTCCCAATCCCTCCCTTCCTCCACCCTCTGCATGCATGCCCCTCCCCAAGTCCACTGATAAGGGAGAACTTCTTTTCCTTCCTTCTGATCTTAGTCAATTAGGTCTCATCAGGAGTGGCTGCAGTGTCTTCTTCTGTGGCCTGGAAATGCTGCTTACCCCTCAGGGGGAGGTAATTAAAGAGCAGGTCAATCAGTTCATGTCAGAGACAGTCCCTGTTCCTCTTACAATGGAACCCACTTGGATACTGAACTGCCATGGGCTACATCTGTGCAGAGGTCTTAGATTATCTCCATGCATGGTCCTTGGTTGGAGTATGAGTCTCAGGAAAGACCCCTGTGCTCAGATTTTTTGGTTCTGTTGTTCTCCTTGTGGAGCTCCTGTTCTTACTGTTTCCCACTTCTTTCCTAAGATTCCCTGCACTCTGCCCAAAGGTTGCCCATAAGTCTCAGCATCTGCTTTGATAGTCTGCAGGGCAGAGCCTTTCAGAGGTCCTCTGTTTGGGAGTTTTAAGAGAATGTTACCAACATCTTCTCAGATCCAGTGAGGACTCTGTTGGTTAGATGGGATCATAGTGGAAACATAGAAGAGGGAAAAATCACCTGGTAAGACAAGAAGCCAGAAGAAAAGATGGGGCAGAGGGAATGTAGTCTTGCTTGTTAATACAACCTTCTGAAGGAAATTAACTCACTCCAACCTCAACCCTTGGCTGCACTAATACTTCCAAGGACAGAATTCCCCGTGACCTCAGCACTTCCCAAAAGACTTGACCCCTTAAAGCAGAGGTGCTCAATCTTCCTCAAGCTTTGACCCTTCAACACCGTTCCTTATGCTCTAGTGACCCCAACCATACAGTTATTTCAATTGCTACTTCATAACTGTAATTTGCTACTGTTATGAATTATAATGTAAATATCTGGGTTTTCTGATGGTCTTAGATGATCCCTGTGAAGAGTTCTTCAACCCCCAGAGAGAGTCTTGACCCTCAACATTGTCACCCTGAGGAATGAGCCCTGTAGAAATTAAGCCATATTTGTACCACATCTGTAAAACTGGTAGCCACTCTGGAGACTCTTCCTGAGGAATCGTGGTTATAAACAAAAGGATTTTCATTCATAATTTTGTAAGTTATTTTAGAGAAGCAAATTCAAATTCATTCTATGGAAAAAAACGTGATGCCAGGTGCTTGTGCGGAGGAAGGCCCTGGCCCTTTGGTTCCAATCTAGCCAGAAAGTGGGTCAGCTAATGCGCCAATGATGATGTCATTTGCCTGATGTCATGGGTTGCTTCTTCAATAACAAAACTAGAAGCAGATTTTTTTCCATGCTGTAAATGGACGCTTTTCGGGCAACCCATTACTACAGTTAGAACACAAACTTCCTGTCTAGGGAAAACTATTTTCACTACTTTTGACAGGGCAAGAGAGCTCATGCTTGGTCTTTTTCAGGGGAAGTAATGCTCAGATAAAAACCACTCAGTTGCACTCAGAAAGGACAGTAGACCTCAGGGGACACAACACAATCCAGCCATGTGCGCACAGCTTCCCGAGGAACGGAACGTTACTAAATGGGTCTGACGACTTAGTTGACCTGGTATTGATTTTTAAACTGTGTGTTGGTGCCTTGCCCACCACCCAGGAGATTCTGGAGCGACATGCTCTCCTGCCTGAGTCTGAACAGCATCTGCTTTCAACAAGCATACCGGTTTCACTTGTGCTTGGCAGAACTTGCGCCTGCATTTCCACTGGAAGCCAGGGCCAGCGCCTGGGATAGGCTGTTTAGGAACGTCTCCACATTAGAACTGTCTGGTAAACTGAGCAGCTGCCACTCACTTCTGTTTAATCTGCTCTCTGCTGGCTTGTGCACAGAGAATCTTCCACTCTCAGCAGTGTGAAGATTCTAGCATCCTCTTCAGAACCAAGAGCTTACAAACGGAGAGCCAAAACACTCAGCCCTCATTTGGAACAAATAAATGTGTATGGATTTGTTTTGAATTTGAAAAAAAATGGACAAACAAAACTATTCTTAGTGTTGTTAATATAGAGGGACTCTTGGAGTCTAGTGCCTTGGGTATATATATTTTAAAGCACTTGAAATGCATATTTTTAATTGTGGAATTACAATGACATACTTAGGTATTTCTTTTCCTATGAACTAACACATGTCAATCTGAAGAAGGAAAGCAATAACCCACAGAATTCTGAAAGAATTCCCTCCTTGTATAATACATAAGTATATGCAAAATACTATAAATATCTATATTACCAATAACAGTTCTAGAAAGATCTAAAAAATAAGTAATATTTGTCTTTTTCTTTGATGTAGATACTCCACTATGTTCAGTTTAGCTCTTTTTAACTTCCTTTTTAAGATTTATTAATTTATTATTTATGCAGCATTCTGCCTCCGTTTATGCCTGAGGGTCAGAAGAGAGTACCAGATCTCATAATAGATGGTTGTGAGCCACCATGTGGTTGCTGGGACTTGAACTCAGGCCCTTTGGAAGAACAGCCAGTGCTCTTAAACACTGAGCCATCTCTCCAGCTCCCCCAGCCCAGTTTTAATAGGGTCTTACTGTGTGGCCCTGGACGGTTTAGAACACACTGTTCAGATCAGGTTGCCCCTGAACCTGACCGTTTTTACCTCTCAAGTGCTGGGTTTAAAGGCAGTCACCACCACTACTATTTAAGTATTTTACAAATAAATTGTAAAATTTCTCAGCATCCCCACAAAAGATAGCTTTCAAGCTGGCTCCAGCCCAGTGGGAGGGGAGAGCATGCTCACAGGGAAATCTTCCCTTACTAGTAACTGGATTTTCCTCACTGCAGGGGGGGACAGCTGGATCAGTGCAGGAGAAGTGCATTCCAGTAGCCAGGTAACATGAATTATAGATACCCCAAACCAGACAGATAAACAGGTCAATAGCACACGATAATAAGAACTGATAGTAAGAACTCAGTGGTTATCTCAGGAAGACTAAAGCGTGTGTGGTAACACGTATATATCTAGTGTGTTAGTGTCATATACTGACATGTGACAGTATAGCCTGGTACAGCCTGATTCTGTGGCCTGTGTTACCAAGATCAGCCCCACACTGAACTTGGGAAGCCTGGAGGACAGCCTGGTTCCTCTTCCCATGACTTTAGAGAAGACAGCTACCTTCACTAAATCTGAGTTTGTGTCACCTACAAAGTGAAGCATCCCCTGCGTCTTCTGCTGGTTCTCCAGTGCTAGGCTTCACAGTAGAAGCTCGGAAAAGCAAACCTCAGTTCTCTTGAGTTTAAATCATGCTCCCTCCAACGTGCTGGTAGAAGTAAAACCTGTATGAATTGCAGCACTGATCACGGGGCTTTCCCCTTGGAACTGACACACTGTCCTGACGAATTGTCGATGAAGAGCAGAGTGAGGAGGTGGGGGCTCAAAAAGAAAAAAATAGGCATCAATCCCCGCCTTCTAACTGTTTCTGTAACACAGCACCAGCATCTACTTCTGAACTCCATATCTATCTCACTGCAGTCCCTGTTAATGGCCTTATACATATCCAAATGCCACGCCAACCCAGAGCCAGATAGCACAGCTAAGGCTAATGTGGTCCTTCTTTTTAAGGCCTCCTTTGGTCCCTTCTCAGTGCCAGTAGGAATCTTCCTTGGTGTAAGGAGCTAATTTTACCAGACAAATTGTAACAAATGTTTTATAGCTCCATCTACTAGAGAAATGAAAATACTAATGTGGACTGGACCTGGTACAGGTAGCAATGTTCTTTACTCATTATGTAACCCACTCTTTCCTGGAGACAACGTCTGACCAACGGGAAGAGAGAAGCAGAGATAGGGATGGGGATAGGAATAAGGGTAGAGACAGAGACAGGGAGAGGATGGAAATGGGGTTAGGAAAGGGGAGAAGAAGAAAAGGTCAGGACTAGAAGGGAAAGAGCAGGGGATTACGGGTTATAGAGAACCACTGGAGTTTCTGTGTTTATACAGATCGCAGTACAATGATGAGCAAATAACTTTCAAAGAAGACCCAGCTCTGAATTTTAGATTGCTCTGAACATTCAGAGACAGAGCTTCCGTCTAGAATTCCTCACATGCTGCTCTCTGTGAATCAAAACTGGTAACTATTAAAGGTCTGTTATAACATATTTTGGTAGTCCTAGTTTATTGTCACACAATCATATCAATAATTTCTTCCTAGAGAACAAGATGAAGAAGCACCTTATCAAGTGGAGTTATCAAGATCCTGCTCTAGCTGGCTCAGGGAGACAGGGACTCAGGGAACACTCAGAGCAGAAGGGAGCACTTCAGAGCACTGGAGCTTGGGCAGCTTTTCAGAGAGGAGTCACTAATGCTGAGTTCAAGGAAAGGGAGCAAATAAAAGAGCAAGCTCCTGGAACAATTCACAGTGTGTGGGAGCCCCGAACAATGGAAGCCTAGCTCTGAGTCTTTGTGATTATTAATTTTTTTAAGGAAAAAAAAAGAACTTTATTTAAATCAGGCCCATAGCAGGTTGGCTGAGCTCACCGCAGCCTCTCTCGGCCTGCAGATGTCTGTCTGAGCTGCCACATGGCAGGAACTAGCCCTCAGGGTCTCAGGAGCCTAGCAAAGGACCCAAAACTTCTCATTCCGGTGCCGGTTCCAAAACTCCTCATCCCTTTCCAGTTCATTACAAGCGCCTATTGTTTGCCATATTTATCTGCCATCACTGCTGTTTGTTAGCAAATGGAAAGAGTTTGCCAGGGCTGAATTTCAGCCTGCCCTCAGAACAGTGCAAAGGCGCTACAGGAATTGCACGACAGATGGTCTTTGAATGATATACAGAACCTCTGCCCTTGGGCCCGCTTTGGAGGAGCTGTTTTGGATTGTTGCTCATAAGAGTGGGAGGTTGTTGTGTGATATGTGATTATTCCACAATAATTTTAATTATTTTGCCTGTTTTCAAACAATGGTCTCAGCCTTTTTTAATTTTTACACTCACTGAGTTGTGACACGAGCATTCTTTTCTCTATATTAGCAGGGATTAAAATCAGGCCCTGTATCCCTTCCCATTTTTCAAATAATCCATGTTTAAATAAATTACCTTGGTCTGGAAAACCAAGTTACACAGAGTGCTCCTGGCATATGCACCAGCAAGGGGAAAAAAAATCTTTTTGTGGTGTCTGGTTAGAGACTGTCACAGTAACGAGTGCTGGGCAAAGCCTTCTCTTCGCCTCTTCAGAGCAGGGCCGGTGAAGGGAGCTCATTGACATGCACGTAGGGACCCCGCTGGATCTGCTCAAAGGTACAGTCCAAGGCAGTCAGACAGCATGGGATGTGCATGTAAATGAAGCTGCTAAGGTGGGGTGCAGGCTTCCGGGGAGACAAAATATGTTACTCTCGTCTCATCTAAATCCAGTAGAAACTTCTAGAGGCTTTCTAAAGCCTCAGAAGCCAAGAAGGAGCAGCTGCTAAGCTTTCAGGGCACTCAGACTCTCTCTGAGTTGATGGATCAGCTGAGCGCAAGCAGAAAAGGTTGGGATCAGAACCCAGAGCCTGGTTTCTTGGCTGCAGGAGCCAACATGTGTATCCCAGTGGCCCAGGCCTGGACTGTCCCTAGACTCCAGTGTTGGCCTCCAACTCACATCCAAAAGAGTACACCACTCCAGTCCCAAAGCTACCCAAAATTATAAAATCTACACTGAGTGTGGACCTCAGGAACCGCCGGGAGTGGGTTAATGCTCCTGAGATGTCTGCCTCCTGGGGCTGAAAGGCTTTGCATGGAGTTTGTGTGCATGAAATTCTCCCCTGTGGCTGAATCTAGGCTCCTAAACAGGCTGTGCTTCTAAACACAGGACAATCAAGTTTGGGTCACCTCTACACTGGTAATAAGAAAGAAACTGTTCTCTTCAGACTCCAGCTAAGTGGTTGAGTTGCCTGGAAAATGAGACTCTGAGAAGTGGGCTTGCTAGAAACACATGCAGACAAAATTCTGACCCTGTTACTTGATGGAGAAATCCCCCACAGAGTTGTAAGCGCTTCCCAGCAACTGTGGTTTTAATCCACTAAGAACAGCTCCACTAACAGAGAGAAACCCAACCCACACAGCAACTAATACCCAAACAAAATTCAGATAACCCCCACTGTGTTGACAAAAGGGATTGGGAAAATGTCCTCCATCCTTCCAAAGGAAGGCTTGCCTCTAGTGAGATCCAGCCAGCAGGCCTTCCCAAGAAACAGGCACCGTATACCTCCCAGCAAAAGCTGGCGTGCCGAGATTTCTGCCAGTAAAAAGCATCAGCTCACAGAGAAAAATACACATTTCTGCTCAGGATCTCAAAGAGTCTCCAGCCGCATTCACCTTGTTGGGGCACAGAAGCTTTGTAAACAATGTGGCTGGTCAGAGTGCTGGCTAAGGTGCACGACTGAAACAAGGGCTTTAGTGTGAGCTATCAAAGGCCCTGAAGCTCTGTCCCCTCAGCCTGTCTAAGACACTGAGGCACAACTCTGCGCGTTGCATATGTCAAGTCAGGTCCCCATATGGGTTACTAAGTTCAATTAAGATCAGGCCCTGCGCATACCAGGCACATCATGCGCACAGCTCCATCTTTGCAAAGAAAACAAAGCACACAACAGCAAACACACAAGAAGGTGTTTGTTGTCCTCACTGTGTAATTCAAATGTCAGAACGAGAGTCTCTCAGATGAAGTAAATTAACATAGAGACGAGTCAGTGTTTGAACCTCTAACCTCTAAGTTTCCTAAGACCATTCTCTTGCTGTTGATGTGTGCATGTGTTTATGGGGTGAAAGGGAATCAAGGAGCAGATAGTGTGTGACAGCTAAAGCAGAGTTCGTCACAGTCTGAGTCTTGAGAAGACTAGCTGTGACCTCAATGCAGCTTTGACATGTGAGTTGTCAACAGATGCTCTTGACCAGGAACAGCCTCCTCTAGCCCTGGAACCAATAGTGAGGGAACACTTTTCCTTACTACTTCATTCTGGTTATTCTGTGTGTTTGCCCTGGCTGGACCTAAATCCTGGGAATGCAACCTTTTTGGCGAACAGGATTTAGCCTACTGAAGCTCATGCTGACCAAATTCAGACAAGATGTGTTACCAACATGTACTCCAGAAACAGAATCCACAGACATCTCACACCCACAATCAATTGTAGCAAAACACATTTCTTATAATTAATAAATGTGATAAAGATAAATAAAATTTACATCTTCTTAAACACACAGAGAATTATGACCAAACACAACAAAAAATCTGTTTGTTGGTTATACAAGAAAGTAAAGGACGAATGACTGTGCATTTAAAGCACCCATTGCATCTTCTATTTGGCAAAGACATTTTCGATAAGCTACAAAAATCATGATAATTTGTCTCCAGCCAGCCAAGCAAAACTTCACTCAAGGTCAAAACACAGTAAGTTAGGTCAGTGGTGAGATGAATAGCATTAAAATATGTGCATGTAATAAAAAAAAAAAAAAAAAGCCAACGGTTCTTTTAAATGTCAGCCATTTTACCAAATTTCCTGAGAGCTCAGTTTTATTATTATTTTTAAGACTGGGAGCCAAAAGAGTGGCTCTCTACAGGGACCCCAAGACCTCTATGGATGGCAATCTTAACAGTTAAAAGATTGTACAAAATACTTTCACCCTGACCCACATGTGAATTAGGTTCAATCATAAAAAGAAAAGAGAAGAAAAAAATTATGAGTGGAAATAAGAGGGCAACTCACAGAGGCATTCTAGACAGGAAGAAAGAAAAAAACACATCACCAAGTCCCAGATGCAAATTATAAATACAGTATTTGGATTTTCTAGTTGTTTCTACAAGGAAAAAAATTAGGCTAATAGAATTACGTTAGAACCAGCCATTTAATCACATACAAATTGCTGACCAATGTCTCTGCCCATGTAGTCTTGATCTCCTGCTCACACGTGTAACCTTGCCAACCCTGGAATCCAATACAGTGAGGCCCGCCCCACCTCCTGGGAAAGCTGGTGATTCTGTCCACGCCGTGTTTCATGGTCAAACAGGATCAGTTTGACACAGCTGCCAGGGACACACGGTGTAGGAAGGGGCCACAGAGATTATCTGTGCCAGTGATTTTCAAATCGTAAACCTCTTTGAGCTGTTTCCAGATGGCCCGCCCTCTGGCTCCAATGACCCACCATGCACTGCGGGCAGAGCGGCGAAGCAAAGCTAGCTGCGGCACCAGACAGGCCTTGCTGAGCAACACGAACCGCATCTCATAACGAGAACCAATAAATGCATACGGTTGTAGGGCGGTTGTTAATTCTTCAACGGCAACTCTGTTTACCTCAAGTCTGCTGCCTAAACCTAACTGTGCAGTCCCAACGTATGTTCCAAACTCCATTCGTGCACTGTTCCGTCTCCGTGACAGTAGTTGTTAAATTATAGAGGTATCAGTGACAAGGAACTTGGGACTGGCCTCTAAAAGCAAACGTGAGACCAGGGAAAGAGCAGTGAGTTGTCACAGAGAACAAGCAAGCAGCATAGTTCTCTGTTCGGCCAGCCAGGGTGCTTCACTGCAGACTTCCAGCCTGGGGCCTTGCGGGGCATCTCACGGTGGTTCTCAGCCACTGCTCGCCCTAGTCCTTTAAGTCACAGCGCCTCTCTCTGACCCTGCCAGAGCTGTTTCCGTGGCTGTTGCTCCCACGCCGCCCTCTGAACCTCGGGTACCTCCTGGCCCCAGCCCTCCTTAGCCTATTACCTTCTTGGCAAGGGCAAATATTGTCTGAGGCAGAGCAGAAGCACAAAACCCTATCTGCTTTGTGTTTCACTACATTTGGGAAGCCGAAAAGATTTGACATATTTTAGTGAAACAGAATGTGCCATCTTCTCTTCAACAACCAGACCTAGAGGCATGAGGTCATGTGAGTGTGGCTTGGAAACAAATCTAAACCTCCCAGAGCTTCTCGACAGGTACTTGAACCCAGCCGGTCTGGGAATCGTGCCACCAGCTCAGACTGAGTCTGAAGGAGAAGCCAGCTTGACTTTGCTGAGGCTCCTTATCTCATGGCCTCCCCAGTCACAGGCATGGGCAAAGCATGCCACTTCCTCTTCCGAGCCCGCCCAAGCATTGGTGGGGCCACGACAATGGTGTAGATGGATGCAAGGAAAAGCAACACATCTGTAAAACATCTCCAAGAGGATAACATTTTGAAGACAGACTGAGTTTTTTTTGGTGAGAAAATCGGTGTTGCATGTTCAAGGAGTTGGAACAACTTTTTAAAAATTCAATAGCTGGTCATAGAGTATCATACTCTCAGCACTCAGGATGCCAAGGCAGGAGGAGTCTGAGCTCAAAACCAACCCGAACTACACAGTGAGACTTTGTCTCATAGAATAAAAAATGTACAAGAACCTAAATTTAGCACCTAAGTTGCTAGCAACACACACACACACACACACACACACACATGCCCCACACAGACACACATACACAACTATGTGCACACAGAGATAATGCAATTTGTTCATGAAAATATATACTCATTTGCTAAAGTGCAGTTGTTGGTTTGGGGAGATGAAAAGCAAAATGGTGGTCTGTATAGCATTTTCAAGTTATTTTTAGCATCAATAATTTGTTATATTTTGCATGTCAAGCCTTTGAAGAACTGGCCTGGTGAGTTCTTGGCCATATTCATCCACTAGAAAGATGCCTGTTCTCATATTAATGCATGCACGGTTAAGTGGTGGAAACAGAAAGAGACAAGAAGTGCATGAAGAACTATAAGCAAATGAGGAAAGCTGGGAGCAGGGGAGATGGTCCTCCCCAGGGAAGAGCACACAATTAGTCATCCAGGACCAACAGCCAACCCTGAAAACATACAATACAAGTGACAGTATACAGACTGAGCAGGCTATATTTAAGAATACATAAGTATATACATATTACATATGTGTTGCAATGCAATAACAATTAGTGAAAAGAGAGACCATGAATTTGAACGAGAATCAGGATTGCCATATGAGAGGGATGGATACAGAGGAAAGGAAAAGGAGAGATGCTGTAGTAATAAAAAATGAGGGCCACAGAATGCTTATTACTAGTGCTAAGATTATCACAGCGGTATCATCTAACCTGCTATCACAAATAATAAAACACAGACACCTGTGTCTTATTATTATTAGATTTTATAATTGCCTTATTTACCTTGGGTTGGGCAGTATTCCACCTACACTAATCTCAATATCCTCACCATCCATCTCCCAGCCCTCATCCAATGCCATCCGCCTTAATCATCCTCATCTGGTCTACCTTTCAAACATAATTCCATGGTACTTGCTTATATTCTTTATCTAGGACTTTTCACGCCATTATTGGAGTCCTTCCTCCCAGCCCACGTGTTTTCTTCTCCTAGCTAACCTATCTGCTGTGTCCTCCTTCGTCCTCTCTTCCCCGATTCTCTCTCTTGAATCCCAAAAGCCTGGGAACCTTAGCCATGCCCACACATTCTGCCCTGCCCAGGTATAGGCTATTTAAAGCAACCCATCAGGTATGTTTCAGGCAGGTTCACAAAACAAGGACAGGTGTAACCAGATCTTGAGGACCAGCATTAGAACAGCCCCCAAAAGAGAAATGTAATTATATTATGATCTGAATTTAGAAAGAGGAAAAGAAAGAAAGAAAGAAAGAAAGAAAGAAAGAAAGAAAAACAAAGAAAGAAAGGAAGGAAGGAAGAAAGGAAGGAAGGAAGGAAGGAAAGGAAAGGAGGGAAGGAGAGAAAGAAGGAAAAATCTGAGTGAGAGAGGAGATACTGAAACATTTTGGCAGGCAGAATCATGAGGTGATCATGAGGTGGCAGAATCATGAGGTGGCTCCAAAATCCCAAGCCTATAGTATATACTTTATATAATCCCTTCCTCTTGTGGTACAATCACAAATTTCACTTTTATGATATGGCAAAGGTGAAGGAATTCTGTAAACGTGACTGAAGTCTCAGTTGATTTCAGGACAAGGTGAACAGGCCCTTGGATTCAGATCTGAGAGGCCAGACACAGTGTGAGGCACCAACATCTACAGAAAAAAAAAAAAAAAAAGACAGAGTAGGCGCAGTGGCCAGTGCACAAGGAGGTGGAAAGCAGCCGGTAGGAGGTCAGAGTCTTCTGTGTAACCGCTCTGAAGTCGTTGTTCTCAGAGAAGGAATTTGTGCTGAGAATCAGCAGAGGGCAAGGAGGGAAGGGAAGAATGATGACAAGCAAGCAGGACGCTTCCTGAGGCCAGGCTCACCGGTGGGGCGGTCACGTGAGAAGAGTTGGGAATGCCCTGAGATTAGCAGACCAGAGGGAATTAATGGTGGCAAAAATTTGAAGTTCATGCCCTGGCCACGTTGGAGCAGAGCCTTTACAAGTGAGCAATAAAAGAGCACACCCTCCAGCCTTCACTTCTGGGTCACATGCATCCCGCAATGCCTGGAGGGCTCCCGGGCCATTGGTCCCTAGGACCAACACTTTTTATTTTTACGGCTCAAGGAAGCCCAAGCCGCTCTGGGTTTTCAGGATTACAGGCTAATTTTTTTCTTTTTCCTAAAAAGAGAAAGGAAAAAAAAAATTCCAAACAATTCCTGATCATAAGAAGGGTACGAAATTGTAATGCAGAGAGAGAGAGAGAGAGAGAGAGAGAGAGAGAGCCAACCGTGCTTCAAGACACATTGACGCTGTTTACTTGGCACTTGCTTCATAGAGAAACAGTTGAAAAACCACCGAACAAACAAAAGAGACCTCTGAGCAGCCAGCATCTATACCACAGAACCCTCCTGTGTTAGTGAACTTGACCGCGTAAAATTTCCTGGGGTCTCACTTGCGGCCTGGCCTTCCTCTACAGAAACTAACGGGCTTGGAGACTCGGTTTGCAACTAAGCTGCAAACTTAAAGAAGGAGGGGAGGAAGAAACAGACCAGACAGTCCTCATCAGTAAGACAGTAAGGAGTGGCAGCTGAAGGCTTCGAGACAGGGAGAAGAAACGGAGGGATAATACAGCAGGCAAACAAAGGGAGTTAAAAGAAAATCACAGCAGCTCAGGATCATTTAGTGCAGAATAAAAACATCCTACATCCTGCAACACACCCCTGAGGGCGCCAGAACTTAGCAGGATGGCCTAAACTAGCATTAAAAAAAAAAAAAAAAAAAAAAAAAAAAAAAAAAGAGAAAAAAAAAAAGTCATGTTTGGCTTTGGCTTAATCTAAAAAAGCAGAGGTTTTTTGTTTGTTTGTTTGTTTGTTTGTTTGTTTGTTTTTGTTTTTTTTATTACAATCTATTCACTTTGTATCCTGGCTGTAACTCCCTCCTCCATCCCCTCCCAATTCCATCTTACCTCCCTCATCTCCTCCCATGCCCCTCCCCCAGTCCACTGATAGGGGAGGTCCTCCTCTTCCCTCTGATCCTAGTCTATCTGGTCTCGTCAGGACTGGCTGCATTGTCTTCCTCTGTGGCCTGGCAAGGCTGCTCCCCCTCTGGGGGAGGTGATCAAAGAGCAGGCCACTGAGTTCCTGGCAGCGATTTTCATAATACACAACAACAATAAGAAAAGACTTAGGGCTTGATCTTCCTTACAAGGTGGTGCAGCCTCCCCATGCCTGGAAATGTGCAGGACAGGAGGAAAACTGGTGAGCTAGGTGTGAAATGAGCCTTTGATATCAGCAAGCCAGGGAGAATAGTTCTCTGCAAGATGTCCTTTTCAGAATCCTTCAGGAGAACGTTTAAAAT
This sequence comes from Rhombomys opimus, assembly GCA_010120015.1. Lineage (NCBI taxonomy): Eukaryota > Metazoa > Chordata > Mammalia > Rodentia > Muridae > Rhombomys > Rhombomys opimus. The sequence goes on from REGO01000192.1 coordinate 1,768,277, forward strand.
AGCAAGGTTCTTGGAAAACCAGGTGATTCACACTTCTCTCAGAGAGAATGTATGGGCACAGGTTGACAGGGTTCTCCCAGTCTGAAGGCTGCCTGCCTTTGGCTCCTATGTAAATAAAAACGCGATGGCTTCTCCCACGGTGAGATGAAAGGCTGTGCTCAGCCTGTGGATGGAGACGTGTTGAACAACCTTCTCACAGAGTTCCATATCAGATATGTGCATTACAGTTTATAGCAGTAGCAAGATCATAGTTATGAAGTAGCAACAACAACAAAAAATTGGTTGGGAGGTCACCACAACATGAGGCACCGCGTTAGGAAGGCTGACAACCACTGACTCTGAGGACAGATCTGTCTCAAGTCATTACCATGAACTTCAAAGGTGTTAGAACGAAGGAATGATTTAGATCTAAGTGGGGGTGGGGAGCCCAACTCCTTTTTTCCAATCTCTTACACAATGTTTCTGGGAACTCACAAAACAAACTAAACTGCTCCACGTTGAACGCTGGGTGTCATCAAGAGAATAGCAGAGAAATAGGCTCGGCCTTGCTCCTCCAAAGCTGACTCTGCCCAGGGGAGTCTGGTTGTCACAGGCTTTATACATTCCCCAGGAGGAGCTGATCTGCGGCCAGAATGCCTTGCAGCTTTTAGGTTTGACTATTAATCAAAGTACCTAGTTCTCCATACATAGAAGGATTTATCCACAAACACCACTACCCAAACTCAGTAAAAACAGTGTAGAACATTCCCTGTTAAAATTACATTTTATAACTAAGGAAACTAACATTAACATAAAGAAATTAAATGTAAATATTTTTCATAATTTTGAGATCTATAGAATAGAGAAGTATGACAATAGGCTAAAAATATTTCAAGCACAATTGGCTTGTGCATCTCCGTATCAATATGAATGAACCTTCAGAATAGCAATAATAAAGTTACAAGAAACCTGAAACCTTTGTTGTAAAATAACATATCAAGAAGTCTTGTCAGGCTTACAGATAATGCCACGTAAGTCTCTCTCTCTCTCTCTCTCTCTCTCTCTCTCTCTCTCTCTCTCTCATTAACTTTCTGCTTTTGCAGACAGATATGTTATTGTGTTAGAATGAAAGAAGAAATACATAGAGGGCAGAAATACTCTCATTAAATGGGGCTTAGGGACCATGTGGAATGTGATGGATTAGAGAGTGTGACATTATATGTAATTAAGATGTCTGCAGTTTATTTCTGCCCCTAGAGGGTAGAGAGAAAATATTCAGCTATTAATAATAATAAGTAAATAACAATAATCCTACTCCTTAGATCCCAACGTTGTTGGGTTTGCTTTGTTTTACTTTTGTTTAACACTGACAAAGGGGTAGGTCATCTTTGTGCCAAATGCTGATGTCCAAGCTAGAGGTCAAACGGCTCCACATGCAGTTCTCAAGGGAGAAGTCTCCCCTCCCCTTCTTTCTCAGCAGAGGTGGAAACCAAAACAACCTGGAACTCTGAAGGCTCCTTAGTCCATACTGACTGTCAGCAAAGCAGAGAATCATGACTGCTCTTTTTCCCACCCAACATCAGTTCTGTACAAGATCATCCTAAGCATTGGGTGTGAGAGACGATGTAATGGAACCCCATACACAGAGCTCTGCCTAAGAAGACGCAGGAGGTATTTTAACACAATGAGAGCATAGCTTCTGTCATCAAGGAAATTAAAATCTAGCTGGGGGAAAAGAATCACAAACATCAAATAGAGAATAGTACGTCGTGATTAAGTAATGAGTTAATGTCATACTTGTTCAAAGAAGGGAAATTAAAAGGAGAATCATTGGGAAGAACTTTATGGAATTCGTGCGCTTGGGCTTGAAGGCATGGAACCAAAACCCATCTCCAGGGCATATACCAGGGACACCTTTGTCATAGCCTGGGGACCAGCTTTCTCTACTGACGCCTTTTAGTTTTCTTTTCAGAAAGAAAACTAAAAGAAAAAAAGGTGGGCCATGAAAGTTAAAGACTGTTCATTGAGCACCTGCAGCTGCTCTAAGGGGAGCATCAAAATTGACTAGAGAAGAAAAGTTACTACAATTCAGAACTTTCCATTCTGCAGCTGGGGTCCTTTAAAGAAAAAAGAATAAGAAAAGAATAAGCGATTTCTAAACACACATTAGCCAATGAGTTAGTGAAATCAATAGACTTTAAAACATTCTATCCCACAAAGACATTCACATGACTCTGGCCACATCTGGGTGCATAATTTCCCTCAGCTGGTTCTCGTTCAAAAACAAGTTCCCCTCCTTGCCTTCCTAGATAGCCCAACTTAAGGGAACTAGTCAGCCGTGACTCCACATCTCTCTCATACCGGCTAGAGTTTCTCTTTTCCTCCATTTCCTCCATTTTCTTTGTTTCATCCAAATTCCAAAAAGGAAACTGCAAAGTCTAAAAGTAAGTCATGTTGTTCCACTCTGCCCCATGAATCTGAAGAGCTGAAAACTAGGCTCATTCACCTTGTATGAGGAAGCCTGCTCTTGGAAGGAACCACACGACTTTGCTGATACTCAGCGTGGGCTCAAAGCACACTGGCCAGCCTTGTCCCTTTCAAAGAGAAAACCCAAAACTCCTTTTCTTTTCCTTAATGAATTATTCTACTTTTGCTTTGAGACCATAGCTCCCACTTTATTTTCAGTTGTCTTTTTTCCATAACTCCTTTTAGAAATAAAAATGGGAAGCCCCTAGGAAGAAATATGTACATACATTCAAAACGCTGTTCCATGCAACCTTAATAACCTGAATTCTATTTCCCCTTCTGTGCATGATGGATGAAATTACTTTGATTATGCTAGCTTTCCAATTACTCATTCATGCCAAGAAAGCCAGCCTTGAAACCTAGTCACCTTGTTTATTTCTTTCCCACCTTGCCCTTCACAATCAGAAAATCAAAGCAAGCTAGGGCTGGAAGGAGCTTCCCAGAGCCCCAAAGGAAGGATTAAACTTAAAAGTCATACATATTGATTGACCTGCGTTTTCTAAAATTAAACCTGAGTAACTATTTCAATACCAGTGTTTAAACTGTAAAAGCTGTTGTGGGTAAAGGGTTCTGAGCAGTGCACAAATCCTGGCAAGCACATAACCTGGATGGCAAATACATACTGCTGACATGTAAGGAAAAGGTCGATTTCCATGCTCACTGTATTCCCTAAAACAAGCCGGGCCTGTCCAACTGTGTCCCATGCAATCTAAGGACCTGCTCTCCCAAGACTGACTTAAAAGACTCCTCAAACACCCTCAACCTCTGCCCTGGCCAAAGACTCCATGTTTTCTTTCCCATGTAGGTTTGGTTCCTGAGTATAGTTTTAAGTAAATAAATAAAACTCCCTACTAGGCAAAAGATAAAAATATGTTTGAAAATGAGGGGTCTCCACAGAAACTGACAAGTATTGTTTGCTGTCGCTGCTTGTAACACCAACCATAATCGTTTCTCCCTGAAAGCATAGCAGAGAAGCCTTTGGGAGTGCTGAGAGCAGCGCTGGCCTCCTGTTAGGGAAGTCTCCAGATGCCTTCTCCAGCAAACACCAAGGCTCACAACAGACTGCCATGATCAACAGCCCCAAAGCATCAGCATCTTTAGCACCTGGACACCCTTTCATCTGCTTACAGAGTATAGCTCCTAGATTACCTGTCAATTCAAGAAACAACAAATTTGAAACTAAAGGCATGATGCTGGAACAACAAATTTTTAGCAAGCAGGGAGACAAAGAAACAAATAAATTAAGTCACCATATATCTTTATTTTTTAATGTTTAATTTACCCATAGCATATTTCTTACAAATTGATTCAATGTACTTCACATCAAATAACCAAGTCTACTTTCTTAAGAACAGATATCTAGCAATATATTGAAGGGCGGGGCAAGACTAGGGATTGAACCTACAGCCTCATGCTTGCCAGGGAAGAACTCTTTCCACTGAGCTACATTCCCAGTCCCAGGGAATATTTAAATAAAATAAAATGTATTTGTCTAAAGAAAAAGATGACCACTACTTCAGTATAGTACGTACAAGTTCTACTGGGAGTCTAGAGTAGCCTGCCCCTCCAGGAACTAGGAAGACCCTTCCAGGAACAGCACTGAAAGTCAACACACACGATGAGGTAACAGAGAGGTGTCTGGCTGGACAGACGAGCATCGTGATAATTGTAAGTACTTTACAGGCTTCCTGTACAAACAGGAAAATGGTAAGCCATTCCCCTAGCATTACTGAAGAGTACATGAGTCCTCATTTCCCAGCAGCTTTTCTTTCTCCTTTAGCCCAATCATGTATTCAACAAATACTTTTTGAATCTTAACTCCAATCATAAAGCGACCTTGAGGTCATCTGCATCTTCTGAGACCTCGGATATGCTGCCGGCCTTCGCTTCCAGCCTTCTGCAACAACCCACCCTAGGCTGCTTGCTAGAGCTGCCCAACCTTCCCTGAGCAAACATCCGTGACTGCAGTCGCTATCTGGCAGTGGGATTTTTCCACCCAGAGTCGGCAGTGGAATTTTTTTAACTGCAGAAATAGATAACACAAGTAAGGAAGAGTTAAAAGGGGGGTTCTTGAAAACATTAAAATAGCTGCTGAGCACCGGAAATCAGCTTAAGGGATGGCGAATGCAAATGTGAGCTCAGCAAGGCCCAGCTCCGTTTTGCAAATCCTTTGGTAATGAAAATAGATCCACACTTTAATTTTTCAAACCATAAACCTCCCTGAAGCAAGTAAGAGAAGAGAAGAAACAGAAGAGAAATGTCCTACCAAAAAGAAAAAAAAAAAAAAAAAAAAAGTGGATTTTACATTTGGTATCTCAGCAGAACTCAGTCAGGACAGGGATCCCAACCTGTGGAACAGTAGGTCTTAGTGGGCGCCCAAGCTTCCACTGCCCACTGTCTGCTCGCTTTCGGAGTACCCCTTCAAAGATCTCCGCTGCCCAGAGTCCTCTCGTTCCCTCCCACCCTCAACTGTCACATCAAACGCTGCTATCTGGAGAGGAGACAGTGCCTTCCTGACACTAAGGTATAAATGATTGATAACAGCTCTAACACGCCATTTCTTCTGCAGGGTATTTGCATTTTAACAGAGTACAAACCTCCAGCCCAGGAAAGACTCCTACAGATGTGAGCTTTTGAAAAACAGTTTGCAGTGGTTTTGCCATTTCCCCACAGACTCAAGTTACCTAAGAAAAAAAAGCAGATGCTTGATTATTTAAGAAAGACGAAACTGAGATCCACAGGGCACAGAGTTCCCACCTGCAGTATTCATAGTCACACATGGGGCTCCTGCAGCATTGGGCTCCTGCAGACTCCCCACCCCCACCCCCAGTGAACTGGTGCCACAGCTAGAGCACAAGTACCCTGTGTCCCTGTTGGGGTTCCCTGCATTCTGAAGCATGAGGTCCCAGCAAGGTCTGATTGTAGAGCTGCTCTGCCATCCACAGAGCCACAGCCCTCACCTCCCTCACAAAGTCTGGATCTCAGGGTGTGCTCCGGAGGGTGGGAGCTGACGTCCTGGGGTGCTCCGGAGGAGGCTAGGGAGGAAGACGAATCACCCCAAATCTGTATCTACTAAATTCTTGTCATTTCATTAGCTAATACCCATAATGCAGGCTCCAATTAACATTATTAATTCTTCATATGAAATGCTCCCTATTTAAATTAAGTAAAGCAAAATTAAGTGCTGTTTGCTTGCCCTGACCTCCATAGGTTACCAGAATTTGCTCTCACACAGGCCCTTTCTTCTTCCTTCTCCCCAGCTTCTGCCATGGGATTGTAATAAAGCAGAGTGTCCACCTCCAACAGCCGCTACAACTTTCTGACATGCATAATCACCAAAAGGCTCTGCCTCCAGGCAGTATTTATGAGTATGTTGCCTTCCTCGTGGCTTACATACTGAAAAGGCTTCAAATAGTCTAGCTTGTAAGAGGAGGGCAGACACATAATCTTACTAGGATAGTACATGGACTTCCTTTAATATGGACAAATCAAGAAAAAGTCTATGGGAAAGAAAACAACATAAAACAAGAAGCCTGATAATATGCTGAAGAAACCAGGGACTAATATAGACAGAAAACAAACTGCCTGAGGCACAGGGAAAAGCTGAGATGAAGAGAGGGGTTTAGAAAATGATAGACCCTGAAGCAAGTTCTGGAAAGCCAGGCTGGACCTCAAAGGCCTTGATAAGTACAGTTTAAGTTTTTGTTTAACCTTTGCACCTACTTTTTATTATGGCTTCTGCAGTGTTTAAATACAAGACAAGTCACAGCCTTTTTGCCTTATTCAACAGTCCAGCAAAGGTAGTTAACATCTCACATATTCTTTCAAATAAACCGATGAAAATATCCTCACGTTCAAGCTGTCAACCTGGAAGGTTGGCTTTCCTAATGACAGTAACACCTAACCTAGCCGTGCTTGGTAGTTTTCTGTCAGCTTGACACAAGCTGAAGTTATCTGCGAGGAGGAAGCCTCAATTAAGAAAATGCCTCCGTAAAATGGGGCTGTAGGCCAGCCTGATGGGCATTTCCTTAATTAGTGGTTGAGAGGGAAGGGCCCAGCCCAGTGTAGGTGATGCTATCCTTGCTATGAGAAAGCAGGCTGAGAAAGGCAAGTGAGCAAGCCAGTGAGCAGCCCCCTCCATGGCCTCTGCATCAGCGCCTGCCTCCAGCTTCCTGCCCTGCTTGAGTTCCTGACCTGCCGCTCTTCAGTGATGAGGGAGTGATGTGGGAGTGTAAGCCAAACAAACCCTTTCCTCCCCACATTGCCTTTGGTCATGGTGTTTCCTCACAGCAATAGTCACCTTAACTAAGACAACTCCTAAACTGAGCCCCCTTACTCATAATCTCCCTGAGGATGCACATTCCCAACAGTCCCTGAACATACATAGATTGAGCCCTGTCAATCTTAGATGTCAGCCGATAGACCTAGGGCGTGTTCAGAGGGTTCCTGCCACAAGCCAAATGCCTTCTCAATCAAGTAGTAATGGTTATGAATAAGAAAGACCACCCTATATGCAAATGCTAGAGAACCAGTCCTACGTCACACTCTGTCGCTGTCCCAGGCTCATTTCAAACTAGTTAAATAAACATGTAGTGAACCAGTGTGGACCTATCTCACCAAGATAATAAAGTCTGTTCTATTTACCGCGGTCCTAAATGTTCCCCACAGAGTGGGTCTCAAAACCGGCAGTGCTGTTATCGATAACGTTCTCGATGAATGTCTAGGCTCAGCTCAAGCTGGACTTCGGGCCAGAGAGACGGAAGGATTGCTAGTGGATAAACAAGGGCCTAGAAGTCAGCACTGCTGCCTTTATCTGTCCCTGCAGCCAGCCACCTCGGGCAGTGGGGCTTCTAGTTCCCTGTATCAGGTCGCGGCCCCTCCACTAGCTCCCTGCCTGCTACAGCTCACACACCTCCCCCAGCTAACACGCCCCTTATAACTGGCAGGACTCCCTCCTTTTTTGCTATTCTCTCTGCCCACCCCTACCCCCACCACCCCAAGAGATAGCCTTGGCAGTATGAATAAACCTTTCTCTCCACCCACGGAGAAGGTGTAGCTTGATGGTTTCACTGAGCCCTCAAGCTCATGCCTTCAGTGCCTTTGCTGTCTTTCCATGTCTTCCTGTGTAATGCCCAAGCCAGGTATCAGTCTGAGACCTATTAAACAGCAAGACTAGCTCCTTTCCTTCTTTTTCAGCCCCCAGTGAATAAACATTCTGTTTGGAGCCACCATTAAAACCCTTTGAGCCTGTGTGTCCCAAAACTGGTTTCTAGACCCTTTGGGATGCATAGTCCTTAGCCATCCACAACTAACGCAGTAACCCACCACACATGACCACTGTCCCACCATTGTCACCAGTACCTCCACCACGCCCTTCAAGGAGGGGCAATGCACACTGTCCTTTCAACCCTGTCTCTGTGTGGCTCCATTCCTATCAACTCCAGTTGGTTGGTTCATTTGCTTGCTTTATTTTGTCTTTTCCCTCCCTTTTAGCCTGAAATTTCCCATATCATTCCATCCTTATGGTTGACTCATCTTTCCAAAGTCCCTTCAAAACTGGCACACAGTTCATCCTGACACTGTGGCAACCAAGCTGCTTCTGCCTTTCCCTAAAGCAGAGAGAGGCATGGGACAGGTCTGAGGAGAGGTTTGGAACCAAGTCACTGCATTTAATGCTGTAATTCTAAGGTCCCTGTGGCAACCCCTGCTGACTGGCTGATGCAAGCCCTGGGCACACTTCCTTTCTCCCATAATTCTTTTCTTTAAGAAGCATGGAATGCCTAAATACATACTCTCCCTGGCTCCCCTGCAGGTAAAGTGGCCCAGAACTGTTCACTGAGATGCAGCAGAAATACTCTGAATGGGGATTGTCTGGGAAAGATCTTGGTTCCCTGATAAAAGAGGCCAGTGTGACTAGTTTCATCATGTCATCCATCCTGTGACTGTGAGCGTTAGCACAGGAAAAAGCTGGCCTGGCCTGCTCAATCTCTGAGCCTCCCCTCTGAGCTGCCTTCTCCGTTGTTTTCTTACTCAGCGGCAGAAGCATTCCTACTTGCTGTAACAGGGCCACCAAAGGCCTCTCCATGGCAGCCTCTGGAGTTTCTTCACCCTTACTTAAATCTTGGAGGCATGGGGGAAAGGGAAGGGCCAAATAAGATAAAATACATTACATGAAATTCTCAAAGAAATGATAAAAGTATTGTAAATGCTTATTTAAAATTAGTCTGAGAGGGAGGAAAAAAGCATTTGAGTGAGTGTGTAATTAAGAGGTCAGCTTAAATGAGACCTGACCCAAAAACCAGCCTTTTAAATGCTGGTAATTGGTTTCAAAAATAAATTACCTATTTTGTTCTTCCAGTTCCCCACAGGCAGCTAGACTACTGCTTTTCAAGTGGGATACTGGGAAAATAAGTCACGTTAGCATACTTCTGTCTTGACCGCAGTCCTTCTTAACTACCGTGTCTGGAGCAAAGAGTTGGACATAAGGAATCTTTCCGGCCAGAGGGCTGAGAGCAAGATGCTGACCCTTGATTTTTGCCGCTTTGTTTCCTTTTGTGATTAGCAGCCTCTCAAAGCATGTGCCCCGATTTCTCTGTGCTTCTCAATTTGCAAAGACAAAACCTTCCTGAATTTTTTTTAAATAGTCTTTTCTGCTAAATAAAAGAAAGTAACTTACAGCAGCAGGCAGTTTTCCCTCATATCATACAATTCATGGCAGAAATCAATTACTTTTCTCTTGAGAGTACTGACCCCTTCTAGAAAGTCAGTAGATCTTCAGACATGAACCCCCAAGCCACATCAAAGGTCAGCACAAAGGAAGAGCTAGCCTGAGCATCGCAGAGTCTGTGGGTATGCTGGCTCTGCACCAGCTCCCTGCCTGCCAGCACCCATCACTGCCATCCAGGTTTGCCTAGCAGCCACCTCGGGCTCATCACTTCCCAGAAGCCTGGCAGTTTTGCTAGGTGAACACCAGAAAAGCAGAAAAGAGTTCTCTCACATGTCATCAGAAGAGCAACGTCCCAACTGCTGCTTCTACTGCAGAACTGCTCAGTGAACTTGACAGCCAGACTCCAGCCAAGCCAACCACAAGGTGAAGCAGAAGGCGATTCCCAGGGCTCAAGCAGTTTAGAGGACCTGTGTCTGCTGTCTGCTGCTGCAGAACAGTTGGCACAAGTTCAAAGCAACGTGTTGCCTTTACTACTTCGTGGTCTAAGAGGACCACAAATTGGGGCACAGCTTAGCTGGATCATATAGTTCAAGCTCTTTCAAGAGGCTATAATCAAGGTGCCCAGTACGGTCTGGAGTTTGGTCTGAAGGTTCTGCTCCACGCCTACGGCTGAAGCAGGATTAGTCCTTTCAGGCTGCTGCACTAAGGCCTCAGGCCAGTGGAAGCTGGTAGCCGGAAGGGACTACAGTTGAATCCCAGATAATGAAGGTGGTTTTTAAGTGATAAGACTGAGCAATTCCTAAGACACTCCCAGTAACCAGTATGGACAAACACGAAGATGGCACACGAAGCTCTGATCCCAGGATCACTCAGAACACCCCTGCAGAGGCTGTGTGCACACTGCCAAATGACACACACTGGCAGTGGCCTGCATGCCAGGCGCCGTGGCCGGCACACGTATGCTGCCATGTTGTCAGGAGTTTCTCCTAAACTATCCCAAGTTGCATACACGAGGCGATGGTCACTCTGTGCTGTGCTCTCTGAGTGAATCACCTATGTCCTACTGCCTTCTTTGCCAATTTTTTGTTTGTTTCAAGACAGGGTGCTTTGTGTAGCCTTTGCTGTCCTGGACTTACTTTGGGGACCAGGCTGGCCTCAAACTTACAGTGATCTGCCTGCCGCTAACTCCCAGGGTGCTGGGATCAAAGGCATGCTCCACCACCCCCAGCTGCCAAGTTTTTAACAAGAAAACTTTCCATAATTAAAATTTTAAAATAAGCTAAATAAATTTCACTGTGCTCATTCTAAAAATTATCATCAAGCAATTAGAATAATGGAAAGCATTTAATGATATGTGGAAAACTCTCTGAGACATCATAATCTTCTTCTTCATCATCACCATCATCATCGGTAAGTTGGGCGAACTTTTGCATAGTATGCATCTATATTGCTTAGTCCCTAGTTTGTATTAGAGAGCACCCATGTCTGTCCAAGCCCCCACTCCATGTTGGGTACATGGAGGTCTGTACACACCCCCGTCCATGTTAGGCACATGCATGTTGGTACAAGCCTCCAGTCTGTGTATGTATGTATGGCTGTACACACATAGAAAAGTGTCTAGGGGAGTGTGCATTACACTCTAATAGATACTTTGGGGTGACTGTGTACTCTATAGTTTGCATTTTAATACAGCAATAGTAACAGTAATTGTTTTGCATTTTGTTTTTATAGCGGCCTTATTCAAATGTTGATACTGTAATCTTCCCCTTGCCAGAGAAGGCTCAGATGCATAAGAGGAACTCAGTAGATTGCTATCTGCAATCTAAAATTTTCTCACAAACTGATATTTTAGAATACAGGGATTCAGAAAAGTAAAAGCGAATCATTCTGACAGCACCCAGGCGTATCTGCCTGACCCTGTGGCCACCCCGGCCTCACTTCTCTGTTCTCTCTCTGCCCTCTGCTCCAGAAGGACTGCACACAACCTCACTGTGGTAAAACCACTGACACAGCGTTTCACGGAGGCTCAAATGCTGAAGAGCCACTCCGAAGATTCCTTTCATTTGCAATATTATCACTACTGATTTATTTGCATTTGTGTAATTACAAGTTACTTCTTTATTTCTTGTTTACTGATGTTTGTTTATTCTTTTATGACTTTTTTAGACAGACTTCTGTTTCTATCTGAACCTAGTAGGGTGTCATTTACTATAAACCTAAGACTTTGAAATACTTAAGTAGGATAGCAGCTGACCAGTTCCTGCTTGTGGATGAGACAGCCTTAGTTTAGGGCAAGAAGAACCAGATTTTAATCAACTACAGTGGAAAAGTGAATTTACTTCCCTTTGGATGGTTGGTTGGTTTTGTGGGTGGTGATGGCTTTATTTTGTTAATTGATACAGTCTCACTTACTAGCCAAGGCAGAACCGTGACTCAGGAAAACAATCTCCAGGATTTCTGAAGACACCCAAGCAGACCAGTACCCCCAAAGCCTAGAGAGGGCACTAGGGTACAGAGAGCTGAGCAGCTGCTAACAGACGAAGGTGGCTAAACGGGACTGTGGGTGGGGAGTGCAGAGAGCAGTGAATATCCATAGGGTCAAAATCCATCCAACCAACGCGCCTCTCTCTCTCTCTCTCTCCCTCCCTCTCTCTCTCTCTCCCCCTCTCTCTCAATCTCTCTCAATCTCTCTTTCTCTCTCTCCCTCTCTCTCTCAATCTCTCTCAATATCTCTCTCTCTCTCTCTCGTCAAAGGCAAACTTCCCACTGTGCAGAAGCAGTAACCAGAAAGCCCCCTTTCTGTTTTCAGGTCTCCATCTAGGCAGACAACTTTGGTCTCAATCTAGAGAAACAATTTTGGGGTTCAGTTTCAGAAGCTTTGCATATCCACAGGCTGGGAAGGTTGTTGTGAAAGCTTATTACACCGTGTCACTCCCACAGAGTGGATTATTAAAGGCCTCAACTCAACCTGCCACTTTTATTTTTAGGCACACATGTGCCGTGTGTGTGTGTGTGTGTGTGTTTGTGTGTGTACATGTGGAGGCACATATGTGCCACTGTGTTTGGATAGCAGTCAAACGACAGCTTTTGGAACCTAGTTCTTTCCTTCCAGTACGTGGGTTCAGGGACTCAAGCTCACTCAGGTCAGCAGGCTTGGCTGTAGATCCCATTACCAGCTGCCCCATCTCGCTGCAGTTTCAAGGGGGAAATATTAATAACGTCTTTTCTTTCATGGACTTCAGATAACGTTTTGGTCATTAGACTGAGGAAATACCTGAAGCCACAACACCAGTGTCACCAGATCGCTTCAGGAGCAAACACGTGGCTGACGGCCTCCAGAATAGCTGCTAGAGCATTAGCTCCAAGTCATGATTTCTGGTGACATAATTGAATGTTTTTCTACGTAATTTATGCGACTATGTTTATAACAGGAACCTGGCTGATCCAGAAAAGGGGGGTGAGTAGGCACACAGACCTGGAGTATCAGTGAGCTTCTCGCGCAGACGCAAAGCTGATGCACGGGTGAGTGTGTGTGCCTGCACGAACCTCACATTAGCTGCCAGACTCAGTAAGTGCCCTAAAACCAAGATACATTTTAAAATGTTTTTATTCCGAATATTTATTCATAGGTCAAGCCTCATATTTCATTTCATTAATGCATTCATGTCACACCTGTTTTCTCTCCCCAAGGTATTTTGCATATCCAAATGAACAAACACAGATTCACTCCGGGTCCCTGGCAGTCTTCAGCTCCCTGACACGCTTCTGCCTCCAGCTCCCTGACACACTTCTCCTCCAAGACTGGGAACCCTGATTTCCTGCCCCCCCCCCCATTGTCCCTCTCCACAGTCTTAGATTCCCACTCTCAAGGTTCTCTTTATTTTGCCCAGAAATGCTAGCCTGGGGTACTTTTCCTTTGATTTAAAGTCCAAGCGTTTAAAAAGCTTTGCAGAATCAGTCCTGTCCACTGGTTCCAAAGAGAGAATATTAAAAGTAAGTTCAAGCTTTTGTTACATTTTAAAATATCCCTTTGTCTTTGAACCAGATTCCGTTGATCAGCTAGACTGCTTCAAAAAAAAAAAAAAATGGTCATTTTAGCATAACAATATGACACTCAGGTAGAATCAGAAGAACCTTTGGTCCCTTCCAAGGCCGCCCGTACAAACCTGGCACAGTAGCTTCCTACCAAAGCTAGGCTCTGCTTCCCCCACTTCACTGCTCAGCGCTGACATGCTGAAGTGTAAGTGCATTAATGTGCACAGGTAATAACTATACACCTTGTGGATTTCCATAAACCAAATGCCATTGCGTAACTAGCGTCAGGCCAAAGTTGGAACAGTGCCAACGCAGCTACCAACATCCTGGTTGGACTTCATATTCTTGTGCTGTCCAATGACTGGATTCATTTGCTCAGGTGCTGTGTCGGTGAGATCAGCCTATATTACCATGGGTGTCATTACTTCATTAATTTTTCATTGCTGTGTAAGATTCTCTTATATTAATATCCAAGAATTTATCTGCTTGATTGCTGATACAACATTGTTTTCCAGCTTTAGTGACGGTTAATAATGCTGCAAGAAACTTCCAACATTTAGTGTGTGTGTCACGGGACGTGTGTCATGGGACGTGTGTCATGGGACGCACCTTTACGAAAGCTGTGTCAGGCCTGCATCTAGGAGGCAGAATTGCTGCACCACAGACTATCCTCAGGTTAGTGATTCCAGCACTTTATTCTCTTACTGCAAATGTACAGGAATTCTATTTCTCCACATCTTCTGCATCAGTGTCATAATCTTAGCCAGGGTTTTATTGCTGTAAAGAGACACCGTGACCATGGCAACTCTTATAAAGTAAACTCTTATCATTGGGGCTGGCTTACAGTTCAGAGATGTAGTCTATTATCACCGGGGTGGGAAGCATGGTGGCATGCCCACAGTGCTAGAGAGGTGGCTGAGAGTTCTACATCTGGATCCTCAAGCAGCAGGAAGAGAGAGTGGCACAAGGGGCCTGCCTTGTTCAGGACTACGAAGGGGAATTAACCAAGGGCCAAACTATACTCTGACAAAAAAAAAGTCTGCACTCTGTCCATGTCCTGAGACGTCTATGTGCTTACTGTGTGTTCTATGTGGTTACTAAAGCTTGTTATCTAAATTAATAATAAAAAATTAATTACAAATTTGCCAACTATTTGGAAAACAATACATCATTAATTAACACATTCATCACAGGAACAGAATTAAACTTTAAAGTTTTATAATCTTAGTGTTTATGCAGAGCAAAGAAAAGTAGTGAAATGTAGGATTGTCTCATTTTCTTTTTAAACTGATCTTAGTGCTGTGAAACACCTTTATGTAATAATGAGTCTCAGTGAGAACAGTTGACACCGGATGGCCACACTCTTTGTTGCCACTACTCCTGAGTTTTAGTGAGAAAAGGCCATGCGTGGGTGTGGACAGGCATCTGGTTTAGTCAGGCTTACTATTGCTGCGATCACACAACACGGCCAAAGCATCTTGGGAGGAAAGGGTTTATTTGGCTTACTCTTTCCTCATCAACGGAAGTCAGGAGCTGACGCAGAGGCCGTGGAGGAGGGCTGCTTACCTGCTGGCTCCGCGTGGCTTTTTCTTAGCTTGCTTTTTTATAGAGCCAGGACCGTCTGCCCAAGGGTGGCACCACCCGCAATGGGCTGGGCCCTCTCCCATTAATCACTGACTGAGAAAACACCACAGAAGCCTGCCTCCAGCTGGATCTCAGGGAGGCAGTCTCAGTTGAGGTTCCGCCTCTCTGGTAACTCTAGCTTGCGTCAAGTTGACATAAAGTAGCCAGCACAGTATCCCATGATACACTAATGAAAATGCCAACAGGGCTGAGAGGAAAAAAAAGTGTTCTGTAATAATACATCTTGCTATCAAACTACATTACATGATGTTAACCACTTTCATTAATATTTAGTAATTTCTCTATCCTTTTAGTTTCAACTTTTTATGTGTTTTTATACTGTCTCTTTAGAGGATAATGTTTTGCACAGTCAATGTAAACATTGATAAGTTTATGTTTAAAGCTATCACTCTATTATTTATTTTCTTTTTGTGCTACTTATTCCTGGCTCTTTTTTTCTCTCTTCTTGTAAAAATTCAGATATTTTAAAAATTATTCTTCCCTCTTTGGGCTGCCACATACGCACTGATTGTTTCCTTCTTTCTGTTTTTTTAAACTGGTATCATTAGAGATCACCACATACATTCTTGATATGTGATCGATCACACACACACACACACACACTTACCGGTGTCCAGGATAGACAGGGTCATTCTGCACTTCACCTTATACAATCCCCACTGTAATAATAGTCTAACCTCTTGTGGCTGCTCCTTCATGCAGGCACTAACACGCAACATTCTTCACATATTTAACCTGGGTCCTCATCCTTCATGAATTTTCACACTTTCATTTGGGAGCTTTTTCCTTCTGCCTGGAGAATGCTTCTGAGTCCTAGGGCCTGTCAGTCTTAATGTTAATTCCATGGTTTTATTTGCTTAAGAATATCTCTCTGTTTAGCTTTATCATTTTGAAAGTGACTCTCCGTGGACAGTTGTTGTCTCTTGATGTTTTACATACATCATGCCACAGCCACTTCGCCTTTGCCATCCTTGACTCAGCACAATGGCTCCACCATCACCAAAGGCCAATGGGACTTGTTCCTGCAGTAGCCATATTTCATCATGCGTATTCCATACTCCCTATAAAGCCCACCATCATGGCCTGGCTTGTCACTTTCTCTGTCCCCACTCAGGGACAGACACTTTACAGCCTGTCTTCCCAAAAACATCTTGCATGAAGTTTGTTGTGTGGTGTGATTTTTGTGGTATTCTTTGGCTGCTGGTTGCTGAGATACTTTTTCAGGTGAAAACCCTTCCAAGACGTATTAGAATTACATGGGACTTCTCAATGGAGACCCTAAAAGCAAGAAGAGACTGGACAGGTATTTTACAGACTTTAAGAGACCACAGATGCTAGCCTAGACTATACCCAGCAAAATAAGGCATTCAATGATAGAACCAAATTTAAATCCAGCCCTACAGAAGGTGCTAGAAGGAAAAATACAACCTAAAGGGGTTCACTACATAAAAGAAAACACAGAGAATAAATAATCTAAGACAAGCAAAGTAAAAAAAAAAAAAAGGGAAACACACAGATTCACATTCTTTCTATCCCTCTCTCTCTCTCTCACATACACACAAGCATACACAGAGACACAATAACAAAAATAAAATAATAGAAATCAGTAAGCACCACTCATTGATATCTCTCAATATTAATGGTCCAAGACCAAACCTTGAAACATTCAGACCTCAAATAGAATAGCTCCCTCAAATTCCTCCCCTCAGATCTCAGGGAATCCTGCCAAAGAGGAAGTTGAAAAAGTGTAAGAGCCAGAGTGAATGGAGGACACCAAGAAAAAACAACAAAAAAAAAAAGCAGCCCCCTAAACCAACATATGCAAAGCTCGTATGAAATCACAGAGGCTGAAGCAGAATGAACGGGGCCTGCCCTGGTCTGCACTAGAGCCTCTGATATATATTATGGCTTCCAGTTTATATGGGATTTCTGGGAATTTGAACAAATGGGTCTTTGATTCTTGGTTTTTCTCTTGGGCTGTTTTTGTTTGGTTTGGTTTGGTTTGGTTTGGTTTGGTTTGGTTTGGTTTGGTTTGGTTTGGTTTGGTTTGGTTTGGTTTGGTTTGGATTTTTCCTGTTAGTTTGCCTTGTCCAACATCAATATTGTCAGTTTTGTCTTATTTTAGTATATTTTGTTATATTTTTATTATTATCTCTTAGAAGCCTGTTCTTTTCTAGTGAAAAGCAGGATGGGAATGGATCCAGATGAGAGGGGAGGTGGTGAGGAAAAGTAGAGGGAGGGGATGAGACTGAGGGATTGGACTTGGGATAACTGAGGGAGAGCCCACTTCTTTCCCTGGGCGTGAACTGTGTGTTCCTGCTGAAGTTGGGGGCTGGGAGATAGCAATGAGCTGGGGGAGGGAGGGTAGGAAGGGGAGATCTTGGGGAGCCATTAGAAGGGGCAGGAGAGGGTGTGGCTGCCACCGTGTTCTGCTTCAGAGCTGGGATGGAGGACTGGATGTGAGATAAGATCTGGAGTCAGCCAGCCTGCTTTTGCGGAAGTGGCTGTGGGCAGGCTGGGAGTGCCTGTTTTTTATGTCTTATCGTAATATGTCTGATAGAGTTTCCTTTGCATGTATGCTACCTGTACTACTGTAACATTTTACTTCTGTGACAAAAGTACCATGAATCCATGAAAATTCTGAACCACCTTATCTTAGTTTTGACCCATTTGTCTCTTTATTTTTAAAATTTCACGGGCATATATTTAGGCCTCTTTACCATTTTTCTTTCTTTCTTCCTTTTTTTTTTTTTTTCAATATTAATGCTAAAACCTAGCAGGGTCTCAAATATGCAAGGCAAATGCTCTCCCGCAGCCCTGAATGTACATGTCTTTCATCTTTCTTTTCCCTTTATGTTTCAGTGAGTCAATCTAGACATTTTCTACTGACTGTCTTCCTGTAATTCATTCATGGAGTTATGACCTGCCATAAGAATATCTATGAATGATTAAATTCAGAGTAATTTAGCTATTTGATTTCTTTTATCTACTTACATACCTCTCTCTTGCTCACTCGCTTGCTCTGTGTCTGGTGTCCATGTGTGTGCATGTATGTGTGTTTGTGTGTGTTTGTGTGCATTGTGCACATCTGTGGAAGAGTGTGTATGTCTATCTGTAAACATGTATGTGAAGGGATTAGTGGTGTGTTTGGTGTCTCCATCTGCCACACGTTGCCTTCTTCTGAGACAGGCCAGCCAGAAAGCGTCTGTGATCCGCTTGTCTCTGCTCCCTTGCTGCTGGGATTAGAGGCACACAAAGCCATTCCTGGATCTTACCTGGATTCTGGGCGTTTGAACACAGGGAGTACTGCTACCGACAGCCTGACTTCGAAGTTCCTGTCTAATTTACTCATATGGATTCTTGGTTTTTAGTGAATTTCTCACCATTTGTTCTACTTTGTTTCCTATTTTGTCTGGTGATTGTTTTAAGTGTTTGAAACATTACCTCCATGTGTAACCTACATCAGCAGATAATTTTTTTTTTTTTTCAGTAACAGGTTTCCAGGAGAGGAATGACCAGGAGATGAAAAGATAGAGAAGATAGAAAAGCTGGGTTCAAGAGGCCTTGGGCAAACAATGTTGTGTGCCAAACAAGCTTATTAGGAAGTACAGCTTCTTATAAATGGTTCTCAAAGGCAAACATGGAATACCATTACACAACACAAAAACTAGCATTTTACAAGGGGTAGAGTCAGCAGAACGATAATCAAGCCATGCTGCACCAAGAGAACACAGGAAACCTCAAGTGCAGCACAGGCCACGTACACAGAAATCCAGGGACTGATAACCACAGCCCCTTAGGAGAAAAGAGTTAGGTTCTCTGGATGAAGTCACAGATCCCCTCAAGGCCCCAGCCAAGGCCATTACTGGCTTGGCCAGGCATGTTCCTGGATTTAGATAAGATACCACACTCCTTCATACATCAGCAGCTCAGGGAAGGCCTCTGAGCAACATGTGTGTGACTGTACAGAAAGGATCTAGTTTTCTTTTCCTTCCTTCCTTCCTTCCTTCCTTCCTTCCTTCCTTCCTTCCTTCCTTCCTTCCTTCCTTCCTTCCTTCCTTCTAGACAATGTAAGAGCTGCAAGTTTATCTGGTCCAGGCAAGGCCAGTCCATTTACAGTTGCTCCTTATTTTTTGTGCTTGGCCTTTCAGGACTCTCAACCAAATTCTTAGCTCTTTAATAGAGCCCCTTCTCCAGAACTCTAAACAATCTTCCCAGCTCTGTGTCAACGCCCTTTCTGCTTAGACTTTTTTTTTTATCTTTCTGCAGCTACTTCTGCTAAGTTTATCAGCATCTCACCCCACAGGTGTATTTCTCAGAGGGAAAAACGCAGGCTCAACCAGCAGGCTCAGAGTTTGTGGTGGTTTGAATAGGAACAGCCCCTGTAGACTCATGAGTTTGAATGCTTGAACAGAGGGAGTGGCTTTGTTGGAGTAGGTGTAGTCTTCCTGAAGGAAGCATGTCATTGTGGAGGCTGGCTTTAAGGTCTTATACGCTCAAGCTATGCCCAGTGCAGCGCACAGTCTCTTCCCTGTTGCATTTGGATCAGGATGTAGAATTCTCCACAAGCAGACCTGCATGTTGCCATGCTTCCCACCATGACGACAATGGACTATACCTCTCAAGTTGTAAGCCTGCTCCATCAGAAGAGTTGCCATGGTCTCATCAAAGCCGGCTGCATCACCTTCCTCCGTGGCCTGGCAAAGCTGTACCCTCCAGTGGGAGGTGGTCAATGAACCAGCCACTGAGTTCATGTCAGAGACAGTCCCTGTTCCCCTTACTAGGGAACCACTTGGAAACTGAGCAGCTACGGGCTTCCTCTGAACAGAGGGTCTAGGTCCTCCATGCAAGGTCCTTGGTTGTAATATCAGTCTCTGTGGGCCCCCCTGATCCGAGGCATTTTGGCTCTGTTGTTCTTCTTGTGGAGCTCCTGTCCCCTCCAGGCCTTTCTATGTCCCTTGCCATGGTCATGGTATCTCTTTGTAATAATAGAAACCCTAACCAAGACAATGTTGTATCCTGCCCTTTCATCTGGTCCTCACTTGTCTCTGAGTTCTAGTTGCTTTGTGATCCCTAAATGCTGAAATTTGATTCTCTGAGCTATGCTCTGGGTTCAGAGTCTATTTCCTGCTCCACAATTGGTAAATGCCCCAAAAGAAAGTGAGTGTAGGATTGTAGAGGCCCTGAGTGTAGGACTGGCTCTCTTCGATTTGTTTCCTTCTCAAAGAGCTTGACTTTTCTAGCCCTGCATACCTTAATTTCCCAATTGTCTACAAATATCTGCTTTACAGCTATACTTAGCAAGAGGGTTAGTCTACTGCTCTACAGTGAATCTTAATCAAAAGCAGGAGTAGTAATTACTTTTTAATAGGCTATAAGCAACACTAAGTTAAGAAGTAATTGGATTCATTAAATTAATTGGTTAATTAAACTAACAACTACCTTGAATTTTCAGCTCACCGTTCTCCCAATGACTTCAAATCACTTTTCCCCACTGACAAAAGACCATCACTGCTTTCTCAGCTTTAATTCATAAATTTTAAGTAAGTGTAAGGAATAAAGTGAGTTTGTAGGTGCATAATTCTGCAGAGAAATAGAATAAAAACAATTAACATAATCAACAGTTGTTTGGAATCTCAAAAAATATACTCCTAATAACTGCACCAAGGTCCATAATCCTCATGGATTCTAGTGTCACAAGGGATATAGAAAATAGGCAAACTGTGCAAAGCACTGAGGACTTGATCAAGCAAAGGAAGTAGACTAAGATGAAGCCCACTCAAAGCTTTTAGACACATAACTATAGTACGATAATTCTTGCCAGATTTGTAAGATAGCAAGTACTATATGTCAGAACTGGGTCTCTCAAGTAAGAGAAACAGTTATAAATGATGGTCTCCTGGTCCTTCCAGGTTTAATGTAGTAATTGCCTTTGAAATAATATTCTAGGGAGATATTCCCAAGCCTTCTCCCCAGAAGTGCTATCAAACCTGTGTTTCTTACCAATTCATTCCAATTCATTGCCTTATGGAATAAATTTGAGGTGGATTATTTTTTAACTGAATAGGGAGAAAAGTTACTAAATAAACAAGTAAGCGCCTGTGGGTTTTAACTCTAAATCATAGCAGAGAATTACAAATGAAGCACAAAGCACCCAATAAACACTCAATCAGTATTTCATGCTATTGATTTCTTGTATCCTACGATGAGTTTTTAGTGGGACTTTGATAGTAATTGGGTACCTCGTCTTAATATGTTGACAGGAAGGAACTTGGATAATCTATCAATGTGCTTCTCTGGGATCCCAAATAACAAGCCCCACAGCCTGAGAAGAAGTTAACCTTCCCAGCCCTTTCCAGCCCTGTAACTTGAGCATTAATAACAAGTTAGAGGCCAACACGTTGTGGATAACTTCTGTCTTGAGTTGAGGATGTCTTCATGATACTGATTGGACTTCCTACTGAAAAACTAAGAAATGTGCTTGTTTTCACTTTACAAATCGGCAAGTAGACAGGAATGAATTACCTCAGCAAAGGCCCCGCGGCAAGCTCACCTCAGCTGGAGAAGTGTCCAGTGTTCCATTATGTTGGTTTACTGCCACTCAGCTCTTTCTATAGAGTGATCCACTCAGGCTTGCAGAATGACCACACCTCGTCTTTGATTTGCTCTGCCTTTATGTTGTGGCCCACTTAAAGGAAAAAAAACAGTAAAGTAAAATAATATGGGAAGTAGAGGGCTTATCTCGTTCTTTCATTTTCACACCCCCAAATATTTACCACATTGTTGAACATTTATACTGATCACATATTGCATGAGGATGGCTCATCAGTAAAGTGTAAGGTAGGCTCTAAACAACTACATATTTAACAAGGTTAAAAAGAATCCAAGATCAGAAAGGCAAATGAGATGGACAGAAGAAGAGGGAGAAAACAGGGAACAGAACAGGAGCCTATCACAAAAGGCCTCTGAAAGACTCTATCCAGCAGGGTATCAAAACATATGCTGAGATTCATAGCCAAACTTTGGGCAGAGTGCAGGGAATCTTATGAAAGAAGGGGGAGATAGAAAGACCTGGAGGGAACAGGAGCTCCACAAGGAGAGCAACAGAACCAAAAAATCTGGGCACAGGGGTCTTTTCTGAGACTGATACTCCAAACAAGGACCATGCATGGAGATAACTTAGAACCCCTGCACAGAAATAGCCCATGGCAGCTCAGTGTCCAAGAGGGTTCCCCAATAATAGGAACAGGGACTGTCTCTGACATGAACCCATAGGCTGTTTGTTTGATCACCTCTACCTGAGGCGGGGAGCAGCCTTACCAGGCCACAGAGGAAGACAAAGAAGCCAGTCCTGATGAGACCTGATAGACTAGGGTCAGAGGGAAGGGGAGGAGGACCTCCCCTATCAGTGAACTGGGGGAGGGGCATAGGAGAAGAAGAGGGAGGGAAGGTGAAATTGGGAAGTGATGGGGGAGGAGGCTACAGCTGGGATACAAAGTGAATAAACTGTAATTAATGAAAATTTTAAAAAAATTTAAATAAACCAAGAGAAATTTTAGAAATTATTAGTTGAGTTTGTGTAATGAATAAGCCAAGTATTTATTATTTCTTCACTGCGATATTTTAATTCCCAATATCCTATGGTTGGGAGAGAATTCATAGGAGATAGATTTAAAAACAACAACAACAAAAACCTCCTGCTTTTTTCATCTGTCTCTAAATTCAACTCTGTATTTGGTTTATAGTATGCAATATGCTGAACTTCCTTCAAAACCTTGAAACTGTCTCAGTAGCCTCGGGGTGGAAGGGAATTGTGTCGGTAACAACCAAACTGCCGGAAGGAGCAGCTCAACTGTTCCCCAACAGCCAGTGAACACTGGCACCATCTCGTCGGCTGAGAGAGCCAGTGTGCCCTCTGCAACAGATGCAGGAGCAGGATAAGGGGAACACGTGTGCCACACGTGTGCCGTGCTGGAATGTTGCTTCAGTTTATTTTGTTGTGCTCATGCGGGCAGATAGCTACCTCTTCACGTTTCCACAGACCTCTCTATGGTGGAACACAGGGCACAGTTTGCCTTGCAAGCCAAGGTCAGAGCGGGAATACCTGCCGTCACCTCCCGCGGCTGCACAAGGGGCTGGGCAACCCACCTGCGGAGCTCCTCACTTCTTCCAAGAACCCCGCAGAAAGGCCACCTTCTAAGACCCTCTGGCTCTTTAGCTGCTGGCTTGCCCGTTCCCTCCAAGACCACACTGTTCACCTCCCTCTGCCATCTTTCAGGTTCCATTCCGAGGCAGAAAACCCAAGGAATATATTCACAGATGTTCCCTTGTTTATTTGTTGACTCTGTGTAATTTGTTTGCCCTAATTTGTTTTTGTCTACCTTGGGACTTCCCTTTTTAATTTCCCTTTCTCTGTTTACCCCTCTTTGTGGAGCAGCGGTCTGTTAAGCTGTGAGAGGCACACGCCAAATTAAAAAAAAAAAAAAAAAGGAAAGAAAGAGAAAAAAAAAAAAAACAGCACTGCAGATTGTTTTAAGCATGGGCTGCCCCTTTGGGCCTGAAGGCCTTGCTTGAAGCCTGCACCTGCTCCTCCTCCTGAGACGCGGGGCTCCTGATCTCTATCCCCTGCCTTTAAGCTGCCTGATTCCTATTATCCAAAGTCAAACAGCGTTCTCTACATTCACGCCTCCAGCACTTGGCATGAAATTAATAAGCCTGGCTGATATATTTCCCTGGAAGCCTGCCACTCTTTAACAGTGGTGTTAGATTAAAAATTTTGGCATGGTTAATGAACAGGGGAAAGCTGAAGCCAAAAGTTTCATGCAGCAATGCAAAGATTGGGGGATTCTGAAAAGAATACCAGCTTCCCTTCTATTTTCTGAATGCCATCCTAATTACAGGGTCAGATAACAAACATAACTAGGCAGTCAGCTCTAGAAGAAAGGGCATATCCTCAGGCTTGACTCGTACTTAGATTTTATCATCTGTCTTTTCAATCACATGGCCTTCTGTTAAACTGGGTTATCTAAAACTGTAATAATAGCTATTTGTGCTCCAAACAGGCCTCCCTCATCCCAGGTCACTATTTTTTCCATTAAAGGGGAACTGTGGGTGAGTTTCAGGCCAAAACCTGATCTTTCTGAAGTGAAAGTCAAACCAGTTACAGACTACTTGAGCATGCAGACAGTGTTCTAAGAGCTCCAACACTCGTGTCTACTGCTAAACTCTCAGAATCAGGAAAGCATTATCTCCCCAATATGGAAAAGGTTGGTTAAATATATCTGCCGGTATATCCCCTCACCCCAAGCAGCCCAAGCTGAAGGGACAGAGAATACAAAACCCAGTGGGGTCCTAAAGATCTAACCCACTGGATAACTTTGGTTTTACAAGGGTATGGCAAAGCATAGAGCCTCCTCCAAGTGCTAAGTTTCACTTTGTTTCCCTTATCAACACAATAGTCATAAGAAAGAGCGTCCATCAGTACCATGGGCATCACTAAGAAGTCCAGCTGAAGAATCATGTCACCTCCACTTGAACTGGCTAATGTGACAGCTGTTCTGGCACAGGCACCCAACCTGCTTGGTGTCTTGAAGGAGAGATGTAAGTGGTAGATGCCCATTTCAGGCCTAAAAGAGGAAGGATGACCAGCAGTCTCCTCTTAGGTATCTAGGGGCAAAAGGCTCCTAAAGCAGATGAGGGTTTCATCAGGAGGCAAGGATTGACCCCTTGTCGAGTCAAAGCAACTTCGTAGCAGCCAATTACAGCAGCAGCTACTGTATTCATGACTGCAGGACACTTCAGAGCCTCTCTCAACATAAAGAAAACACAAAGAGATCAAAGATCCCAGACAGCACATAAGGCGGTGGGCAGTTGTCCCAACACGCTTCCGGCCTGCGTGACAAACATGTTAAATGTATTTGCAAATGTCATGTCCTTCCCTTTCAATGCCCTACATCAAGTCAGAAAGTCTGTTTGGGAAACAGAAGTAGGATTGCTCACCAATACATCGCTGGCTCATTAGCCAAGCTTAGATAACAAAGCAACTCAATGTAACTACTCTGGGATTGCTTCCTGTGGCCCACATCTTTTAGGGCATGGGTGACACTTTGACCATCTGCCTCACAGCCTTGCCTCTTTACTCTGTATGCTGTTACTGTAGATTTGCACTGTCATCATCATCATCATCATCATATATATATATGCCCATTTCTTATATATATTTTAATTTTTTATTATTATCTAATTTAATGTATTCACTTTACATCCCGAACACAGCCCCCCTCTCCTCTCCTCCTGGTCTCACCCTCCCCCTCTTTTCCCCCTTCCCTTTCATTTCAGACAAAAAGGAGCTCCCCCCAACCAACTTTTCCCCGCATGTCAAGTCATATCAGGACTGAGCTCATCCTCTGAGGCCAGGCAAGACAGCTCACCAGGAGGAAGCGATCCAAAATCAAGCAACAGTGCCCGTGTCAGAAACAGTCCCGGCTCCACTTGCTAGGACAGCCACCTGCAGACCAAGCTGCCCACTGGTTACATATGTGGTTGGGGCCTAGGTCCAGTCTGTGCATGCTCTTTAGTTGGTGGAGAAGCCATTTCTTATAAAACGGTTCAGCTCTGCCGTTCCTGAGAGTAACCGCTGCCTTGCTCCTGTGGCTACACTGAAAACATCTTTCAAGCCAACCATGCACAGATGGCAAAATCCTTTCAAAGCTTCTTGATCCCAGTGTTCCAGAGTGCATATTTATCTTATATCAAATATTGTTGTGGGAAACAGGTCCTGGGTATCAAAAGGTGGCTTCAGATCCCAAACAGAATTCCCTCCTTTCTTCAAAATGAGATCAATGGAGCTTACTCTATCCCTCATCTTTCTTCAAGGCTGTTGTGTCCCAAGCTACTTCAAAACCTCCTGAGTAACTCTCCCTTCTCCACTACTCCATCATAGCCTCCACCGCTCCCTCCAGCCTGTCCCACACTCCACCCCATACCTCTTCCTCCACAGAACAGGCGTGTGCACTCCCAGCACTGACTTCTTCATGCTCATGGAACACCATAAAAGTTATACAATTATTTCCATAAATTTTGTCAACACTGTGTTCCTGTGTCTAACTAGAACATACAGGTTCTCATCCCAGGCTTAGTAATAGCAAGTGAATGAACTAAGATCTTTCCTTCCCTGTTGGGCTCCAATTGTTAGTAATCCCAATTGGCTAGTGTCCATTTACTCTACCAGGATGGAAGTTGTGAATAGGTAAGTATGTGCTCTACTGTTTCAGTCCTGGACTTTAGATTGCCAAAGGCTTATAAATTGACCTAGCAAACCTGTAGCTCTAGCTGTTAATCTTGTGATTCATCAGAAAAACCAACTCCACCATTTGAAGCCAAATTTAAAGCAATAATTTATTAACTATTAAATACTGATCAAGAGATGGACTTTGGTCAGAACCATTCACTGGAATTCGCAAGGGCTTCTAAGGACAATCTTATAGGCCACCGTACTTTCCAAGAGGCTTTGTTAGTTCCCAAGAACTACAATTCCCAGCATTCCAGGAAGTTACGTGGTTCCTAGGCAGCTGAGACTTACAGATAAAGGGCATTACACAAGCCCTGATAATTAGAGACTTATGGTTCCAAGGTTTAAAAGATAGACTTTAGGTTCTCAGGTTAGGGGCTTTTTGCCCTGGGCCTTGACTGCCAGTGTTCCGGCACTCACCAGTGCACATATTCTCCAGATCTTAGCAGCTTGTGGCAGGGGTATCCGATGTCAGCTAGTGTCACAGCTCCTGAATCTTGAATGCCAGAACCCTCTACCACCAAAATGAATAGTGTTACAGCTTTCTAGCTTTGAATAAGATCTGGAAGTAATCTGAAACTTTTCTAGAAATGAAGACTTGCTTTCTCTCATCTTCAGCTACTCTCCATCCTTCTGCCATCCACAGTGTTGGCTCTGTGCCTTCCTTTACTGTGTGTGCATTTCTACTCTCTGTCTTCACCTTCTGCAGATCCTGCCCCCTTGTTGCTGCTGTGAATGCCTCAGCAACCCTCCCGCCGCTATCTCGCTGTCTTGGACTAGTGTTGCCACCTCTATAGCTGCTGACACTGTCCCTTCAAGTTCAGAGCAAACAATTCCATTTGCAATAATGACAGTTTGGAAAAAGACTTTCATTGGACCTTATGTTGCACACAGAAGGAAACATCCCAGCTGACTTTAAAATCCTAAGTAGTGTGGTTATATAGCCAGAATAAAAGATATGACATTTCTGTAATATGCAAATTCAGGATTGTGATTTGCACCAATCACAGCACAGTTTCCAGGTTACTAGGATAAACCACATCCCTCATAAAAGGACCAATAGCAAGCCATAGGAAAGAATCAGTCGTAAGTTATGAATCTGTACAGTCCTTTGTCTGTCAATCACAAGGTTTGCTGAGGTTCTGGTAGAGTGTGCTCTTCCTTTTTTTGACCTAGTTAAAGATGGCTATCAAAAAGACCAGATCAGCCACTAACAAGACCTCAAGAAGATCTTTACCAAAGCTTGTAATGTCCAAAGTAAAGTTTTCCAGCCTTGGTGCTGGCTGGAGCGGTTGTTGACAAGACCAGGCAAAGTGTTGCTTGCGTTTGTAATGTTGCTTCCTCAAGAGGGTTATGAAGCAGGTCACCATAATAACACTCACTCCACTCACCATAAGGGTGCCTCCTTGGCTGACAGCTCCCTGGTGAAAGCGGCCAGGCACAGAAGAGAGCCTAACAGCTGTTGATTGGAGAAATACATCATCTGTCTCCCCAAAAAACAAAACAAACAACAAAACTTAGCTTATGAGTGAAAAGTTAAAATTAGAGGGTGCTTATTATAAGAGCCCATATTAGTATTGACTTTTTTGAGATAGGGTTTCTTTGTGTAGCCTCAGCTGTCCTGGACTTGCTTTGTAGACCAGCTGGCCTCAAACTCACAGAGATGCACCTGCCTCTGCCTCCCTGCACGCTGGGATTACAGATGCACATCCAACTAGTCTTGACATCCTAGTAACAGTTGCTGACTCCTGGCCAATCACCGTGGGGAGATTTAGATCATGCTATCTCACAACTTCCTGCTGAGCTGCAATGTCTGCTTTCAGGGTTTCTCCAGCTTCCCTCAAGCATGTATTCAACGTCAGTCCTATACTAAGGGACCACTCCTGCCCCCTTGTGGACTCCTATCGCGCCCACTGCTGCACTCCTTAGGAAACCGGGCACACTCTCCCTTGTAGGAGAGTCGGTTTTATTTTCTATCTCAGCTCTTCAACTAGAGGCTAAGTAACTCAACGACAGATCTTACGTCCTGGCTCTCAGGTTTACATTTTCTAAACAGAGGAAATAGACCCTCACATCCACTTGTACAGTCAAAACCTTGTTAATTCACATTGAAGAAATAAGCAAATATACAACTGCAAATGGTCAGCCCAGCGCCTTAGAGAAAAAGTGATTTAATCTTTCAGAAAGATTAACCGCAAACTGGAACTTCAGGAGATGAAGTTCAGTCAATGTCTCTACGGGTTCAATGTTTCCCCAGGCTCAGGAGCCAACAGTGTGGGCACTGTATTAATTTTCTCTTAATTCTACGACAAATTACCATAAAATAGCTGCTTACGATTACTATTACAGCTTCACTATCTCAACGTTCTAAAGTTTAGACCTTTAAATGGGTTTCACTGTCTCAGTCACTATTCTGTTGCTATGGAAAGACAGCGCTACCAAGGCAGCTCTCATCAAAGAAAGAGTCTAACTGGCAGGCTTGTTTACGGTTTCAGAGATTAGTCCGTTATTATAATGGCAGGGAGCACGGGAGCATGCAGGCAGGTGGCTAGAACAGTAGCAAGATCTTTACATACTGATTTGTAGGCAGCAGGTAGAGAGAGAGGGACACTGAGCCTGGCATGAGCTTTTGAAACCTCAAAACCCATCCCCAGTGACACACTTCCTCTAACAAGGTCACACCTACTCCAACAAGGTCAGCTTTCCTAATTTTTCTAACCCTTTCAAACAGTTTCATTCCCTGGAGACTAAACAGTCAAATATATGAGCCTATGGGGACCTTTCTTATTCAAACCATAGCGCCAATTTAAAATCACAGTGCCAGCTGGAATGCCTTTCTGTTGGGGACTGTAGGAGATGATTTCTTCCTTTGCTTTTCCCAGTTATTAGAGGTGACCAGAATTCTTTATCTCATGCTTCCAATTTTCCATCTTCAAAACTAGCAGTGTCAAGCCTGATTCCTCACAGATTTTCTGTTTCCTTTCTCTCCCTTCCACATATAAGGGCTCAAGATTGTCAGGCTAATCCAATATCATCTTTCCATCTGAAGGTTAACTAATCAACAAACTTAATCCACCTGTGACCTTAACTTCTTTTGCTGTGTATTATGATCACAGGTTCAGGGACTCAGACCTGGAATTTTGTTGTTTTGTTTTGTTTTGTTTTGTTTTGTTGCCTGCTGCTCTGCTTTCTGTGGACATACAAATCAAGAGGAACCAAGCCCCAAAATCTTGGGAGGCAGTATAACAGGATAGAGTGGGGAAGGTGTCACGAGGATAGATAAAGCTACCAAGAGACTGCCATCAGTCAGGGCACCAGATGGCTCTCCACCCAGGTAAGCCGGCCAGCAGCTCCATCTCCTTTCAAAAAACAGTCCTTAATCATGAAATTTGCAGGTAAATGGTGGGACCTAGAAAGGATCATCCTGAGTGAGTTGTCCCAGAAGCAAAAAGACACACACGGTATATACTCACTCATATAAACATACAACACAGAATAAACCCACTAAAAGCTGTACATCTAAAGAAACTAAGCAAGAGAGAGGACCCTACCTAAAACGGTCAATCCCCATCCTGAAAGGCAATGAGGATGGACATCCAAAGAAGAAGAAAACAGGAAACAACCTAGGAACCTGCCACAGAGAGCCTCTGAAAGCCTCTGCCATGCAGACTGTGAAAGCAGATACTGAGCCTGATGGCCAACTGACAGGCAGAGTGAATGGAATTTTATGTAAGTAGTGGGAAATAGTAAGAACTGGAGAGGACAGGGTCTCCACAAGGAGAACAACAGAACAAGAAAATTTGAACACAGGGAACTTCCCAGAGACTCATACTCCAACCAAAGACTATTCATGGAGACAACCTAGAACCCTGAAAATGCAGCCACTTCTTATGAGAACTGATAGACTAAGATCAGAAAGAAGGAGAGGAGGATGTCCCCTATCAGTGGACTTGGGGAGGGGCATGCATGCAGAAAGGGCTGGGGGGAGGGTGGGACTGGGAGGGGAGGAGGGAGGGGCTTATGGGAGGATACAAAATGAATAAAGTGTAATTAATAATAATAAAAAAAAAACAGTCCTTTACACGAAGGAATTTCACATGTCCACAGCGTAGACGCCTCCTGGGGAAGGGGCCACACTTAGTGCAAAGCACACACATTCACACTCCTTCTTGTATTGTCCTTACATGTCAGAAGAACCTCTTTCTCAACTAGAAAGTTAAACAAGAGACAGTAAGTTTTCATTACAGTGTGCCGCTACCACCCCTTAGGGTGGATCGTTAATGTCCTGTGCCACTCGGGGTGCGATTCTTTATAGGCCAGTGTTTATACTCACCATATGCTTTCTAGTATTGACTGGGAGTGTTAATTGGTGTTTCAGGAATCAGGAGGGGGAAGATCAAGGGCGTCTGGGGAGACCTCATTATCTCATGTCTCTCTTCCTCAATTAATAGGTCAACACATGTCTAAGCGCTCGTCATTTGTGCTGATCTACTGCTTAGCCAGCAAGTGGGCTCTCGTTCAGAATGTGCTGTATGTCAGCCTGACAGTTTTCCTGTCTTCTAGTTAACTTGAGGAGAAAAAGGAAGAGATTTTCCTTTATGACTGCTACAAGATAAAGTAAGCGCGGTGTCGCTGAGGTTTGTGAAGGTACAGCTGGAATCTGGGCACCTAGACTCAGTCCCTTCCTTCTTGGAAGACCCCCATGCTACCATTCTGCCAGGGCCATCATTTCCTCGTTCTCCTTTTCAAATTCTCACCTCAATCATTGATGGTCACTCCTCCCCTAATCTTTCAGGGCCATTGCTCTCTTTGCTTCCTTCCTTCTCTCCTATTGCATCACACTTTAGAAAGCTTCCAGAAGACTTTTGAATGTTTAACCAATGAAAACACATGAAAGGGGGCTCTCCAGATGGAAATAACTGACTATGTTCACTCTTGTAAAGCTAGTAACACCATGAGTAAACAGGTGCCAACATTTCAGACAACCTATCTGGAAGGCAATAAAGATACAGGCATCTGAGTCCTTTAAATATTTGTGAGATCTGACTCAGTAACTCCTTCCCAGAAATTCACAGTACAAAAATGAAAAGAAAGTAGTCATATTCAAATATAAGGTTTTGCATAATCAGATAGTTTGAAATTGAGGGGGAGCTAAAAAAAAAAAGTAATTTCAACAAAGGTAATGAAATGGTATCATTTTTTTTTAAATCATGTCTATGAAAAGGAAGCTGCACCTATAAAATACCAACAATATGGTTGCCCAAACAAGTCCTGCTTAATAAAACACCCGTTGACAGCCAGTGTGGATGGGGAATCTCACGAAGCTCCCACCCCACGTGAAGAGCTTCAGGTAATAAGTGGCTGCTGAGAGGAAGAATCTGTGTTCTCCAGGGACAAAAACCCTGAAAGATTACCTGTCCCGATGGGCAGCCCTAAGCACATGTACATATGAGTACGACGACGCGTGCTCTATGCGAGGGTGTATGTGTGGGTATCGTGTGTGCATGTATGTGTGTGTTAACAATAATCAAACAAGAAGTCATGAACTTGAAAGGGAATGGGGCATATGGAAAGAGCTGGAAGGGGAATAATGTAAATATAGGACTCAGGTATTAGATTCTCAAAAAAAAAATTGAATTAAAATCATGGCAACAAAGATAACATTTAGTTAGGGAAGTTGGGAAGATTGCACAGGAGTTATAATAGCCTGTAGACTCAAGAAAGGGTCTCAAGCGGGGCAGAATGTGAGGCCGAAGCATAAAGCCTCAACCATTTCTGGGAAGGAATTTATTTAAACTCCATATTTGAGGTAATATTGGTAAGACTTAATGCCTGAACAGTGCCAGAACAAGTATTTTAAAACTGAGATGTAGATAAAGCCAGCCCTTTAAACAACAGAGCATGAGACCAGTGCTTCCTTGCTAAAGCAGTTTAAGCAAGTTCACCAAGTACTGTAGTTGCTATCCTATTACTCTGAAGAGATTCATGACCAAGGAAGTCTATGGGGGAGGGGACTGTTTAATTGGGGCCTTGCCTACAGTTTCAGAGGATTAGTCCATTGTCATCATGGTGGGAAGTGTGGTGGCACACAGACGAGGTGCTGGAGAAGGAGCCGAGAGCTCACAGCTGATCTTATGGTTGTGGGCAAAGAAAGAGGAGACCAGAGACGGGGCCTGAAGTGGGTTTTTGAAACTTCAAAGCTCACCCTAAGCAACGTATCTCCAACAAAGCCACACCACCTAATCCTTCCTAAACAATTTTACTAACTGGGGACTAAGCGTTCCATCTACCACACCAAGTGACAGTATGAAGCGGGAGTTGAAGAAGTGGTGTATGTCTTTGCATGTGCTTGTGTGTAGTCATGGACAAGGCAGCAAAGACCTGAAAATGAGGGAATGGCATACCTACCACATCAGAAAAACAAACCATGACATCAATGGAAAATCTCAGTACTTTAGTCTCTCACTCCCTACCCACATACATTGACTGGCAGCCAATCAAGTCTCTCTTCCTTGTTCTTCCCCTTCCCCTATAAATAAATCAAAGAAATTCAACTAAACGTTTTTGTGTGTCTAGCATATCTCACACTTTGAGTGGCAAACAGAAGGTGTTGACAAGATCCGCAGGTTTAAGCAAGGGTGACATGGTCACCTCTATCAACAATGGTCCCCTGCTATGTCAACAAAGCAGCTACAGCCATTCACTGTACTTCCTGCCAGCCAGGGGAAGAGTTAGAGGAGGAAGCGTGGGCTCAGGCATGGGAGAGGCCCAGGTAGTACAGGAGAGAGGAGCAGCAAGAAAGCTACAAAGTGCGAGTATTCTGGGAGGTACGCTGGGAGGAGACCAGCTTCGCTTAGAGGGCTAAGAATAGAGCAATGTCTGCTCAGTTGTTGTGATGTGAACTTTATCATAAACAAATATAAAGGGTCAGTTATTTATATGGTAGCCAGGCTAAGAGTAAAACCAAGAGAAAACAACACGGTTATAAAAATAACTGTAACATTCTCCTTCTCCCTCTCTTCCTCCCTCCCTAACCGCCCCCCCCATGATATAATTTTTATGGGGCTCCCTAGATGGTCTCATAAAGAGCACTTCAGCTCCTGAGAGCATGGTGTTTATGGCTGACTTCATAGAGCTAGGCCAGGCCTGTAAAGAGGACTCCCAGGTCCAGGATGTCCCCCGAAGAGCACCGCTGGATGCAAAGGTGATCTCTGGCCCTGAAAGAACGCCATGTTCTATAAATGAGCGTGCGTTTGTGTCTTGTCTATAAGTACTTCAGGTCTGTTTATGCTTGGAAAGGATATTTGGTTAAACAGAATAATGCAGTACATTGAACCAATCTGGGAAATACTCTCCACAGGGGCAGCAGACCTCAGTTTACATGACTGACGAAAACCTGGAGCACTCTGCCATTCTGTCCCCATGAGCAGCATACAATGGGCCAAGGCAGGGAAAGTGAAATCCAGCTAAGCCAACTGCTTACCACTCAGATGTCACAACCTTCGTGTTCAGAGGGAAATGCCTCCCAGGACTTCAGTTGACCAGGGGCTGCCATGGTTTGCTATTTTGATTGGTGGGAACAATACACATGTATTTTACCTTTTGAAATTCCATTTGGGACTCTTTTTCTTTCTTCCTTCCTTCCTTCCCTTCCTTCCTTCTTTTCTTTCTTTCTTTTCTTTCTTTCTTTCTTTCTTTCTTTATTTATTTATTTATTCTTTCTTTCTCTGTTTTTAAAAACATAACAAAATTCTCTGGTCATGGTAGCACATGCCTTTAATCCCAACACTCAGGGAGGCAGAGTCAGGCGCATCTCTGTGAGTTCAAGGCCAGCTTGGTCTGCAAAGTGAGTCCAGGACAGTCAGATGTCTGTTACTTAGGGAAACCCTGTCAGAAAAACAAAACAAAACAAAAAAACAAACAAACAAAAAACAAAAACCACCAGACGACAACAAAAAGGAACCAACACTCTGGACTTCTCACTGTATACCCCATCAGTCCCTGTTCTTGGCTTCTTCGGTTACCTTTCCTTCTGCCTGTTTCCTAGTAAGGCAGGATGGAGCACTCCTTTCCTTCTGCCTGTTTCCTAGTAAGGCAGGATGGAGCACTGTGTCAGGGACAGAGCCCAGCTAGACAAATCCAGAGGAGGACCGGGCTTCCCAGGTGCCCGTGAGCCTGGAAGGTCAGGGAAGTGCGGGAACCCACGCCTTTGGCTTTTCTTCCCATCTACACCTGCCAGCTTGTCCCTAGGCAGACCCAATTCCATGCCAGCGTATACCTGAGAGCGCCCTCTTTCCCACCACCCTCTCTTTCCGGTCAAAGGTTGAGAAACCAGTGGCCACAAAACATTTTGTTTGGCCTGCCATACCTTTTTAAAGTTTTAGTGAGTTGCTACCCTTTAGAAGTCCGGAAATTCTGCGTAAGAATCCAGCATTCTAGTTTCTTGAGGAAAGTGAGATCTGGCGACACAAGGCCCGTTCGTGGAGGTGACAACCAGCTACACCTCGTATTGGCCGCTCCTTTGGCTTCTGACTACGTCTTTGCATGAGGCTGTCCTTGCAGAGGAGCAGACAGGCTGCTGAGGCTGTCCTAGCCCGTCTTCCGGTTGCCTCAGGCCTCAGCATGGGTAGGCAGGGTGGAGAATGTCAGTCGTGAGCCACACCTCCAGCCTCTCTCTGACAAATTTTTCCAGCAGCATCCCAGGAACTAGTAGTGTCCTGTCTGGGGCGGGGCTCTGGGGACCAGTTTCCTGAAGACGGTCTGGCTAGTTCCTTCAGGCTGCTCTGCATCCCCTCAAGCTGGGCCTAAGCCTGAGGTTTCCTGAGCTTGAGCAGCCTTGAGGTCTGGAAGGCTTCCTTACAGTTTAGCCCTCGGCCAAATGTGCACCAGGGGGTAGCTGTCTCGTCACAGTCCAGCAGGACACTGAGAACAGTCCAGAGGGCCCCTCCTACAGACAGCGCTGTGCAGGAACCCACCAGGTACTTCCCAGTGTTCAGACCGCCCGCTCCACCTTGAATTGTCCCTGCTTTTGAGCCGCGATGCATTTCTGGTCCCTCTTCCGCCAGGCTGGGTCTCGAGAGTGACGGACTGTCTGGTACCCGGTTGTGATTCCCGAGGGGCGGAAAAGCTGGAGACCGGCTCCGTGGATGCGCCGGTAGGATTCATCATGCTCTCGGCCCCAGCCCCAGAAGCGGTTGGACAACGCGTAGTGCAGCTGGTGGTGCTGTCTGGAGAGCAGCGGAAAGCCGCCCACACAGGTCTGTAATGGTAGAGGGGGTGAAGCCTGGTCCAGCTCCTCGCCGAGAGGGAGCAATGCAGTCTGTGCGGTTGCTGCGCTCCAGGAAGCCCACATTGATGAGTGCTGTCCGGTTGAGCCTGAAACCATCCACCTGGTAGACATGGTGCTTAGGAAGCGGTGCATGCGGGGCACAAAGACCAGCAGCTCCTCAAAGCGTTCCCGGAAGGGCGCGAGCACTGCCAGGCGGGGAGGCCCCCAGGACTTATCTCCCTTCCAGTGCTCAGGGGATGGCTCCAGGGGACCAGCCGGGCGTGAACTGGAGGTCTCCTGCCCTTACCCCTGGTCACCTGGCCCATATCTGCAGAGCATCTGAGCTGCAGCCAGAGAAGGGAGAAGACCAACAGGAGAAAGGCAATGAAGAGGTGGAAGATGGAGCATTTCCGGCGGAGGCCTCCAGGAAGCAACCTGGCCCTTCCATTCTCCAGGGGCAGCTGTGTGGATTTCCTCCGGGAGGGCAACATCGTGGGGAGACACACCTGGACATTGGGCTCCAGCTACCAGCCCGGCAGCCCAATCACCCAGCCTGCCGGGCCCAAGCAGTGTCTCTGCCCTGGCCTACCCACCCCTGCCCCTCCCCCATCCCTCAGGACTCATTTTCTAAAGAGCATTCACTCCAACTCCACTGGCCTTCTGTACTTCAACAGCCATTATTTTAATCCTTGTCAGACGGAAGATGCTGAACTAGGCAGAGTAGCAAATGGGAGAACCCTACCTTTATGGAGCACACTAGAAGAAAGGCAATTTTACTGTAGTATTACAGACACCTTACAGCCCCAACTGCCCTCTATAAGGCCATAACTTGGTGTCTACAGAAGAGTTTCCCGAACCCCAAAGGCAAGGATGCTCAAGTCCCTCCCATAAATGACTCCGTGTTTTTATCTTTGTGTACCCTAGGAGCCATCTCCAGAATACTTACAATACCTATTGCAATGTAAACAGTATGTGAATAGCTGCTCCCCTTGGTGTGGCAGACACCTGATAGGAACACCTTGAAGGAGGAGTAGCTTATTTTGGCCCACAGTTTCAGAAGACTCGGTGCATGGTTGCTTGACACCACACACTAAGACAAAACATGGGCACAGGAGTATGTTCTGGAGCCCAGCGTGCTTATCGTTGTCAACAGGAAGAAGAACATGAGGTCAGGAGTGGTGAGGGACACTACACCCTAAAAGAGTGAGCCCTGGGGAGCCACCTCCTACCATCTCCCAAAGCTTCCATAACCTCCCAAAATACCACCACCAATCGGGGAGCAAGCAGGCAAATTCAGAGTCAAACCATGACGCTATACACATCGTTTTTTAAAATAATGGAAAAGGAGTCTGTACTTGCTCATTGTGAATGCATTTTATTGAAAATATGTTTTGGACAGTCAGTGAAAAATGATCTACAGCAGAAAACACCAGGTTTGTGAGACACTCAGATTTCCAGGAAAGGGTTCACCCAGGCCTTCCGGACAAGGAGCAAGGTGCCCAAATTAGAAAACCGTCAAGACGCTGGGAAGTACAATCAAAGACCTGATGGCAAAGGCCCTGTCAGTCTCCTGTAGTCATCTGTGTCATATGAGAGGTGTAGCTTCTAGAATTTTCTATAGAATATGAGAAGCAGAAGGCCTTTGTTCCCCAAGCTTTGTGCCTTTTTGAGTTTAAAAGTTAAGTTGTCAGGTCTTGCCTTCCATGGATATTGACTGACTGATTGATTGATTGACTGACTGACTGATGTTTTGTTTGTAACCCTCTGGATTTAATTTGTGAGAGGTTATTTACAAACAACCTAGCAGTGGCTATACCATTAAAGAAAACACTAATCCCTTTCCCAGCCAATATTGACTTCCATAGTCCCTCAAGAAGGACTGAGGGAGGCCTCATGGGTCCTTCTCCCAATCATGATGAGATTTTGATGGGTCCAGTTTTTACAGGTCTTATGCAGATAGCCACAGTTACAGTGAGTTCAGCAATTCACTGGCTATGTCACATCCAGAGAGCATCATTCTACTGCATACCTCCCCAACCTCCAGTGCCTAAATTCCTCCTGCCCCCACCTTTACACTCCCTGAGCCTTGGACTCGGTGATGCGGATTCCCACTTAGGATCAAGCTCTCCACCATCACTTATTCTTGGTGTTTTGTCTGCTAGGGTTTCTGCATTGCCTCTGCCTGCTGCAGTAGCAACCTTCTCTGGTGAAGGCTGAGCACGGCACTGATCTGCGGCTATAGACACGAATGTTTAGGTGGCAGTTGAACAACATGACCACTTGGCAGAACAATGGCCCCTCCTCAGACCCCTGGCCTCCCAGCCCCAGGTTCTTGGGCTGGACCATTGTTTACAAAAATCAAATCATGACTGAAATGGAATGTATGCCAAGAAAACCTAGGAAAAAGCAACACATAAAAAATAATGACTATTCAGCCAGGCGTGGTGGTGCATGCCAATCATCCCAGCACTTAGGGAGGCAGAGGCAGGCAGATCTCTGTGAGTTCGGGGCCAGCCTGGTCTACAAAGCAAGTTCAGGACAGCCACGGCTACTCAGAGAATCCCTATCTTGAAAAACCCAAAATGATGATGGTGATGATGATGATGATGATGACAACGATGACTATTATGTCGTCATAGACTGTCCCTTGAGCTTCTACACCTGCATGCATGGTGTGCTGTAGCACCTGTTGAGCCAATTTGCTGACACTTCCATCACCTCTTCAAGTTGTGCCCAATCTTTTTCCCACATGCTCCAGAATATGATCTGAGTCATGGATGGATTTTGCTCAGCTCCAGTTCTAGACCAGGAGCATTTCGGGAGTCCTAAGGGTATCTAGAGAAACAGAGGCAGCTCTTTCCCTAGAGAAGACTTCATAAAGAATGATGACCCTATGGTAGAAAGAGCCCCAGAGAACAATGATTTGGAAGAACTGTGGGTCTTGGTGGGTGCCTGCCCACCAAGTAGAAATTATTTTTATCATTGGAAAGGACAAGCTGTAACATAGGCTACCTGAGAGCCTTCTAAGAAGAAAAAGGATAGACACAATGGCCTTTCCAAAGTCTTTCTGAGTATAAGGATTCATTCATCCAGCCACTGTAAGATGTTTTGACTGCTGTTTACAGGAAGCCCCTTCCCGAAGCTTCCCTGCACGGCTGGCAGAGAAGTGAGCCCTCACGGCAGGGCTCTGCCCCTGCATCCCTCAGCTCTTCTCTCTTGTAACTGACACAGAATCGGGGCTGTGCTGAGCTCGCCTCGTTGGCTTGCTCTGGGACTCATACTGTCACCTTGTCACTCACATTTTAATTAAATCTCATCTGTTAAGGTGTCCGTGACGCATCTTGGCAGCCGAGAGGAAACGGTGAAAGTTAATTTCCTAAGGTTGTGGAACACAAACCCTACCAATGTGCAGACGCTGTGCATCTGAACCCACTCAAAACAGTGTCTTCCCTGGCCTAGTCCAGCTGAATAGAAAAAGAGAAAAAAATGTGCCTTGATCAATGAGAAAATGCTTATAAAAATCAAGTTAAGCTGACTATTAAATCTACTTGTCTTGACTTAAATGTTTCGTACTGTCACATTCTATGGAACTATGAAAAACGAATGGAAAGATTATTCTCATGAGGAGGAAGCATCTAATAAGCTAGTTTGGATTAGGGAATAATGGAGGAGGAATCAGTCTCA
The DNA here is from genome assembly GCA_010120015.1 of Rhombomys opimus. NCBI lineage: Eukaryota > Metazoa > Chordata > Mammalia > Rodentia > Muridae > Rhombomys > Rhombomys opimus. Next base: position 1,807,370 of record REGO01000192.1, read on the forward strand.
TGGAATCACACTTCCTCAGTCCAGTTCTCTACCACTGTGCTACTTTGCTGTTGCTACTTGTGGAATATATATGGATCTTGCTGACTAATGCTGAGGTGTTAGTGAGGCTGCCTTTCTTTCTGAAGGCTCTGCAGACAATCTACTTCCTTGAGTCTTTTAGCTTATAGCAGCAGGCTACTCTCCTCGATGGATCCTGCACCTCCATCTGCAAAGCCAGCCACATTGCATCTCTCTGACTGTGCTCTACAGTCATATTTCCCACAGGCCAAAGCCTTGAAGATTCTCTGCCTCTAGGAAGCCTTGTGATTAAATGAGGTGTGCTGGGGTCATCAGGATTACTCTCCGTCTCAATGGCCCTAATAAAGCCTGTAAGGCCAGTTACCATGTAATGGCAGCAGGTGTTAGAACACAGACACCTCTGTCACCACTATTCTCCCTGCCGTGATCACCAAGGATGGTGCTCTCCCTACAGGATCCCAGGATCCTTATGTGATGCTCAGTCTTGATTGCTGGGAGTTAGAGTTGTCATGAGAATGAATCTCTATGGTCGTCTGTGAGGGATCATCTTGAGTAGGTTCTGAAGTGGGAAGGGCCACCCTGTTTGTGGGCAGTCCACACTCCATGGGATGGGTCCCGGACTAAAGAAAAAGAAAACAAGCTGTGCGTAAGCATTCATCATCCTCTGTTTTCTGATGCTGATGAGCTGTGAGCAGCTTCCCCAGGCTCCTGACACCACGACTCCTCTGACATGACGCACTGTAGCCTTCAATTGTAAGCTTCCCTTCATCCAATCACTTTTGTCAGGTATTTTAATCACAGAAATGACAAGTAACCAGTTCAACTATATTCATCACAGTGTCACACTGATGGAGTTATGTCGCGTCAAACTACCTGGACTCTGTCTTTCTTCTTGTTTTTTAATCTTCTACAATCCACAGGTTCCACAATGTCTCCCCCACTGTCTGTGTTTCCTCCTACATGAAGAGACGCTGCCCTTTGCTTCCTTATATTGATGTAGACGTGGGGAGTCTTTCGCTGTGACTTAAGCCTCTAATGACCTTCTGGGAGAAGTGCCTTCCCTGTCCCTGCCCATCTGCATGCCACCACAGCAACCATGTCATTCCCAGAAGGCCAAGCAAATTCTACGAGCACTGAAGGCGCACCTGAAGGCAGCTTACTGTCCTGGCGAGCACACCCACCCCTGCAGGCGCAGGCTAGCTGTAAACAGCTGAATTCATGTGCACTGATGCTGGTGGAGCTGCCACAGTTCTTTGTTCTCCCATTGTCTCGGACATCAGCATCTTAAGGTCATCCCATCGTACGAAAGTAAAAGAGTGTTTGAAATGTCAACATTCTAACTTCCACTGGAAGTTTACCGTGGTAAAGCCCGCACATCCAGCTAATAGCATTTGATTCACAGGTTTGTATACCAGGACAGAGCACAACACTGTGGATATATTTTGCCTCACTACAGCTGACAAAGATCAATATAGACGCAAAAAGCCCTTTGATCCTTCAAAAAAAGCATCTAGGTAAATTAATTTAAAAGTAAGGGAAAGCGTGACCACCAGCCACACTGTGAAAAAAGACAGCTTTCACTCGTTCCTAAAAAGATGTTGTAAAATCACTTTCTCTATAAAGTAGGTTTGCTCTACAAATGCTACTTTTCTCTCTTACCACCCCTCACTGCCCCCATCAGCTTGACGAATAAACATCTGTGTTGCAGATGATTATCTACATATAACTCCTGTTTCTCTGTGACCAAGGGCACTTTAAGTGAGAAGCCTTCTTAATGCTGAAAATTATGAAGTCCTTAATTACTTTCCCGAGTTGCATGGCATTGGCTCCACGGAATACATCTCTTTCTTAAGCAATCATTTACATCTGTTCCATTCCAGAGGTACAAGTATACAGTGCCACCTCCTTGAACCAAGTGCTTCTGTGATTTGTCTGCTTTCCCAATTCTGCCTAATGTGACTCAGTGGCAATAGGAGTATTGGGTTCCTCAAAATTCTCCAGTTCCTGGATCTGGGGTGAGAACTGGCCTGGCCTGGACAATCCCCAAAGCCTGGGACCTAAACAGGCCTGAAAAGAACAGGACTCTAGTTGTGACCATTCTTGACAGGAAGCTGGGAGCCCACCTACTCCTGTGACTGCCTCTGTGACTGCCAAGAAACAGATCAGTCGACGATGAGCTTATTGAAAGCTTATTAATGATATGCATAAGGAACTACAGGCTTCAAGAATATTGTACAGTTTAGTACTCTTTCTCTCAAAGTATAATGGAAATGAGAAAAAATTAGAAGGGGGGAAGACAAAAACCACGAAAAGAAAGGACATCCATTGGGCACCCACTGTGACCAAGAAGGTCATCTCTCACACTCCTCCAGTGGTCCTGGATTGTTGTTGTCCCCAACAACCTGGGAGGCAACAGAGGCTGAGCACATTAGGGTAACTCGCCTGTGGTTCAGGCCAGCGTCAGCTCTCCAGTTCCCTACTTGGGAGGGGTTTCACTGGACAGCAGCTTAATGCATCATAGTACCTGTTCCCACGCTTCATGTTAGGGAAGCCAATTCTCTTTATAAAGTAAGTATACTTCCTACTAATGTGGGTCCTGAAGTATAGACAGTGCTCACGAGCGTGACATTATTTCCAGCAGCTGAAAGTATGAACTGGGGCTTCACCATCCCTTAGACAAAGGAGTACCTGGGCTCCCCTCCCCCAGTCTGTGGAGTCCAGCAAAGCCCCATCCCCTGAGGGTTTCCTCGGGCTGAGATCAGGCCCTGGGGCACTATCTTAAGGACTGTGAGACTTCCCTTCAGTAGCTCAGATGACTCTGAAATCTTCAGGCTACAAGTTGAGTTGGTTCTCTACATCCATGGGCTGTTGACAGCTGTCAGGGAGACAAGCCACCGTTTTGCTGCTGGCCAATCCTGAGGCTCATGCACAAGGACAGGGACAGAGTCCAGACTGGAAGACTGTTTGGCTGTTTCCGCAAGGACCTATCCAACTGGATTTGGCTGAAAACAGTCTCCATAGTCACCAGAATAGGAAGCCTTCTTGAGAATTGTTGGGTTAACTGACCACAAAGCAGATGCAGGTCTGATAAGAAACTATGCTGCCACATCCTGGGAGTTGTTTTTTTTTCCACCAAAAAGGGACTTATTTTATCCTGCTGACACCTTCTGAGCTTACCCATGTGCTGAGGACTGCAGATGCAGCCCTCGGGGATGCGCTCTGCATAAACCTTCAGCGCCGAAGCATGAAGTGTGAGGGAGCTTTGCCACAATCCATCTCTAATTTACTCACTGTTCAACAACTAGATGCCGAATATCTGCTCTTTGCGAAGGGCTGTGCTCAGTAGGGTGGAAAGTAAAAGGAAACTCACCAGGTTTCCCACCTTAAAACAGTGAGAGCCTCCTACATAACATACGGCACAGGTGTAACTTTCTCTAAAATGAGGTAAAATACACCAGGTGCTGTGAAGAGAAAAGTTCAGGTAAACTCGTGTGAGAGGGAAAGCTATATGTGCCATTGTAACACCATAGATGGATGTTGTCTAGCGCTGGGAATCTAGCCCACCCCAACAACAAAGCCTGAGATAAAGATATGGATACAAGTAGTTGATGATGTGGTGGTTTGAATAAGAATGGCTTCCACAGGCCCATGTACCTGAATGCTTAGTCATCAGGCAGTGGCGCTGTTAAAAATACAATGATTTGAATGTGTGCCCTTTTGAAGGAAGTTTGTCACTGGGGGTGGGCTTTAAGGTTTCAAAAGTCCATGCTAGACCCAGTCTCTCTCTCTCCATCTTTGTCTGTCTGTCTCTGTCTCTGTGTCTCTCTGTCTCTCTGTCTGTCTGTCTGTCTCTCTCCCAGCAGATCAGGATGCAGCTCTCAGCTACTATCCCGGTGTAGGAGTGTCACCATGCTCCACCATGCCCCCTGCCATCATGACAATTGACTAACCCTCTGAAGCTGTAAGCAAGCTCACAATTAAATGTTTTCTTTTTAAGACCTGCCTTGGTCGTGGTGTCTCTTCACAGCAAGAGAACAGTGACTAAGGCAGAGGGAAAGGAGGTGATCTTAACATTCTAGCATGCAGAGAAGACAGAGGCAGGTGAATTGCTGCAAGTTCGAGGCCAGCCAAGGTCTACACAGTGAGTCCAGGACCACCAAGGCTACACAAAGAAACCCTGTCTCAAAACAAAACAAAACAAAAACAAAAACAAAAAAACACAACGAACAAACAAAAACAAAATAAAACAAAAATTCTTAAACGAGCAATTTACTTCTATGTGAAGCTGGATTCTATCACATCAGGCTGACATGAATCAGAATCTGTGAAAGGAAAGACAGAGGTTGGAGTGCTTACCCCACAACCCCATCCTTCAAGACTGGCCATTGCTCTACAGCATTACTTAACTCTCTTTTCCCAGCAGCCCAGATACCATTTGTGATCAGAGAACACCTTCCAGAAACAGCAGGAAATTTCAGGGTTTAGAGGAACTTCCCTTGAGTTCCCCAGGTTACACAAAGGACAATGAATAGGGCACTGCCAGAGTTGGTACGAAAGTCTTCCCGGAAGATCAGTACTTGACTAGGACTGAAGAATGAACAGGACAGGTGGGGGTCAGGGGAATCCAAGTGAAGGAAGAACCTAAACAAAGCTACAAAGGCATGTATAAAGGGAATAAAACGATCCAGCAAAGCTGGGCTTTAGAATCCATGGAGTGGAGCTTGGCCTTAGAAGAAATCTTAATCAAACTGACTTCAGTTTTGTCCCTAGAATTATCTAAGTGGCCACCAACATTGACCATGAAGTGCTGCTGCTGGTGATCTTTCACGAAGGGTTCTTCCAATAGATCCACTTGGGATACTTAATACTGACAAAAATGTGACGAGAACAAATGGCCTAGCAGAACAGCCTCAGACCCTGTGTTGTCTCTTACGGGCCTGGTCTTTGGAGGAGGGAACACTCTTTCCCTCAGTCTTTCTCTGCTCCTGGTTTTTCTGGGTTGAAATCTCTGCCTGCAGCCCAAGAACCCAGGAGGCTATTCTACTCTCCATGGGAAGAGTTCTGAACCTGAGAATGGAAGGTGCTAGAAGGCCACATTTCACATATCAACACTGGGCCATACTGTCTCTCCAGGCCTTCCCAGGCCTACAGCAAAAATTCCTCATATGTGCAAGGGCATACAGACAGCCTGGAGGCTCTGCAGTGAGGGCATGGGGGAAGTAAGGGGAAAAAAACTAGAATTGTGGTCTTGGGAATTTAGGTTTTAGATTCATATAGAAGCAAGGATGTTGGATGAAAAAATTTTATGGTATTCAGTCTGATTTTTAATTCATAACAGGAATTTTTTTCTTAAAAGTCACTATTAGTCTGTAAAATAAGAAAACATTTGTAGTATGAATTTTAATTTCCTTTGCAGTCAAGCCAAAGGACAAGTCATAGACACAGAGGTGAGTGTGGCTGTCTCTGGGATGCAGGGAACAGACCCCACCCCACCTCCACTGTACACTGTATCGCTGTGCAGTGAATGCAGGGAAGTGGAGATTCTTAAGGCAGTTCTGAGGAAGTACCTTCATGCACTAAAAACAAACCCAACTGATCCTTTCAGATCAGTCGCAGCAGCTATACAGCCACCAGAAGAGGCCCGTATTTGTCTTTCTACACTGAACTGAGTAACGTGGCAGATGGACAGCATGCTTTCCCCTTCCCTCTAAACAAACGCCTTGGTTTTGTTTCTTTTTGACTGCTGCATCTGGAATTCTGTCCACACGTCAAACTTCACTTGCTCTTCAGAACACTCCATTCTTTCCTAACCACCTCAGACTTCAATCAAATGAAATAGTTCCAAATCTCTTTTTAAAGATTGCTTGAAATGAAAGAAGGAAATCTTATGGAACATTGCTGAAATACAGACCGCCCATGAGTGTCCACAGCAGAGTCCTGGCCTGGGGCCCTGGGAGCATCTGTGACAAGCTTAGCACTGCTCATTTCTGAACCCAAGCCTGGTGAGAGACTAGAAAGTCATGTTTTGTGTCCACTCCATCCTATGTGCTTTGTACAACTCGCTCTCCAGAGCATGAGCACCACACACAGGTGAACACATGGCAAAGCTGCAGACCGCACAAGGCTCGGTGCTGGAGCCAGGATCAGTCCCAGGCCATCCAATGCCAAAGATCAAGCCACTTTCACTGTACCCCTACAGCCAAAGACAAACATTAACTCTGCTCTTTTGGTATGTGTCAACCTTCCGTGGTCCCCCCAACCCGCTGGTAGCCGTAGACTGACTATCCATAAGGAATCCAGAATCCTACCATCCAGGGGCTCTCTGTGGAAACCTCCAAATATGTTTTTCTCACAACCCTCTGTGAGAGCTGCTGTGCCAAACTATTTCCTTCCTCTTGAGAATCTGCTGCTCTGGTCAGACCATCCCTCTCTTGGCTTCTGAAGATTGGTTGACTGTGTGTAAGTGGTCTCTTAGTTGCCTTTAGTCTTCCATGGTTCTGTCAGTACCTTGGCCAGGGCAGCATGAATTCCAGAGAGGAAAGAAGCATCCTGAAACAGATGTCTAGTCTGAGACCATGGAAAAACCCAAATGCAAGAGACCAAACAAAAAGCTGACTACCAAAAAAATGAACAGAGATTTTTCCCCAGAATTTTCTAGATTGCTAGTCTGAGAAGCCCCAAAGCAGTCAATTTTCTCAGACATTGCTTAGAAATTCACTTACTGAGGATGACCAAGGCCAAACCAGCAATTACAAGAAATAGAGAAGTAAAGCTATTTCCTGAGTAACCATTGGTAGTCTTTCAAAACCAACGCCCTAGTCCAGACTGCTCCCACCCCACCCCTGACGTTCAGTGGTGCCTGGGTAGGGTGAGGAGGTGCACACTCCTCAGGGGATGAGAAAGGATGAGGATTGTCAATGAAAATCAGCACACTATAGGTGGCTCCCCCAAGTAGAAGACTGTTTCTGCGCAAAACCACTTCATTCTCTCCGAGCTCTCCCAGGGCCTTTCTGATTCAGCAACAGAAATAAAGTCAGCTGTCGAGGTGTGGTAATGTCCAAATCCAATGCAGAGAAGCAAAGGCTCCTTTTCAACAGCCAGAAAGCCAGAACAGAAAAGTTTTTGTCTGGCGTGGCTAGGAATCACTGTTGTTTTCAGTACATGAAGAAAAACAAAGCTCCTGACTCACCTCAGCAGTGGTTTGCAGATAATCTTCTCAAAGTTGAAGGAAGCGCTGAAGATCCTGTGATAAAGTTGGACTACATGGCCCACCAAGGACTCATGCGCACCCTGTAAATGTAAATCTCATTTCAGTCTGAAAATGTTCATATCGTCCTCCTGGTTGCCAAAGTAATACATATGATGGTAGAAGATAAGAAGGTGTAGGAGGCTCAAAGGTAGAAAATCTCAAATCATGCAGTCTAGAGAAAATCACTATAATGGCTTCGGTAAACATTTTCCAGGGGATACACAGATTTTTGCCTCCCACCATTTGTTTTATCTTTCAGACATAGAAATACGGTGTAAATATTTTTTGTCTACTGCTTATTCCACTTAGTGCCACGTTGAAGCTTTCTCCCGCAGCATTTGTTTTTCTTTTACAGCATATTAACGGTGGAATAGGATTTGCCAGGGGATCACTTCTCAGTTTTTGACAAAGATCAAGTGTAGGATTTGCTACTAGATGTACACATGGTCTCTAACTTTCTGCTGTAAATAACATCAGTTGTAGCCGTTCCTGTGCGTAGATGACCACACGTGTTCCTCCTTATTCTTGCTACAAACCCAGAGAACGGGAATGCTTTTAAGATTTTGATATCTATTTGCAAGGTCCCTGTTGTCTTAGTTTTCTATTGCTGTAGTAAAACTCTATGACCTAGCAACTTATAAGAAGAAAGAATGTAATTTGAACTTACAGTTACAGAGGTTCAGAGTCTATGGTTGCAGAGCGAAGGCACAGGGCAGGAAGAGCCAAGAGCTTGAGCCTTGCACACCAGCAGGAAACACAGCTGCTGTGCACTGGGGATGGTGCACGGCTTTTGAAACCTCAAGTAGACCCCAGGGACTTCTCCAACAGAGCCACAGCTCCTGATCCTTCCAGGCACAAAGTGAGCATCAAAATGCGCAAGATTAGTGGCGGACATCTCAGTCAGACCACCGCACCTATCAGAAGTTGTACACATTGGTAAAAATAATAAATACATACATTTTAAAAATCAAAGTTGCACATATCTGTCAAGTGCGCCATAATCCCGCAGCTTTGCCACTAGTGGGCATTTCTTTATTTTTAACGAATGGATAAATCAGGGCCTCACTTTTTCTTCTTTTTTAAATTAATTTATTTTTTATTAATTACAATTTATTCATTTTGTATCTCAGCTGTAGCCTCCTCCCTCATCCCCTCTCAATCTCACCTTCCCTCCCTCATCTCCTCCTTTCCCCTCTCCAAGTCCACTGATAGGGGAGGTCCTCCTCTCCTTCCCTCTAACTCTAGCCTATCAGGTCTCATCAGGAGTGGCTGCATTGTCTTCCTCTGTGGCCTGGTAAGGCTGCTCCCCCCTCAGGGGGAGGTGATCAAAGAGCCAGCCACTGAGTTCATGTCAGAGACAGCCCCTGATCCCCTTACTAAGGTACCCACTTGGAGACTGGGCTGCCATGGGCTACATCTGTGCAGGTACATCTCCAGGGCCTCACTTTTAATTGGCATTTTTTTTTTTTTTTTTACTACTAGCAAGACTGAATATTAGTCATATGCTTTTTAAGTGTTTGTTAAATAGTTTAGAACCCTTATTTTTTTATATTGAAGTATTTATCTTTTCTCTATTAATCTGTAAGAATTTATCATTGGCCTACCGTATCTGCTACCATACAGATCCCAGACTATCACTGCTCTTTATTTAACATTATTTAGGGTAGTCTGCAGCATTCCCATTCATATGCCATTTTGAATGTGCTCCAAGTCAGAAAGGAACTTCCTTTGGACACATGGGAGTGGGCCTCGGTCCCTTGGTGGCTTGAATGAACATGGCTTTATATGCTCACAGGGACTGGCACTGTAGGAGCTAGAGTGGCCTTGTTGGAGGAAGTATGTCACTTGGGCTGAGCTTAGAGGTTTCCTAAGTCCAAGCTTGGCCCAGAGCCTCCCTCATTCTTCCTGCAGCCTTCGCATTCAGATGAAGAACACTCAGCTCCTTCTCCAGCACCATGTCTGCCTGCGTGCCACCATGCTCCCTGCCCATGCAGTAATGGACTAAGTCTCTGAAACTGTAAGCCAGCCCCAACTAACTCTTTTCCTTTGTAAGAGTTGCTGTGCTCATCGTGTCTCTATACAGCACTAGAGCCCTAGCTAACATAGGCCCATTGGAAATGACTTGACAACAAGCACTATTTGCCGTGCACAGATAGCAATAGTGACTCTATAGCTATCCATATAGCTATCCAATAGCCAAACACATGATCCACAAAGACTGAGAAGGGGGAAATGCAGCTGAAACTCTACACAGACAAGCTGACTTCTGATCAGTGGTACCAGACAGAATGCCGGGAATATTTCTGTAAAAGGCCGGAATGTAAGTACTTTAGGTCCTGAAGATCTAAATCTTTATCAGCGTTACTTGGCCCTTACCTGATAGCACAAAAACAGCCATAGAAAAATCCATAAACAAAGCTGGAGAGATTGCTCGGTCTGTAAAGGGCTTTTCCCTTTATAACAATAAGTTGATCCCCAGAACGCCCGTTTTAAAAAACCACGTATAGTTTTCCAGCCTAGTATTGGGTGGGTAGAGAGACTTGTGAATCACCAGGGCTCACTGACCACGCAGAATAGATTACCTGACAGGTCACAAGTTAGTGATAGACCCTGTCTCAAAAAAGGTTTGCTGTGAGACCGTGTCTCCTAGTAGTGTCAGAAGCTACCCCCGTAAAGATCTCGCCAACATGAGCTGAACAAGGACAACACCAAAAGGTGTGCTAACACGGGTAAGGAAGGCCCACGAGGCCTCGGCCTACACAGAGAGCTCGGGGCAAGTGAGGAAAGCTGGGTGCAAAGGCGCTCTTCCCAGGAAAGAGCACGCCAGTTAGTTTCCCAAGACTAGAGAGTGAACAAAGAAAATACACACAAATAACATTATACAGACCGAGCAGGTTATATTTAAATACAGATGTATATATATATATATATATTTATGCGTGTCATGACAATTCTTGAAAAAAGAGACCATGAATTTGAGGAGAGCAAGAAGAGGTATATGGTAGAGTTTGAAGGGGGAAAAGGGAAAGGGGAAATGATGTGGTTATATTATAATTTCATAACTAAAATACAGCAGAGGAATGATAACAGAGGCCCCTGACCCCCACCTGCAAGCACACATTCCATCCAAAGGCGTAGGAGCACACATACAAAGAAAATACACACCCTGAAAATGTCGTTATCTAAATACAACTTTTTTCTTTTTTCTTTTTTTCTAAATTAGTTTTATGAGTATTGGCGTTTTGTCTACATGTATGTTTGTGTAAGGGTGTTTGATCCCTTGGAACTAGAGTTACAGACAGTAGTGAGCTGCCATATGGGTGCCAGGAGTTGAGCCTGGGTCTCTGGAAGAGCAGCCAATGCTCTTAACCGCCGAGCCTTCTCTCCAGCCCTCTAAATACAACCTTTTTACTTATTTGGCTCCCTTCAATTTTATAAAAGTGTGAGCACCATTCTTTTCCTACAGGCTGTATGCCATCAAGTGCTGGGCAGAACTTACCCCGTGAGCACTAGCGTGCCAACCATGATGCCCGATGAATGTTTTTAGCATTCAGGTCAGCTACAGAAGCCTGAGGAAGAGAATGTTTTCCACTTTGTGAGCAGAAAAGATGTGTGCCAGGCAGGCAAGATGCTAGAGGACCTAGGGACCTGCTGCCAAGCCCAAGGACTGAACCCCACCCCCAAAACTCACACAGTGGAAGAAGAGAAACAATTCCTGCAAGTTGTCGTCCTGACCTCCATGTTCCTGTTGGAGCACGCACACACACACATACGCACGTACACACAAAGTAACTTTTTAAAGATGCGTGCCACATCTCAGCAGGATCCTTAGAAGGTGTGGCACGGATTTGCTCTCTTATGCCACTTCTCTGAGTGCCATGACCAGTTAACCTAGATCCCAGAATGGAGACGGTGAAGCAGGGCTATAGCCAGCCTACACTGAAAGTGAAACAAATGACAATAACCAGGAATACCAGAGGAGTGCGGATGGCTACAAGCCACCAGCATCTGAGGACCACGTCGACTCCCCGCCTTCCTTGAATCTGCTAAGAGACATCACTACTGTGGCACAACCTGAATCTCTTTTGTCCCTGTACTTGTTTGGGGCTCTGGGACTGATATGTGCTCGTTAAATTTTGAGGTAGAAAGCTCTATTACAGGTTGAAGAGGATTTCAGAAATGTTCATGCTGAAATCTGATGTTATATTTCAAATTATTTTATTTTATTTCAACTCAGAGTGAAGGCAGCGCAGAGGAGTTAGCTACATAATTGCTCTTTTAACAGTCCTGGCCACCCTTTGCACATTTAATTATTCCATAATTACTCATACTTACCGCCCAGTGTAGAAATTATATGTGGATTATTGATCTTTATGATGAATATAAAAGAAAAGCAGCCATTACTCTCTGTACCCAGAAGGTCTCTTTCGTCTTGGAATGAGGACAAAGAGCTCTTTCTAGGCACTGAGGAGAGTTGAGGACAGGCCCAGAGACCAGAAGTACCACACAGGTGAGCCTGAAGACCACACAAAAGGGAAAGGCACAAAACTCTTCCCAGCTCTTGGTGAGTCTTACAACTCACAAGTGCCCCATGAGATGCTCAGGCTATTGCTTGGAAGAGTCTTGAGACCCAGATTTTGAGTCAAACGTCCTCCAGCATGCTTTGCTGTTCCTGTCTGCCCCAATTCAGGGCTCACAGTCACACTCAAGAGGAAGCTGAAGCTTTAAATGTGTTGAACCACACATGACTAAACACAAAGTCTGTTCTGGCGTCACTTGACCCTTAAATCTTCATTCCTGCTTTTAGCTTCTTCTGACTCACAGCTCTGCAATTGATGGGAAAGACAATCAATGGCAATTAATTGGTAAACCCACAATTAACACCCATCCTATAGGGTAACCCACCATGAATCCTGCAGCAGCCAGAATCATTCCAGACAAAAAAAGGGCAAGACCTGCCCGTGGCTGTTGCTGCCACTCGTGATAGTTGATTTTGTGTTCCTGGCTTCCCATAACTCTAAAGCTTTATTGTGTTGTACAGAACACTTTGAAGAAAGGAGAATTATGTAGACCAGTGTGTCAGAAGAGCCATCTGCTTACATTCAGTGTTAAATCACAGACATTAGCCTTCCCAAAGGACAGCATGAGCATCCCAATTGCCCACAAAGCGTTCCACTTATCCCTTCTGTGAGTCTCTTAGAGGCACAAAGTATAAAATAAAGCCCCTGGCCCCTTCTTCCTTTAGTGTCTTTGACTGAGGAAGCATTGTGCTCATATGCAGCCTTATCCATGCTGAATTATCCAGTTATGGAAAGGGAGAGAGGGTCCCTTAAGAAAAAAACACAGGCTTGAATGACAGTACAAAACAACCTCAAGACCATACAGGCATAAACAACCAAGGAACATTTAAGACTTCAGAGCAAAGGGGAAATCTTTTGGGGGCTATGGTGGCATGTTTAATCTATTCTCTGGGCCTAAACTGGGAAGGCCTGGAATGGCCATGCAGGCACCCATGTAAAAGGTGGGATGAATTTATCTGGGGGCGGGGGAGGTGTGATAAAGTAGGAAGCCAGCATTCTCGACATGCACAAGCCCGAAGATGTGCTGAATGAAATTAGAGTGAAATGCAGGTTGGGGCGAAACAGTGAGGGTCCCAGAGTGTTGTGCTATGAGTTTGAGATGCCTGCCTATGTGTGAGCAACCAGCATGATCCCGTGTTTGTCTCTAACAGAAACCTGAGCCTCAGAGTCTCCGCTTTTAAAATGGGAGTTACAGCAGTTGCCTGGCAATTCTGCTCCTGGAATAGATGACTACCTCTATACACAGCTTTAAACAGGAGTGGTGAATAAGTTCCAGGAATGAGTGAGTTGTGATTCTATTATTTTTGGTAATATTCCATCACCCCTGCTATGGGGTTTTATGACCTTTGAACATGGCTATGACGGCAAGCTTAATTTATTCTCTGAATTTTATAGACTAAAATAAGCATGATTCTCTTTACTCCCAGCACCTAGAGACCTGGCTCCTGACTGTACTCCTCACAGAAAGAAGGCAGAATAAAAGGCCCCAGATAGGAGCCTCTCTGAGTCATCTCCAAGCACAAAGCCTGCCTCTTCCACAGCCTCCCCCATCGCTTGGATCCCAGAGTCTCCCCACTGGAGCCCAGAAACAGTGATTGAGATGGACATCATATGAAGCAAATCAGAAACTTTTTCTAAAAGGGAAACGGGCTGAACTTCCACCGTATAAATATTACTAGATGGCCTCAGGCTCAGAGGCCTTTCACAAACTCTTCTAGCTGCACACTTGCAATTTATGACATTTAACAGAGCCCCTGGAGAGAGCTCCAACCCTGCCCACGCTCTGGAGCCAAATATTAGCCTCCTTGTATTAATGAGGCCAGGGCAGAGAAGAGGAAGAAGAAAGATCATTTGAGTGATTTTGTTTGTTAACTCTCAACCCTTGTCTCCCTCCTCCCGGCAAGTACTCTCAACCACCGGGGCCACCTCTCCAACACCCCCCACCCACCCACATTTACTGAGCATAGGTCTGCCCTGGACTCAGATGCTAAACCAAGGGAAGACCCACAAAACTTAAGCCATTTGTGTCTGCTTGCCAGTAGAATTCTTGACATGTGTACTACTGTGAGAGGTCAGGAGCTCATCTCAGACACCCCAGGTCATAATCCCAATCTCCACACCTATAGACACAGGGTAGGCCCCTGCCCTTGGTACTCACATCACAGAGATGAAATGCCACAGAACATACACCATAGCAGCGTGTGACCGAGGACAGGAACTACTCAGTCAATGACCTTGGAGTTAATCCTCTGGATACGGTCTCTTGATATTGTTTGAATAATAAAGATAATATATTTATGAAAGATTTTCTCAAATAAAAAAAAAAATCCAAACCCCTTTTCTCTCACAAAGGAGTACAATACTGCATGATCACATTTACAAAAATTCTACAATGATGCAAACTTATCTGTGTATCAAAATCCAGGTGAGTGGCTGCAAAGGGATACAGAAAGATGGAGAAGCCTCAGGGGCCCCACAGGAGGCTTGGGAAGGGCCGGGTGCCTGGGGAAGCGATTCACCGCCTTGCTTATGATGACAGAATCATGCTTGCATATACACATCAAACTATACGATTGTAGTTCTTAAATATGAGAGCTTGCTGACTATATATATAGCCTAATAAAGCTGTTGAGAAATAAATAATCATCAAATATTAAAAAGTCATATACAAGCATGATTATAATGGTTAGGTTTTTGGGTTTTTTTCTTGTTTGTTTGTTTGTTTTTGTTTTGAGAAGGGTTTTTCTGCATAGCCTTGGTTGTCCTGGACTCCCTTTGTAGACCAGGCTGGCCTTGAACTCACAGAGACCACCCACCTCTGCCTCTCTAAGTGCTGGGATTACAGGTGTGCACCACAGAACCCAGCACCTTATTTTTGTCTAGGCAGCAAACAATGAAACTAGCAATAATCCTTGAGATTAAAGACTGACATTTTTCCTCTTAGAGTAAATAAAAATCAAACTTGTTTAACACTGTATATGATCAAGGCTCACACAATGTTACTGTCTCAGACATGCAAAGGATTTTTGAACGTTGTCTGGGCCAACCCACTTTCAAATGCACCCTCATTCCTCTTCTATCCCTAAATCCAAGTCCTTCCAGTTATCTCCCTGCATATCTCTCATCTCTACCCTCAGTTCTCTGCCTCCACTGTCCTCAACTCTTCTAAGCATCAGGGATCCTTCCTGGACCACTGAAACAGCCTCTTCTGTGCTTCCCAACTACAGTCCTGCCCATTTCCAATCCATCATCCACAGAGCAGGGAGATTCTTTCCAAAGTCGTTTGATTGCGTTACTTCGCTGGTGAGATGGCTCAATGAGTAAAGCCCACAAGTATGTCAACCTGAATTTTCATCCTCATTACCCACACAAAACCTAGGCTACCAGCATATACCTGTACCCCAACCCTGGGGAACAGAAGGTAAAAACAGGGGCTTGCTGGCCAGCCAATCTAGCCGGAACAGCATGCTCCACACCTCCAGCTTCCACACATGTACACAAAGGCGAGGGCATTTGCACGTAAACATGCATGTATATAATAGAGAGGGAAGGGGAGAGCCCTTAATTTGGTTCCCATGGGTCTAGAGAAAGACCCCACATCCCTATGCCGACAAGATGCATGTCAGCTGACCTCTCCCTGTCCATCCAGGATAATCACTACCACTCTGGTTCTCTACATTTCAGCTGAGCTGGATGTCTTCAAGCGTCTCACCCTTCTCAACTCTCGGCCTCGCGTTTCCCACAAGCCAGTCCTCTACCCTGCATATCCACTGCCCCCTTCTCTGACCAACTGTTTGTGGGGAACTTAGTAGAAACATTGCTCTTTCCGAGTTTAGTCCTTTCCCCAGAGAAGATCCAGGCTCCACACTTTAAATACCGAATGCAGCAATTACTCTTTCAGTAATCATAATACCCATTTTCCTTCCTGAAGAAGAGGCTGAGAACTAAATAGACAGTTCCCTCTGTACATCCACCACCGGGGTCTCCTGTATCCAGAGTACACAAAAAGTGGTTGCAGGATGAATTATTGCAGAACTTCTGCTGTGTCATATACTGTGCTGATGTAGCCACGGGTTTGGTCCTATTGCAGTCCTAAAACAATAAAATGGATCTGTGTATATATTAGGGAAGATGGATGTCCAATATATTGTCATAGATAAAAGGAAGAAACCTAATGTTCACTAAAATTTGTTAATAAGTTGACTGGGGGGTATGGGGAGTCCAGAGAACACACACTAAATTGCTTTATATGAGACATGTGTATGTGTTCAAAGCTACCCAGGCATATTCTTTGCCGCCTGAAAAATGAGCCAAAAAGAGAAAGTTTTAGAAAAAAAAAAATACTGACATATTGGCATCAATAGAGACACTGGATCTTGGTTCATTTCTTGGAATCCTTGTTTTTGCTAATGAGTTTGCAGGTGTTGTTTCTTGTTGTTTGGTTTGGTTTGAGTGTGGGTTTTATATAAAATAGTGACCACTGATGACTGCTAATATCAAAAGGCTGAAGGTGCAGCTCACGCGGGCTTACTCCCCATCCTGCCAACATCTTCCCTAATAAACTCTTCCATCTCGCTAGTGTCTCATCAGCAGGCTCTAGGGGCAGCTGGTCTTCAAGCACTACTTCTGGCCCAAATGCACATGTTCTAGAAGGCAACGCTCTACAAGGCAACTTTACAATGAGTATAATAAGTCTTCAAAAACGTCCACATTTTCTCTGACATGCAGTGAATACGTTGATGGGTAGTCTTTTTGATGAATTGCAGTTTTCACTGTAAATGAATACATTTCCTTTCTAATCTTAATCCTCATAACACTTTAATTTACCATCTCTACTTATAAAACAGATCCTAAAGACAGTCTTACATTTAGAGCAGAGGTTTATAGAGAATAATGTTCATATAAAAGCAGAAAAAGTAGAAAGTCCAAAGAGATAATGCTGATGAAGTAAGTTATGGTGTGTCTGAAGAACCAGATTTTAAGCAGCAATCTTAAAAGCTGTTGTACCTATATGATTTTCAATTACATAGGATCACATGAGAAGGTATGGTTTGTTTTACTGATTCTACTTTATTATAGTTAATATAGCTTAGTCTTTAAAACTACCTTGGATTTGGGAAGGAATCTGACACAAGAGAGCCAAGGACTAGGCAGGTGGAGGAGAGAGAGCTACGGTGGCAGATGGCACCTGTCATTTAGCTGAAATAATACCAATACATACAATATACATCACTAAGCACATTTCCAGTCATAGCAAATATCCCTCATATCCCAGCTACCACAGTCCTTGTGAATTGCTTACACAAAACTCTTCGAACAAGTAGCTGAGAACGATGCCCCTGGGGTGAACAAGAAAACAAGAATGCTTGTAGAATTACATGAGGCTACCCTACAGTCAACTGTGGGTTTTCCAGACCCATTACTTGCAGCCAGGCTCACTGGAGCATCCACATTACTAGCTGAGAATCTTCCCTCTTTAAAATGAATATTCAGTGTGTCCCCCAGGACTCACTCATAACCAAGGGGAAATATTTTTGTCTTGTTTTCTGCTTTCTGCATTAGTAACTGAAAAACATCTCTTCAGCTCACTGGGTGACTGCCTCAAACTACTTGTCTCACCAAGTAACATACATGCACGGATCCCATCCCTGATAAGCGGCTTCAAATACTTTATCTGTAGGATGAAGATTTAGAAAGGATTGCTTACTTGGCTTTATGTACATATATATATATATATATATATATATATATATATATATATATACTGATACTATACTATGCTCAGAAGCAGTGTGGCATTGTGGGAAAGGTTCTGTTTTGGAGCAACAGAGATCAGGATTAAAATCCCGACTGACCCTATTTGGAAGTGCTTGACCTGCACAGACCCCCAGTTTCCTCTTAAAATAATGCTGAAACGCCACGTTCGCGGTGTTCGTGGTGTGCTAGGAGAGCTTAATCAACTGCTTGTGAATGAATGGCTGAAATGGTTAGGAGGGTGCCCTTTAACGTCTATGCATGCTCCAACAACTTTGCTTATGGAAACATCTTGGCATCTTGACAAAATGCAAATTCTGACTCAGAAAAGAATTAAATGGGGCTTGAGAGTTTTAACAAGCTACCAGTAACTCTGCACACTGCTGGTCCACAGACCAAACTCTCCTTAGTGAGGCATGGCATCAGGGTTTTCAAACCTCACTAGTTTGGAATCAACTAAGGAATTAGAAATATATGATGGTTGGGTCCTATCTGCTGAGAGTTGTGTGCAGTCAATTTGTGTGAAATTAGGACACCAAATCAAAGCTCGCTAGGTGATTCTGAGGTATAGCATCCGTGTTTGAAAAACACTGGTCTCTAAGTATGTACTAAGCAGAACCTAATGTCATTTTAACTTTGATGATGATCAATGACCATGACCATACATAACATATAACATACTTCAGTGCTATTCCATAATGAATAGCATATACCATTTTATAAGACAGAACACAAAGAAAAGCACCAGTCAGCAGGCAAGTCTCAGGTAAATAGTCATGCATGTGTCTGTCTGTCTGTGTTTATATGCTTAAGGATGCCTCCTTGGGCGTGTTCTAATACATGGTACATACAGGAAGGAATTTACTTTACCTTGCTACCTGAAATAAATGTTTGGGGTTCTATAACTCTACATCCTCATATCTTAGAGAGAGTGGGAGCACAGGACACCATAGAGGAACCGTCAGGCCAGCATTTTCAAACTAAATCATTCAAATGTGAAGGGCATGCAGTTCAGAAGAAGCAGGGTGAGACGATACAGCGAGGAGAGGAGAGTGGACAACGCAATCTGATGTGAAGCTGACGCGCAGATCAAAGAGAAGCATTTCATTCAGAAACCAAGTGAACTGCTGCAGAGTTAAGGAGGGAGAACGGGAGACAGCAGGACTGCCTTGCAGCCATCACATCTAAAGTCTGCCCAGAGGTACCATCCAAGTGCTCATCTAGAACACTCTGTCTGGACACAATGAAAAGTGCCACTATACCTGTGGGATCTGATTCTCTTCAAGTATCTTCACTGCAACACAGGGACCTTATCTACATGCCACTCTTATTCCAGTAATTTTCCTCAAAATGTACTAATTCCCCCTCCCTTCCATGTTTCTTATTAGACCCTGTTGGTCAGTTTAGTACTTGAGTTGCATTTGGAACAATTTATTATACATGTATTTATTATACATTTTCAGTAAGAAAAAACTATGTTAGGCCGTGGTGGTGCATGCCTTTAATCCTAGCACTCAGGAGGCAGAGGCAGGTGGTTCTCTCTGAGTTTAGCCTACTCTACAAAGAGAGTCCAGGACAGCCAGCGCTGCCCCTTTGTTTAAAAAAAAAATTCACCAGATTTTCAGACCACCAAATGTCTTTTCCTACTCCCACAAACCAAATAGTTTTACTAAGTTTCTTAAACTTTTCAACATTTTTTTCTTCATTTTATCATTTGAGAATTATCATAACTTCACAAGAAAGAACTTTAATGTGTTTATTTACAAAGCTTAAGGATAATCACCTGTTGAGTCACCTGAAGAGAAAAAACTGAACAATTTCCTCTCCAGTTTTCTTATTCCCTGAAGTGAATTTGTATGACAATTTTTAGCTTGTTTTTTCCACTCTTGAAAATATGAGATGTTTTAACAAAATGATACAAAATTTCTTGGGATACAGATTTAAAATTTGTGGCGCTGCTGGGGAAAGCCTCTCAGAGGACAACTCTGTCAGGCTCCTGTCTGCAAGCTTAGCTGAGTATCTTTCATAGTGTCAGGAATTGGCACTATCCGATAGGGTGGGCCATTGGTTGGGCCAGGCATTGGTTGGGTATTCCCTTAATCTCTGCTCTGTCTGTTCTACCTTTATCCCTGCACATCTCATAGGCAGGGTAAGTTTGGGGTGAAGTTTTTGTGGGTGGGTTGGTGTTTTCCTCCCTCTAGGAGTAGACTAGTCTAATTAGGGGATGCGCTCCTCAGTCTCTATGGCCTCTGCTACTAGGAGTCTCCACTTGAGTCCCCCTCACACCCTCCCAGGAGCCTACCCTGACTTAGGTCTCCAGCTTGTCACAGAGATGCCCCCACCCTCAGTTTCTCTTTTCTCTACAGGCCTCTGTCCTCTCTTGCCCTGCTCTCCCCAGGTCTGATCTCCACCCTCATATTTCTCTGTGTCCCCTCTCCTACCGGTGCCCTGGCTTTGTCCACTACCTCTGTCTCTTCTACTTCCCTTTCTGAGTGAGATGTATGTATCCTCCTTTGGGTCCTCCTGGTTACTTGACTTCTTTGAATCTGTGCCTTATAGTGTGTTTATGCTGTACTAGATGGCTAAAATTCCCCTTTAAGTGAGCACATGCCATGTGTGTCTTTCTTGGTCTGGGTTACCTCACTCAGGATGGGCAATGTATCGAGAGCCTTGAGGAAAAAGTAGGAGGAAAAAAAAAAGACCTGGATATGACAGGAGCTCCACAAGATGACCAACAGAGCCAGCTAACCAGGGCCCAGAGGGGCTTGCAGAGACCATGGAGCATGGACCATGGTCCAGCACCAAAGGACCATGGCCACAAAATGTAGCCAATGGGCAGCTTAAGCTTCGTGTGGGTCCTCAAGTAAGGAAATCGGGGACTGCATCTGACGAGGATTTTCCTGCCAGCTTTTTGATCATGTCCCTCTGGCAGCACTGCCTTGCCAGGTCACAGGGGAAGAGGACACACACTCAGCGCTGATACAACTTGATGAGCTGGGTTGGAAAGGAAGGTGGGCCTCCCCTGTTCTGAGGAGTAGGGGAAGGGGGAGGGAGTGTGGGACTGGGAGTCAAGGTGGATGGCACTACAACCAGGATAGATGGTGAATAAAAAGTAAATACATTTAAAAAGTGAGAGAGAGATGGAAAAATACATCTCTTCCATGTGAAATTAGGGGCTTAATCATATGGCTAACATTCCAATTTGTACTATTTTAACAAAATTAAAAATACTTACAAATTTAAAAGAACAACCTTAAAACTTATCAAGACAAAACTGAGTGGGAATAATAAGAACTAGATGCACAGCTTAGAAGCAATTTGGACATACTGAAGTAATGGCATCATGTTTATATTAATCTGATCCTATGTCTTAATAAACAAAGTTGAAGAAATACTATGGAGTTGTAATAATAATTGAATTTAAGTGTGAACTAAACATTTCACAATAATGATCAAAGTGAGAAAAGAAAACTGAATTCGGGGCCCTGTCACCTGTGGGCAAACAAATCTCAGTGACGGGACAATGCAACAGACAACGAGAAGAACTGACATGGGTAAGCATCAGCTGTGTTTGGATGCTCTCACCAGAGTTTAAGGACAGACCTTGTCACAACCACAGAAAGGAGACCCAGCTCGCCAGGGCTGACGTCATCTCTGTAGAGCAACTTCACAGAAGATAATGCCTAGAGTGCCATGACTGCCCATTCCTTAACTCATGGATGGACGGGAGGGTGCATGGACAGACACATGGGTGAACGCAGGGGCAGATGGGTGGGTGAGCATTCTGGATCCAGAATGCGAAATCATGTCATCTGTCGAGGCAGCAAATCAGGAGACATGTGGGGCGCAGCAGAGACTCAGTCTCCACAGGCAGCAGGAAAGTGGGAGTTTCTTCAGCCACCAACAGGGGAAGGTTTCCCAGGGAGAGAGAGGGCAGAGTCTAGCAAGAGCACATCTCCTACGCTGGACAAAGCAAGACAAGTGTAAGATTGCTGAAAGATAGGACACCAACAGCATACCAAAGAAATTTACAACCTACGTCTACCTTAGTGAACCAGTGAGCTTATTAGGGTTAGAGACAGGAGCATGACTCTAAGGCAGCTGAGTCATACAAAATTCTACCCCAGCATGGGCTGAGAATTTGCAAAAACAGTCACCCTAGGGATCCTTGCACAGTTTAGAGCAGGTCACCCAGTTTCAGAGTCTCTCCCCACTGATTGTTACTGCTCACGTAGCCTTGGAGGGGAGTCATGAAACCCAGCTTTCACCTAGGGCACAGTGGGAAATGTTCTAGGATACCCCTAACTTCAGCTGGGAGAATCGGGACATGATGTCAGCACGAGGCTCACTCCAAAAACCACCTGGCACAAAACCTTAAAATTCTCTTGTCTGGAGGTAGGAATCCACCAGGAAGTTTGTTCCTGTAGGAGGGGAAATAACACAAACTGGAGTCCAGACAGCTTAGAAAGGAAACAGGATTCTAATGATGCCACATAAAAGGGAACTAAGCACAAACCTCGAGTCCCATGAACCATTCCAAGAGTCATGTAAACATATCCTCTCCACAAGTACTTCTTGGTGGAGAGGTGTGAATGCCTGTATAGTCCCACTTACTCTAGCCCTAGTAACCTAGGAACACAGGTTCACCTGGGTATCAGTCTTTCTGTTCTGAGGCCTCTCCTAGGCTTCTACCAGAAAGAGAACTCCTAAAGAAACAGAGGAATGCTAAGCCTGACCAAGGATTGCATGGAAATTATCCAAGGATTTCCTTTTCCAAATCCCAAGCATAGATCATGCTGCCCCAGCAATAAGTAGGGTAAAATGTTGGTAGTGGTTTATTTTGCTTCTAGTTTGTTTTTGTTTTGTTCCTGGGATAGGGTCTAGCTATGCATTCTAGGCTGGCCTCAGATTTGTAATGGATCCTCCTACCTCATTGTGAGTGCTGAGATTATAGACAGATCACCCAACGACAGGGATTTCCCATTAGGAAAAAAAGATGACCCATTTGGGCATAGGAATCCTGCCAGCGTATGCACAGGGTACTTCCCTTCCTGGGTCAGGTCCACACCTCTTATATCTTGTTCAGGTCTCAGCTGCTGAGCCTCTCTGTAGCCAGACAATGAGGAATCTGAGCATGAGTCATGAGTTGGTGCCCCCAAAATTGGGCGGTTTGCTCCTCCGCAGAGCAACCCCTGTCCCAATCCTTCGGCTGTTGGACTGAAAAGCCTTCCCCACATCAGTATTCTGAAGGGTCCCTCTGGTGCTTGGTGACACTGAGGTTGAGCGGTTGTTTTGGTTTCAGTCCATTCTGTACTTTTAGCCCCCAGCGTTGCCTGCAGCCGCTTGCACTTGCTTAAGAGGATCATTTGCTGCTGATGTTTGCTGCAAGCGTCAGCAAGATGTGATGGTGCTGCCTTTGCTTAGCAAATAAGCCCAGTTTCAAAGAAAGGAGCCGGGCTGCCTTGCAATCCAAACTTACTAGAGAAGATTTTAGAAAGAACACTTGTTTTTCCAGAGTCAGGGTCTGTGATGCCTCAGCCCACAGGTGCAGCCTTACCCCGAGGCACAGTATAGAACTAACAGAGTGAAAGATGAGCATCCCCGGAAGTCTGGTTCCTTGTAAGTGAGGAGTAGAAAAGACAAAATGCTGATCAAGTCTGAATGTCACAACAGAGGCTTTCTTTAGAGACAGGTGTATCCCCTGCGACCTGTGCCATCCACACCACTGAAGTCTGTTGCAGCCCCAAATACCCTCTCCTTCACCTGCCTTCTTCAAGCCACTTGAACAGGCAGTTGCCAGCATCCATGTCAGGCAGCTCACAAATACCTACAACTCCTGCTCCTCGGAATCTGAGGCTTCTGGCCTTCACAGATGCTAGCACGTGTGTGCACACAATGCACACACACACACACACACACACACACACACACACACACACGGAAAATTTAAACCATTTTTTTAATCTTTAGGGGCTATAAACATGGCTTAATGGTTCTGATCACATACTGCGCTCTTAGAGGACCTAACTTTAGTTCCACAGGATCCACATCAGACAGCTCACAACCACTTTTAACTCTAGGTCCAGAGAATCCAAGGCATTCTTCTGGAGCAACTGCATTCCTGTTCAGATACCCCAACACAGACAAATATGCATACATAAAATTTACAAAATAAAAGTAAAACCTTTTTTTTAATGTTCATTAGGAGCTAGAAAGGTAGTTCAGTGGCTAAGAGCTCTGGCTGTTCTCACAAAGGACCTGGACTTTATTCCCAGCACCGGCAGGCTATCTCACAACCATCTACAGCTCCAGCTCCAGAAGGTCTGGCCTCCTTGATCACTGCGTGCACATGGTGGACTTAAATCCATGCAGGCAAAACACTCACAGACATAATTTTTTTAATGTTTACATATGCTGGAGCCTAGAAAATCATGATAAAACAACTTTATTGCATTAGCCTGAGTTTATACAGACTTTTTGCTGGTTTTCTTTCTACTCCTTCTCCTTCTGTCCTTATCACCATTTCTAATGCCTTAAGAGAAAAAAGCCATAGTGAAAAAGACAAAGGAGCAAAATGAGATAGATGAGATTGGCGGTGGAGGCCATCTAGGTAATTCTGGGTACTATCAAAGTCAGCTGTGTGGTAAATCCTCCCAGTGCCGTTGTGGGAGAAAGTTGGAGACCTCTGCTTTGAGCCTGTTTCTTCCCCGGGGCAGTGAGAATGAGAACATCTATTTTCATGCCAGCTGAAGAAAATATGTGATCTGGTGGGCACACAAACAATGAGGTGGACACACAGTAATGGGGTTTCCACTGTTTCACCCCTGTTGAGTCCAGGGCTCAGCAGTGTGTGGGCTACGGTTGCTTTCTCTGCACCCTGCTACCGTAAACACCCCACACTGCTCAGCTCCACTGAAAATGGCAGATGCAGCAGTTGGCCGAGCCAATGCGGCTGCCTTCAACTTTGGCTCCTGTAGAACAGGCAAAATCAAAGTGTTCCTTGTGAAGCCTGGACGGAGGACAAGGTATGTTTTGTCATCAGAGAGGGCTGACATTAAAACTCAAATGGAAACGAGACAGTAGCTCATTTTTACACCGGACATAGTGGCACAGGCCTGTGTCTATTCACTCAGAAGACCAGTGAAGGAGGATCACAAGTTCAAGACTGCACAAGGGAGACTGTCTCAAACAGTAAAGGCCTGTAACACGATTCAGTGCTCGCATGCTTCCCTTGCATGCCCAAGGCCCTAAGTTCCGTCCTCAGTACAGAAAGCTTTCTTAGCACTCACAGTATCTAAGAACACCTCCTTTCCCATTCATAACTCCTCTAGCATTTGCAATTACCAGCTGGCTTCAGAGACCCATGTTGTAATTTTGAGGACAGACTATATCAGTATTTGACCCACCTGGAATTATGTGAGTGCCCAGGAAAAACCTGGGCTCCATAAGATTTACAGACCAATTTTCTGAGCCAAAGTAGTTTGCATAGGCTTTGGATAAGATCTGAAATCATGTTTCCTTATCTAAGCTAGACCACAATAAAGGAAGGAGATACTGTATTAGTTTTCCATTGCATGGTTCACAGCAATGTGAGACTGAAGAAAACAATTATCTGGCAAATGAGACTTACAAATCAAGACTTCCCACAGCAAAGGCATCATACCACAGATCATAAAGCCTGGACGCAGACACCTGAATAACTTCTGTAAAACAAAACCACCAAGTGGCCTCAATTACATCACTTAGGGATCCTGACTGCCATCTTGATGGACAAGATGTGTCCGTCTCAACAATGACTGTGCCTGGCGGGGACCACTTCCCGCCTGTTACTGCCTGTCTTCCTCTCACCATGAAGAGAGCCCAGCAATCTCGGGTAGAGATGCAGAGCTCTGATTAGCTACAGTAAAGGCCAACGATCTGCACTGAGCCTTTGGAGCCCCAAAGAAACCGGAGACGAAAGGTTGTCTCTGGTACCTAGTAACATACCAAACAATGGCCAAGCTCACTCAGAGTGTGGCCACTCTGCTCTTCTCACCCCTCTCCCCTACGCTGAAACTCTCCAACCCAGGGGAGGGGGCTGCCATTTCCTTCCCCAGCTTCTCGTATAACCCTGCCATTTGGCCAGGTGCTCACCCAGTTCTCTTGGTTCTTCTCTCCTCTTCACTCTTGACCTCTTTGTCCTCTCAGCCCTCTTTTCTCTTCCTCTCTCTTCTCCCTCCCTCAGTCTCCTCTCAAGGCCCAGTTCTGTCTGGACTCTTCAAGATGTCTCTGGCTAGACTCTCCCTCGTATCGTCAATAATATTCTTCTCTTTGATCACATCCTGGAGTGGTCATGACCTCGTTTTCATTCAGCTGGATGGGTAGTGTTGTGCAGGAAGCTCTAGGAGCTCGTCCTAGAAGCAGAAGTAACTAGACAGAGCTTGGACTTTTCACTATATTTACATGGGGAAATAAAAGCCATAACATTTAAGGAAAAGCCACATTTAACAGTCTTTGTGAGGGATATCCTTTAGTGTGTTAAACAATTTCTCATTTTTGTTGGCAATATGGGGGTTCTCAAACATCATGTTGATCTTCAAACAAATTTTGGATGACAGAAACATCTGTTCACAGTCTCAGAGTAGTTTCAATTAGAAAGTTCCATACTTCCCTCTGAGATGGACTGTCTGAAGGAGGCTGCAAGTGAAGGGGACCCTTGGAGAAAGTTGAATGTGAAGTTTAAAGGAAAAGGATCCTGTTTGCAGTACTCATCAGCACCGCCTCTTAGTAACACATACACTAGACCACAGTAAAGATCTTGTTAAAAACATAGACCTCCAGGCCTGAATGAATCTTATCAACATCTACATTTTATCAGGATCCATGTGTGCCATGATCTCCTTGCACGTAACTGTCTGAGAATTTAGTCCCTCTGTGTTCCTAAATCTCGCCCCGTTTATTAACACTCTGGAAGCTTTTCTTAGTGAGCTCATCATAATTTCAGTTCAAAAGTTTTTCCCGTCACAGTTTGCCTCATCTCCCACAGCATGTGAAGCTGTGTGTAGGAAGAACTTATTTTTTTTCTTTCATGTTTTATATTATATGGGCTTATCTTGGTTTACCCCTATCTCCTTGTTCTTATAGTTCAGCTCACACCTCATTCATGGTTGGTGTATGCTGTAGCAAGTGCTGTGCTTAAGTAGGTAAGATGAGGGACCTATCTTGCAGCAGAGACAATGCACTGAGGCCAATGGCTGTCTTGCTATTCATCCCGATGGTGGGCTTGCTTGTTCATCCACCAAGAGCACCCACAGCTGAGAGAACAGCTCTACAAGCCACAACAAAACATGATAACAAGCTAATTACAGCCAACTTAGAGAAAATTACTAGAAAATGTCTACTTTGTCTTTCTGTTCTTGAATCAGATGACCAGAGGCCAAAGTAACAAAACTACTGTGTGCCTTGCTGCAGGCGCTTCCCTTTTTCTCCAGAAAAAGTTCCTGCCAATGCATTCACATTTAGCATCCTTGCCAAAACAGTGGAAAAGCAGTTACATATTCCTGAATCCTGGAGATCAGATCTCTCCCTCTTTTAATCTGCTTTCACCAAAATGTTCATTCAGTATATGAGCATTGATATAGAATAAAAATGGCTACTAATTCTGTCATGCGCCAACTAAAATTATATTTTAATGACATGCTTTAACTCTCAGTTGGCCCCATGACTCTGTGTGTTAGTCAACTTTCTGTCACTGTAACAAGATCCCTGAGGTGACAGAGTGTGGTGGGGTATGCCTTTAAAAGCCCAACACTCAGGAGACAAAGCCAAGAGGACCTCTGTGAATTTGAGGCCAGTTTGATACACACACACACACACACACACATACACACACACACACACCAGCCAGGGCTACATAGTAAGAATCTGCCTCAAGAAGAAAGAGAAGAGGAGGGGTAAGAGGAAGGAAGGGAAAGAGAGAGAAAGACTGACAGACAGAGGAAGAAAGCCAGCAAGCCAGCCTGAGGTGGTTGATTTGTGAAGAGATAAGGTTTATTTTTGCTCGAAGCTTTGGAGACTTGCATGCTTTGGGCCAGGATGAGGGTGTACCCTGTGGCCTGTACATTGAAGCACACTGCACAGCAA
This sequence comes from Rhombomys opimus, assembly GCA_010120015.1. NCBI lineage: Eukaryota > Metazoa > Chordata > Mammalia > Rodentia > Muridae > Rhombomys > Rhombomys opimus. The sequence goes on from REGO01000192.1 coordinate 1,835,093, forward strand.
AGCAATACGTATGGCCAGGAAGCACAAGAGGAAAGGGAGAGGACAAGGCCCCATAATCCATTTTAACAGTATGTCTTGAAGACCTAAAGACCTCCTCCTGGCCCCACCCCGAAAAGGCTCCATCACTTGCCTTTAGTGCCACCCTGATGACCAAGCCCTGAGCACATGAGTCTTTAAAGAACACTCAAAATCCAAACAATGGTACTTCCTAATGGATAGAAATGGCATTATGCCCATTCTAGGCCTAGGTTTTAATCAGGCCAGCAGCTTCCACTTTAGCTCTTTCAGGAGCTCAAGCCACCTTACAAATAATTCCACTCTCCTTGTGAGAGAGAAGCCGCAGAGAGAAAAGGCCTGTGATGGCCGCAGAGGGAGAAGGCTGGGGCCTCCCAGCATCCAGTCTGGTATCCAGACTGACTGCAGCTCCTTCCACTAGCAAGCTGCAGTCACTTGACGGACTCTAAGCCACAGAAGCAGCTAAGCACACTTGACCAACAGAACTGAGTAAGGGACGATAAAATAGTTCATGACTTCAGTCTGTTAAGCTTTGGAGTTAAGCTTTCAGTCTGTTAAGCTCATTACACAATAAGCAACTAAAACAGAACACTTCTGGTCAATCAGACACAGCCGTGCCAACTCACAGCCTATCTATAAATATCTATTTCACATGAAAGAGTATTTCCAACACTTCCAGTTAACCAGCCCATAGAGACTGAGAGCTCAGGGCAGTCCCAGTGAATGTGGGGTGAACACATTTGCCAAGAGTGGTGACAGACCCTACAGAGGGAGAGGTGTGTGCATCCTGGTGTGACCAGCAGAACTGCACAGCACCTGAGATCACTTGCCACCTTCCTCTGTAAACTGTGGACTACATCGCTTTCGTGGGGATTAAATTTCATCTGTGTCATATTGCAGAAAAAAAGAAAACTCTCCAAGGAACCACGCCGGTTGTTTGTGGAAGAGCCACTGGCTCCGGGATTTGCACAAGAGGAGAACCTAACATTTGCAGTGAAGAAAGCTGGCTCTCTCCGAACTGAACCGTCTTAGCTATCGCTCCGGCTTCAAATTAGCACCTTGTCAACAGCGTAGGAAAGGACACAGGTGAGAACACACAGGGATCACGGGATTGCTCTGTGGGTTAGACTGCTTACTGCACAAGCATGAGGACGTGAGTTCAAATCTCAAGAACCCACATAAGAAATCAGGCCTGGTCAAATACACAGCGATAGCACCAGCACTGGGAGAGAAAAGCAGAGACGGGGGACAACCCGAGCTCACTAATCACCACCCTAGCTATAAGTTCAGGGAGGGGCACTGTGTCAGGCAGTAATGGAGAATGGTGGAACAATATTAGATGTCTTCTGGCATGTGCACAGGCCACACACACACACACACACACACACACATCACATATATGCACAAGAAACACACACAAAGCAGGCATCAATATATAACCAACCAAAACTCAGGAAACAATTGAAGTACTTGGGGTCTATTTATATGAAATTTAATATTTCCATTTAAAGCTGTAATTAGGGAGAATGATGACGGCATATAAATTCCCATACTTTGTTCTTCCTAACTGAGCAACATTAACACGTGACTTGACGCTCTCTGCGCTCACTTTCCTATCAGCGGAAACCACAGCACTCTCTCATTAGCATTAAGACACGTGGTCTGTTTTCTCTTTGTTTTGTTTTGTTTTGTTTTGTTTTCACATTTTCTATCTTTGCAAAATCATGATTCAGGGTGATTTACAGTTAGTTGGTCGTTGTTTGTTTGTTTTGCGTCAGCATACATAAAATAAATCGTAGCTTAGAACCTGCCATCCCTGAGCCTTAACGACAAGGTAAGTCGTCACACTAAGTGTGGTGAGGTGGACAATGCACCCATTATATGATTAACACAAAATGGTGACAATAACACTAGCAAAGGATTAATGTGAGTGAGTAAACCAGGAACTGTGGTTCATAAAGACAGATACTTAGAAATTAGCTATTTGTAACTGTTATCAGATGAGGACACTATTGCATACATGTGCTCACCTTGTCTGGAATAGTCACTACCTGCTGGAGTAGGCCAGACAACACTGACGAACAAGCAACACACACAGACACACCTCTCTCTTTCTGTTCATGTCTGGATTTCATACCTGCACCCTTTCCCACCCACGAAAGCACGGCTTTTAACCCTGACTCAGCAGCACCTGGATATCTTTACAAATGACAATGCCTGGAATTCTACCTTGCTCCCTCTCAAACACAGTCATATGCACGTGCACACACACAAATGCACACATACATGCATGCACACACACATATGCACACGCACACAAACTTACCTTGTTAGCTAGGACCCTGATGCTCCCTAGATATTTCTTATATGCACCCGTGTCAGAGAGCTACTGCATTAACTTAGAAGATATTTGGCACTAAATGCCTTTCTAGGAATATAGCAGCGTGATTAGGGGCCTGTTGTCAGGAGGTCTGCCTTCAAGTTCCTGCTCCTTATGCTGACAAGCGAAATGACAAATTGTTTAACATCCCACAGCCTCAATTTCTCCGTTTGTATATTGGAAATAATACCTACTTTATGGGATTGTTTGGGGGATAATGAAATGTCGGCAAATGAACTAAGCACACATATCTAATACGTAAGTTATTGTGGGTATTATTTTACGTCCCTTAAGGCATGTACCCAGTGATTTTCCTGCAGAAGCACCTAATAAATATTCATTGATTTGAATTTGGAGACTAGAGAAGGGCCCTCCCGTGAGACAGAAGGACACAGAGAGGGGAAATGAAAGGATGTCAGGGAAGGGCCAAGTCCATAATTCAGCCTAGGCCTGTCTGTGCCTTCCGTGATGGGAACACAGGAGTGGTGATATACACTCACGCTCACACGCAGGACAGCGTTCAACCCTATGACCAACACGGAAAAGACTCTTCGAACAAGACACCTTTTCCAGCCTCCTACATAGGTAAATTGTCCACTGATTAGCATCTAATAAGTTGGTGTACTGTGAAGGGTCTTTAGGAACAAGGGGTGTTAAAACAGTAAAGTGCATTTGTGCTCTGCCAGATGCAGTGTGAAAGCCTTCCCTTCCCTGGGAGTAAGCCCTGACCTCATACAAAGAGGCACAACCTCCACTGGTCTCTGGGTGGGGAGACCACCAGCCCACACTTGCCACGCTCCAGTGACGAGCTATGCTAACAGGAATGCGCAGGGAAACGAATCCCAGGGCCCATTCCTTCCATCAGCCCCGAATTTTTATTTCTTGACTAAATAGAAGCTCTCTGGAAGCAAAGTAAAATGATTTTTAAAGGAAACAAAACCAGATTGGAAATCATTTGCTGCCCTCTTGTGGGTGGCTTGTGGCCCTGTCCTGACGCGTTTCAGTAGGCGTGTACTTAGGAGTCCAAACGTGCTGTCTACTACTACCTCCTCCTGCTCACCTTTATCCCACAGGTGCTTGGAATCAGCCCAATTCCATCTAAGCTGGAAGTACCCTCAAGGGACTTTTCACTGTACCCTTAGCCTCTGGAAAATGAAATGAAAGAGAAAACGGAATATCTGGTTTGTCATAGTTTTTCTCACTCTCCTAGGGCAAAAATCTGGATTTGGACTCCCAGCTTAACCGTCTTCAGGTGAAGATAGGAAAAAGAAACTCCAGACTGTTCACTGGGGGCATATCATCTCTCGGTGGTTGCAGGGCTTGGAGCCATTATGAAATCCTGGACCAGATCAACTGTGAAACCAACCTGGCCTCCAAGGAATAGCAGGGAGGCAGTGCTAAGCTGGGAACAGATGGTTGCATCCCTTGCTCTGCAACCCAAGTCCTGTTCTCAAGAGGCCAGACAAGACTCTTGGCCCTTGAGGAGCTAAGAGAATTGGTTCTGTCTTCAGGAATGTGGAAAAAGACCCTCCTTGACTTGGAAAATATCCAAAGAGCAAGTCACAGCCCCCCCCCTGGAGACGAGCCTGTGATAATGAAAGATTTAAGATTCCTGTTAGCTCCCACATCATTTGCAACTTAACTAGTGACAGGCAAATGAACCTGAACGAATATTTTTAAATTGTTACATTCTTAAAATGTAAATGAAATTTCAGAAATCTTACAAAAATTGCAATGGCATATGTGAATGACCTGCGGGAAGAGAAGAACCTTCACAATATGGTATCTTGTTTGCTGTTTTCTTTGGCTGATACATCATAGTATAGGCTGGGGTAGTGGCTCTTATGGAGCATCCACTCTGATCCCACATCAGAAAAGCTGGCTTAGGGGGTATGCTCCACCCCAAGACCATTTGATTGCAGGTCCACCAAATGTGAAAACTGACTGGTTTGTTTATTTCCCTTCATTGGTTAACCATGTTAGCATTGCATAGGAATGGCTCCCTATTAATAATTCTTCAAACAGAGAACTCATGAAAGTCATACCTGATAGTATATGTCTCTACCAGGACACTCATCAGGTCCCTGTGTTCTAGACTTCTCTGTCCAGTATGCAAGCCACTATCCATGTTTATCTTTTTTCATTTGTATTTCAAATACCTCTATCACAGTAATTAGATGTTAAGTGCTCAGTAGGCAGGCATGGACAATACATCTTGAGAGAGTACTGTCTACATATTAATATTCCAGAAAAAGATCAAAATTCAAAATATGGTTTCAACTGAACTCATATCACTTTCATAGCAGCACAAAGTTGAAAAATGATAGATTGAGCCGTGAGAAGTCAAGGTCCACCTGCATATGGGTAATCTATGGTCTCTTCTGAACAACTCCGTAGCTGTTTATTTTATATAAAGTATTCAGTACTTGTCCTGTAGGGTTTTTTCCCTGAAGATTCATGTGCTAGAGGCTTAGTCCCCAAGTAAGGTGGTGCTGAGGCAGAACCTTCAAGCAGTGGGTCTTAGTGACAGGAAACCAGGCCAAGGGGTTCACCTCCATAAGGGATTAATAAAAGAATGGGCTGGGATTCTACTTGTTTAAACGTGAGTCCACCCAACATACTTGTCTGGCGCTACAGTACATGGCTGCTTTTCTTTCTGCTCTTCTGACATGTTGCTACATAGCTAGGAGGTCTTGACTAGAGTATCAGTCTAGTGATTTTCCATCTAAATCCACCAGCCACTGGAATCAACAGATAAATTTCCTTATACGTCACCTGGAATGGTAGTTGTGTTATGGCAACACAGAATAAACTAATTAAAATTTTTAAATGTTCTTCTTAGAAACACATTTCATTGAAAAATGTTTTGCTGGTTGTTAATATTACCTTACAAAACTGGAGAACTGTCATTTGTAAACTAAAGGCCATCTTTGGTTTTATGACTCTCCCCCAGTTGAAGTGGTGCTTTCAAAAAGTGGGCGTGTCTTCCTTCTTCACAGTAGAGATCTGGAAGGAAGAAGCTTTAACTGGGGACCAGAAGGTGTGGAGTCAAATCTCGGCCCAAATTACGGTCTTAGGCAAAACAATGAAGCTCTCAGCTTTTTTTTTTTTTTAGGTAAATGGAAAATATTGACAGTCATGAAGCAGTCATAGCATGTGAAGTACAGGAATGAGGGTAAATGTGGTGACCTAGAACGTACCCAGAGGGTTAGGAAAATGTTACAAAACCAGGACTGCTTAAAGGGGGGCTTTTTTTTTTCTTGAGACCCAGCCTCATAGCATTGGGTACGCTGGCCTCAAACTCCTGAGCTCAAACTGCCTGAGCTCCCCAACTAATGAAAGACTCGTGTGTCAAATGATCAAATTCTATAGAAATACTGTAATGTTAGGCTACTGTAATTTTATAGAAACACTGTATGACCTATTTGGATGTCGTGATCACCACAACTGGAAGAGAGGGATTCCGAGGATCTGCCTTCTATGCTTGAAGACGCTTGGAGAATCCATGTGGGCCTGATACGAATAAACAAACACCATGAATGTGCATGGTAAGAAGTGGATCAAACCCAGATCAGAGACTTGCAGTCTGTGTGGCCTAAATACTAGTCAGTAGTGTGCCAAATCTGCTGCCACCCTGCAAGGACAGCCACGGTTAAGATCACTCAGATGAGGGCCCTAACATGACGAGAGACACGTCAACCACATGGCATGAGGAACCATTAACAGAACAAGATTTTGAGTGATGAGGGCAGGTAAGGTGTGAGAGAACCTGATTGTTTCATCACATATTCAAAGCAAAAATCAAGCACAAAGCACTTGTGAAGGGCTCTGTCAGAGAGCTCAACACTAGGAAGGCTAAGACAGGAGGATCGTCAGTGGAATCCAGGCCAGCTTACTCTACGCAGTCAGCTTCAGAGCTACATAGCGAGACTTTGCCTAAAAAGTTTTAAAAGGAAAAGAAAAAAGATCCGCATGAAAGTCTTGGTCGTAGCTCCAGTGGACAGGAGCAGCTCTCTGTGAAAATTCTCCAACAATATGGTGATATCTATAAGCCAGACGTGGGTTATTCTCCTTGGTACTGCTCTCAGAACAGTCTGTGCTGGGATATTTGCAAGTCCCTTCTACACGAAGCGCATGAATGAGCAGCAGAGGTGCCGTCCAGTCTCTTTCAACACTACGATGCAGTGTGGTGGTTTCCTGGGTTCAGTCATTACCTCAGCATGCCTCGAGCAAGTGCCTTGGCTCCGTTGCTGTGATGGTCACCGTGACCAAAAGCAACCTGGGCACGAAAGGTTGTATAGCATCTTACACTTACAGCCCGTCCTAGAAGGAAGGTAAGACAGGTGCTTGAGGCCACAGGAGAACATTGCTTAGCGGCTTGCACTCCATGCCTTGCTCTACCTGCTCAACCAGGCCGGACCACCTGCCCACGGGTGGGCCATCCACAGTGGGCTGTGTCCTCCCACTTCAGTCACTATTTAAGAAAGCTAACGTAGAAGGGGGAAATCTCACAGGACCCCAACCCTACACAAATGTCTGCAGGCAGCAAAAGAGTTCAGAAAGTGGGAGAAACAGTCTTCCCCGAGGAAGAGCACACCAATCAGTTGTCTGATACCAAACAGTCAGCCCTGAACACACACACACACTAGTAACACGATGTAGGCTGAGCAGATTGTATTTGTACACTTAGGAACGCATACATGTACATATGCACACACACACACACACACACAGACACACACACACACACATACTAAAAATTTAAAAAGTGGCCATGAATCTAAAAGGGAACGAGGAGTAGGGTGTATGGGAGGGTTTGGAGAGAAGAAAGGAAAGAGGGAATCGTATAATCTCAAAAAAATTAAAAAGTAAATTAGGAAAAAAACAGACAAGCCCGTGTGTGTGTGTGTGTGTGTGTGTGTGTGTGTGTGTGTGTGTGTACATATAATGGATGTATAAAGAAAATGCCCCAGACAGCTGGTGTCCCTCTCCCCAGGTGGCTCTAACTAAGCATCACAGCTCACTTTTGTCTTGGGCTTCTCAGCCTCGTCTAAACGAAAGGCTGGTAAAGCGGCTTCAAGTCCCTCACATTGCAAAGTGCAGTACCCTGCAATGCAAAGGGCCACGGGGGAGGTAGTGAAGATAACAGGAGTGGGGAGCATGGCAGAAAGGGGCTTCACTTTAATGAAAAGCACATACTAAACAAAGATGGGGGAAAAGAAGTTTCCAAAGAAAAGAAGATGCGCAAACAAAAGTCATGTAACAGCAGGAAGTAAAATAAAATAGTAATAATCAAAAGAGAAGTGGGACACAGAAAAGCTTGGCCTTTCCCCAGCCCTTCCTGGCCTGCTTCGAAACAGCGTCCCAAGCTCTTTAATAAATCACAACAGCCCGAATGCAACTGGTTAGGACCACAGCTTCAACTTCCGAGTCAAACTTATTATTAAAGGTTCTTTTTATCCAAGCAGGGGTTTCCCTGAGAGGCCACATCCCCCTTTACAGCCATCACATATTAAAGGACTCCAGCCATGCCTCAGTTTCCACTTATGGTGAGACCCCCACTAGGTATGCAGAAGGTGCTGCAGGACCACTCGTTATGAAGGAGCTACAGCACCATTGCAACAGCAATCAGCAAACAGCCCCTGGCTTTCAGCTGCCGTTAAACTAGACGGATGGATTTCTAGCAGGAATAATGTAGTTCATGTTGACATTATTCACAGCTTTCCCAAGAAGACAAGCATTAATCAGACAACACTTGTGAAGATCTCTGTGTATAAATATTTGGGTGTCTGGCTAAACAGTGCCCTAACCTTTAAAAGGCATATAGCCTTTATGCTTTAAATAGGATCATCACGATAAAGGGCAATTTAGGACAAATAAAAGAAAAACTTCTTTGCCCAGGAGTCTGGATGTATATGAAACCCATAACTTGAAGACTCTGAATAGCACAAAAATAAAGAATAGTCTCAACAATGACCTAGGGAAGATGGTAACCACAGAGCTCTATGGATTTGCCTTTTAAAATCACTCGGGCGGTGAGGAGTGATGGCACATGTCTGCACAGCTACATGGAGGGCTAAGCACTGTCACCGACACACACACACACACACACACACACACACACACACACACACAGAACAAGGGAGTGATTTATTTGAACTCGGGAACTTAGCTACTTTTTTCTGGAAGTGTATAATTTACACAGTGAGATGTGGTGCCTCTACTACTGGGATGGATAGAAAGCACGCAGGCATACGCAAAGCGAGCGAGTGGACTGTGTTTACTTCAGAAGCTAAGATGGGACCTCCCGGCAGGAAAATTCTTCGCAGAACGATGAAGCGAGTGGGTACAGAGAAGGCGACGAATGGAAACCCTGAACTGAGACATTAAGACAACAAGATGGCTGACGAAAACATGAGAAGTAGACTGTCTAGATGGAGAACAAGGTTTATGTGAAGAAAGTTCCCATAGGACATAAGAAGAATGAAAACCTTAAAACGTTGTTTTCAGTTTGACAGGAAAGCTTTGGCATTGAGCCTGTTAAAACGTCTGTGGTTAAAATGATAAGGAGCCAACAAATGAGCCAACAGGAAGGGCTATGGACAGGTCAATAGGACCTAAGTTGAGAGCAGCAGTGAAAACAGAAAAGAGGGAACAAATATTAGGACACACAGTTTTTCCCTCCTGGTGCATACTGCTGAGTAATCTTCCTTTGCCTGGGTATCAGGGGCCTCACACATGCTAAGCGAGCACTCTACCAGCGAACTTCATATCCAGGCTTTTTATATATTTGCTAAGTTGCCAAGAAACCCTGAACTGTAATCCCCCTGCCTCTGCTTCCAAGTGGCTGGGATTACACACCTGCATTACAAAGCCCGGCCGCGTTTTTCCCCTTTTCTTCTCCACAGTCCTCATTGTACACAGCATAGCCAAACTATCTTACCCCACGTGCTCTAGTCTTGCACACACCTATTGGTAAACTCAGTTGTCAATTCCTTTCATCAAGAGCTTGCCACTGAAGGCAGTTAGTTCACTAAACTCCACACACAAACGGTTCGTTGCTAACAAATATTTAGAGGCCACACACACTGCTCATCTCTGTGATATGTAGAAACACGAAGAATGAGAAGCAGAGCAGACATTTTGAGAGTCTCACGCTCACTGTGTAGCTGAGGCGGATGATGAATTCCTGACCTTCCTTCCTCCATCTCCCACCCCAGGCTTTTATCACTACTGGCACAGAGCATTGTTTCCTCCTTCTTTTTCTTTTCAGCGTGTGTATATGTGTGGTGTCTGTAGTTGTCTGTATATGTATCTGTACATTGGTGTATGTTTCGGTGTTGCAGAAGTGTGGACACATGTACACACACATGCCTGCACAGACCAGACACTGATGTCAGGTGCTAGGAATGGCAGGACTCTTCCTCGGCCCCTCTCTACTTTATTACTGAGGTAGGTCATCTCACTGAACCTGATTCATCGACTCTAGCTAGCTAGATTGCAAGAGAACCTTAGAGTTGGCCACAATAAAGAGCTGCTTAGACGGTTGGGGTATTTTCATTCTTCTACCTTGCAATGGTGAAAAAAGCAAAAGGTGCTGTGAGAAGAAAGAGGAACGGGGCTGGTGAGGCTGAGCCTTGCTGCCTCCCACACTGAGCCTGGAAAGAATAGGGGCCAACGTCCTGTCTAAGAGCCTGTCAGGCCTGCCCAGAAAGCATTTGGTTACTTTTTACATGCTGCATCTTATAACACATAAACTTGGTACGGTACCTCGCCCTTGACTGAGAACCGCAGACAGTAGGTACTAGCTAATGTCACTCCCATCTACGTGACCTTAGAACACATCAGTAAATGTATCAGACTGAGACTTGGTGAAGAGTCAATGTTTCTGTCTTAACATAAAGATAGATAAAAATCAATTGCACCATCATTATTTGGGGGAAAGAAAATATTTCTCTTTGATGACACTATTCTCTTAAGTTTTTTGAGTAAATGTTTCATCCCTATGCAGTTTTGAAAATCTTAAAGAGATGTTCCCAGAAAGGACCTTAGAAGAGTGGTAGAATCCCAACCCAGCAGCAACAGCAGGTCAGAGAAGCCAGCCAGAGGCGTGGCTGCTTGTCTCATTAAAGGTGATAGTCTCCAGTACCGGGGAGTCTTCACGGGGACTGTGAAAGTGCCTCCAGAAAACCTTCCTTGCACGTCTATAAATACCAACAACCTTCAAAACAGTCTTCTACTTTAACTTGAGAAAAATCAACAGCTGTGACTAAGAGCTTTGGAGTAGTTGGTGCATGCACAGGATAGCACACAGAAGGGAGGTAAAGGAACGGGGAGAGAAGACAGTCAAGGCCATGATGTTCTTTAGAAGGAGACCGAAGCACAGCAGGTGAGCCTGATTCAGGTTAACCATTTGATTAGGCTCAAAATTAATAGTTAACAGTAGAGTAGCAACTACTTTGAGGAACTAGGATTTCCCTCTCAGCTCTTTATTGTTTAAGAGTAAACACAACACATACTTAATTGGGCTTCCCTGGTACATCAGGGAGAAAAATCAAAACCCACAGAGCTGCACCTGTTTGTGGGATACTCATTCCATACATACGACAGCATATGGAAGACAACCCAAAGCAATACCACAAGTTGGAATTCACCTAATTGAAAAAATAAAGAGATGGAAAAGCAAGAGAGGGTCCATCATCTCCTAAAACTCAGGAATTTCTTCCTCTATCTCTGTGTCCATAGGCTCGAGAACATTCACCTGTGCTGACACTTAAGCAAAGGGAGCATCACCAACCTCACTCTGCTTCCCATAGCGTGCAAGAGCCAACAGCTAGCAGTAACTAACTTTTTAAATTGCTTTACAGCACTCACTATTGTAGTAGGGTATGTAAGTGTGTGGGTGAACTGTTAGTGTGTGTAAGTATATGATGGTGCTGGGGCAGGAGGGAGGTTGAGTCCCAGCACACACATAGAGGCTGGAGAGCTTCGACACTCAGCTCCTTCCTCCCACCATGGGTTCTGAGTGGCTTCTACAGCAAGCGCTTTCACTCACTGAGCCACACACCACCAGCCAGTAACGGACTTGTGAGACCTCAGAGAAATCTATAACATTTTAATGTGTTTAGCTTTATCGAGTTAAATACAGAAAACAAGGAGATACAAAGAAATATCTAGGTGAGCCTGTGGTTTTTCGTAATATGAAATCAAGATACCTAACTCTGAAGGTGCCAACAAGAGACTCTATTGGGCAGCAGAAGAGTTCAGCAGCAAAGACACGCAGTGCCACCATGGGCAAGATTTGGAATTCATGCCATGCTGTATGTGTTTCCAGGAAGTGGGAGCTATTTGAATTGTGGGGCTATAATTCCATCAAGGGATGCTGAAGACCACATAAACCACCTGAGCCTACAAAAATTACTGTCCTGTATTTCAGTCACCTGTGGTTTGTTTTATGAGTAATTTATGGACTCCCTTTGCACAGTATGTTGTGTCAAACTTTGGATATTTCTTTGCAATTTGATTTGTCTTTTACCTGAGAATCTGTCCATTTCTGCAGTAAATCTTCATTGAGCACTTACTATGTGTGTCATGCTGCGGAGAGAAGTGGATTGTGTGGTCCTGTTTGGACCTCCAGCTGCTGCAAGCTTTAAAGCCTTTGTATTATCCAGCATAGAAATCAGACAACCTAGAGCCAGCAAGGAAGGCCTGCCTAGAAAATAAGTACCTATTGACATCTGAAATGAAAGCAAATGTTTATTCAGGACAGAGCCACAAGTGTTTCAGGATGGGATTCTCAGAGAATTTCATCCTTGGGACTCTAAATAGTTTCCCAGAACTCTACTTGGGAGAAAGCAAGCTAGTGCTTGGTGATTCGGGAATGCTACTTTTAAAGAAGCTTATGAGAGAAACATTTAGATGATGCTAAAATATAAGGTATGCACACAATCGGCCCAGGCCACTAACTTCCAAGCAACTAGAATGCTAGTAGGTGAAACCAGGTCCTCTCCTACTGAAGACACAGTCCATATGTTTTAAGAGGCGTTGGTACATCCTTCGTCCCTTCACTGCAAGCATTGTTTAATGTAAGGTGCTGATTGTGGAGAATCCTCGGCAATGTGAGTCACCCTGGCGGATGATACAGCAGAACTGCACACTCACTATTTAGGATTCAGGTCAACAGCTGTTGATTGGTAGAAGGGAGGGTGGGCGAAAGTGGAGGAAGATGTTGGGCTTTGCTTGTTCCTCTGTGAATTGAGTGTTCCCTTCTCAGAGACCTCCTCGCCTACACTTGTTAGGCCCTTCACTGGGATGGCTGACAGAGGGGCAAACCAGGGGCTGAGTACAACATTAAATGCCTCCTTTTATGAAGTAGAGTCGGATGAAAGGCAGAAGGCAGCAGGGAAAGCTTGAGGCAGAACTTAACTTGATGCACCTCGGAATAGAGACAAGGAAAGTCAGATCTTCTTCAGGGTCCAGTTTCAGACTCTCCCAAATGTCTGGGACACCAAGACCACACAGCAAGAGCGAGCTGGGGGTCAAGTGACAACCCCTCTACTCCCAAAAGTTTGCTGAGCCAGCTGGAGCTGCCCGAAGCTATAAACACTGATTAAAAGACTGCTTTGTCTCTAGTCAATATCAATCTATGCACTCCAGTGTCCTGTAGAAAAGTATTCCTTCAACCAAAGGGCAAAGGAAAAGCAGAGTTCTCCTGAGGAAACTGCAGAAGGCAGAAGGCAAATCAAAATGTGGCTGCCTGCTAAGGAGATTGTTCTACAGGAAACTCATACAGCTTCCTGTCATGAAAAAGTATTCTTTGAAGTAGAAGAATTGGGGGGGGGGAATTTGGTACAGTCTACAAGTACATTATGAGGCTGGCTGGATGCATTTATTCAATAAAGCTCTCTACCAAAGCCTTTTCAGGGTTATCAAAGCAAGTTTAGATTTGATGCTAAAATTAATGCTCTTGCAGTGATTGGCCATCATCCCCATATGGTGGGGTGATCACCACCGTCTTCCTGGGCAGATGATCATGTGACCACTCGAAATGAGCAAGGGACGTCCTTCTGCAGATCCCCCCATGCTTAAGATCATCCACAACCTAGACAGCAAACCCAGTAACATCTTTGTCATAAGATACCCAGTGACTCTCCGGGAGACCCAAAAGAAGCTGAATATGAAGCTAGCTGATTGGCTTCTCTCTGCCAGTGTGATTTATAAAATTGGTGAACTTGGTCATGTGACATCAATTAGCAAACCCAAAGTTGAAGAAAGATACTTCCTTTGCTTCCTGGTTAATGAGATCTTGGAAGAGAATGGGCAACACCTTCCCAAAGCATGTTTTGCTTGTAGTTAACAATTGGAACGGGAGTTGGGTGCAGTGGTGCACACCTATAAGCCCAGCACTCAAGGAGGAAGAGCCTGAAAGATCTCTGTGAGTTCTGGGCCAGCCTGGTCTACGAAAGGGAGTCCAGGACAGCCAAGGCTACACAGGGAAACGGTGTTTCGAAAAAACAAAAAACAGTTGCAACGGCTTCATGAGCAGAGTCATCATTCACTAATGCTGACGTGTGCCATCACGTCCACAGGAGTGACTTTCCTGACCTTCCTCAGGAGCTCTACAGTCCACTCAAGGGGACGGAGAGAAGCTCGGCAAACCCAGTCCCCTCAGAGACATCCACCACAGTGGTCCTGTCACCTCAGTGTCTACACAGAGTCCAAAAGCACAAGACACCTGGTAGGAGAAAAGGGTAGAAATTCTTCAAGCCTTACCAGTGGGGAATCGTCCTCAGAAGAACTTTCTTCTCCCTGGGCGGGCTTTTTGCCACACCGCCTTCAGAAATGTCTTAGAGGAGGGAGAAATAAACCAGCCTGAATGTCCAAAAGATCTCAGAAGCGATCCTGATTCAGCTTCTATTGACAGACTACAGAGCTTCCAGCAACTGTCTCACGTGTAACAACTGCTAAGTACTTCTCTTTCCTGTTGTCATATTTCTAGTGCCACCGACTGAGAACTTCCGGCGAATAATGAGCAATCACTTATCTGATACTGTATTATTAAGTAAAAGACTATTATTATGTGAAATGATTAGAAATAAGGATATGAATATTCCTGAGCTGCATATTAACATGTGAAACAAAATCTACAGTGGCAGAGGAGCCAAGGGCCTTTGATGTGGCTGTTTTCAATAGGGCTAGCCCTCCTGTGGCTGCTTCTGATGACTTCTGGGCTTTGGGACATCACCAGGTTCTTTGATTATAGAAGAATTTGTCTTTGTTTCTTATGCTTTTTACATATTTTAATCAAATCTTTCCTTATGTGTACATTTTAAAGGAACAGAACTTGGGTAAATAAAGTTTCTTTTTTGTTTAATTTTTTTATTATTATCACTTATTACAATTCATTCAATTTGTGTTTGTATCCCAGCTGCAGCCCCCTCACTCTAAATAAAATTTCTTATCTTGCCCAAAAAAAAAAAAAAAAAAAAAAAAAAAAAAGAAAGGAAGGAAGTGTGGAAGGAAGGAAAGAAAAGAAAGAATTTGGGTCAAGTGGTCAGTCTATGAACTATCCATTGAATATGGCTCTGGCTTTTAATTTTTTTTTTTCCAATCAATGAAAGCTGTTTCTTTCCTTCCCTCCTAGAAAGGGGAAAATTCTAAAATTTTTCTGACTGGGAGAAGTAAGTTAGCTGTAAGTCAGATGAATGATTACAGATAAAGGCAGATGAATGATTGAGGTGATGAAGACCCGGGAAGGGCCTCTAGATTTGCAGGTTTAAAGGACTCGCTCCAGGGTGGGGCTCAGACTGTCTTATTACCAGCATCTGTGTTTAATCAGATTTGTATGTTCATGTCTTACCTTTCACTGATGGCAAGGTTGGTGTTTATCTTTACATGTAACACTGATCCCACCCCCAGTTGAAGGTGGGAGGATCCAATCTGAATCCAGAAACTTGAAAACCATGTGTGCTAACATGTAAATCTCAGTCTGAGGACAGATGACATGTACAGCTGAAGTAGCAAGCTGGGTAAGAGATGGGCATTTGCTCTTTCCTCCCTCTGCCTTTTGTTTTCTGTGGGCCCTTAGTGGACTGAATGAGGGGCCCCCTCACAGGGAAAGAAGCCTGCTTCTGCTGAGTCAGTGAGCTCCTTTTCTCTGGAACATGTTGAGAGCCAGGCTGGCCCAAGGCTTTCTCAGAAGCCCTGAAAAAAGAAATGCTAGTTCTGTGCCCTTGCCTAGAGGCAGACTTGGCAAGGTCCAGTCTGGGGCTATGGCAAGGCCTTGAAGGAATTAAGTTTTCCATTCCTGGGAAGCTGACCTTTCCCCCTTAAAGAAGACTGGAGTACTCGGGGTCTGTGATGCACTTAGAGATTCTGTGCTCCTTGGCAAAACATTGCTTGGTTAGCTTTCGACTGACTTTGTCCCGTTGTATGATAGCTTCCTACAGAGCCTGGCCCATCTTTCCCCTGCACACTATGTATAGATGCTGCATAATACTTCTTACGAAACTTCTTAAATTTGCTTGACATGAGCCATCAATCAGCTCATGCAAGACTTCCTGGCCTCACGCTTTCTGTCTTCTGGATCTTTTTATCCCCAGTCCTCCCTTTCCACACCTTGCTGTTCAGGATCCTATTCCTGTGCCTTTGGGTCGGAAATATATAGCCAGGAATGAAAATGAAGTGTGTATGTCCTCAGCTTACCACAGTGTCGCTGAATTCCTCCTTAATGGCCTTTTACAGTATGAACTTTATTCTACTTTATCCTATATAAATCCCTATAATGTTGATCTTATCCGGAAACACCCTCAAAGACATACTCAGAAACGTGCTTAAACAAGTCACCTCATGAACCATTCAAGTCAACACATAAAATTAGCCATCATAAAATTAAATAATGGTTAATAAAATTAAGCATCATTAACTCACTGTTACAGAAATGAATATTTACAGTGGTGATTATGATGGTGACAAGAAGAAAACATATCTCCTAGCATTGTAGTGAAGATTAAATGTGTTATATGTGTAATGTAAATGCTAAGAACACTGTACTTGGGGCACAGCTATTTCTTAATGTTAGCTATAATTACTTGATGTGGTCAATTAACTCCTCTTCCCAAAGCTGTAAGAATCATCAAAGCAGGAGGTAAAGTCAGTATTTATAGAGGACTAGTCAGCTTCAAGGGAGGGTGGGAGGAGGTTTGGGCTGGAAGATTCTTAAGATCAACATGCAAGGTTCTTCAGTCTATGTAGAAGGGCCCAGGCATGGTTGATAAAGACAAATTAAACATCATGGAGATGCAATACTTGCCGTCTATCCAAATCCCTGCACTTTAGCCATCTTTTCAGGGTGGTTTCACTCTCCCTCCCCTTGTAAAGTTTGAGAACTCAACCTCCTACCGGTTGGGTTCCGGTATGGTTAGCACCGAACTCCTTGCTCTCCCCCAAGCCCTCCTTATTTCCCCCTTCGGATATCAGCTACATCAGGGCAAAAACCTTGGTGTTGTCACTTTCATCTCTCTCCTACTCCCTCACAGCCAAAAGATGGCAGTCCTTCCCTCCTCCATATCCAGTGCCCTGCCCAACTCCCTGCTTGCCTCACTAAATCATGCAAAGCCAGTGGCCTCTTCTCTCCCTGCCCTCGTGTAAATCTCATTCAACTGGAGTGCTCATGCTAGTTGCCCGCCTAAAACTCCATCCTTGTAGTCATGAAGTTAGCTTCCAACAGCCTGGTCCTACCGCCTCACATACTGCATCAACGCCTGAGCCACCAGCACATGTGAATTATCTTATGTCCCTACTCATGGTGGTTTGAATAGATTTGGCCCCCAGAGACTTGTGTTTGAATGCTTGGCCCATGGGGAGTGGCACTATTCGGAGGTGTGGCCTTGTTGGAGGAGATGTGTCACTATGGGAGTGGGCTTTGAGGTCTCCTGTGCTCAAGCTCCGCCTAGTGTGACAGTCCTGTCTTCTGGCTGCCTTCAGGGCAAAGTGTAGATCTCTTGGCTCCTCCAGCACCATGTCTGCCTGCGCTCTGCCATGCTTCCTGCCATGGTGATAATGGACTAAATCTCTGAAACTATAAGTCAACCCCCCGAATAAAATGTTTTCTTTTATAAGAGCTGCCTTGGTCATGGTGTCTCCACAGCAATAGAACCCTAAGATACTGACTAAACGCACAAACTTTCTGCCATCTTCCCTGAGTTCTCAAGGAAAGCTGTAGAGAGGTCAGCTAGGGAAGAGAAGAAAGCCACTGCCTGATTGTTGAGCACCTGTGCACCTCTTAGGACAGGGCCTGAGAAACCTGCTCCTTTCAGCCTTTCTCTGACTCTCATCCTTTCCAAGGCTGCCATGGATCTTGGTGTTAACTGGACTTGGCCAGGACACATTGCAGAGTATGAACTACAGAACACTTACCCAAGCTGAACTAGCCTCTGCTCCCAAGTAGGAAAACCTCAGTCTCGGACCCTACGGCGCCTCCTCTAAAGATGGCTTCCTTTAGTTTAGAATCAACCAACCAGGCACCTGCCTCTCTCATGCACTGAAAGCAACCTTCCACGAACTCCCTAAAGAAGACTCTCTCCCTTTCCTCTGTATTTTCCAGCGTTGTCTTTTGTCCAAAGGATATGCTATTTTAGCCTGGGAAGTCTTTAAAAGAAGTCTGTTGCTGAAAGGAATCAGCCCAACTGGGAAACATTCAGTGGAAGCTGACAAAACAGGCAGGTCCTGGAGGACAGAGACCCACTCTTCCATCTCTCCTCTTGAGGGAAAGGAAGACAAAATATGAGAGTCGGGGAACATTCAGTACAAGCACCAAAGCATTCATCTTCACCCTCCAGCATACAAGTTGGGAAGGCAAGTAGTCCCTTCCCTAGTGAGTTCTCGTGACAAGCACAGAAATGCCTCCCTAACAAGGTAGGTGCTGAGATTAGAGCCTATGTCTGTACCCCCTCCATGAAAGTTTTAGAACGATCTGGTTCCAACTTACATTTGGGTAGGGTATATTTGTTCCTAAATATGTCTGATGCTAGTCCATGGAGGCTGGTCACGGTGGGCATGACTTTAATTCTAGGTTTCAGAAGGCAGAGAGTCTGTGAGTCTGAGGTCAGCCTGGTCTATATTGCAAGATCCAGGCAATCCAAGTCTACATACTGATATTCTGTCTCAACAGATAGAGAAAAAAAATAATAAAAATAAGCATGGGTTAATGGTTAAGAAGAGGCTCATGTGCCACATGGTGGTGGCACATGCCTGTAGACTCAGGAAGAGGCAGGTGGATCTCTGCGTTCAAGGACAGCCTGGTCTACAGAGTGAGTTTCAGGACAGCCAGGGCTACACTAAGACAAACCCTGCCTTGAGAAAATAAGAGAGAGAGAGACAGAGACAAAGAGGCAGAGACACAGAGAGGAGGGAATAGAGTTCTTAGGCAAGATTTGTGTGTGTGGAGTGGCCAGGACTCCGGGATGCCAGGCAAGCACTCTGTCATTGAGCTACGTGCCGGCCCACTAGCTCCCAGAGGACAGAAGTTCAAACCATTCTACTTAGAATGTGGGATCTTCTCTTTTCTACTTAATAGATACTCTGATTGTGGGGTAAAGTTTGGATATTACCTCATTTTAATTTGCCCTAAAAGTTAAAAACTATTGAATATTAAAAGATCTGATTTGAAGATGGTATTTGAAGCATCCTGCATATCTCCACAGAACCTGCCATGCCTATAGGTCCAGACCACAAATATACTATGGAACATGGAGCAACAAGATTTATCTTTCCAAAATCTGACCTGTGCATCTCTGACTCCACCATATTACCCACGCTGTAGACCTCCTTGGTCTATAAATAGGAAGCACAGTTACTTTACTGAGTAAGGACAGAAACTAAGAAGCAGGTTCATTACAGGGTCTAGCCACAGCTAAGGCTTTAAGATGTGCCCTGAGCTATTCCTCTGATTTCTTCTTGGGTTATCACCCCTTGGAGCATAGTGGAGGAGCAGAAAAAGGAGGACTACATATTTCAGAGGCCAGTGTGTCGTCTTTAAAAATACACTCATTTAAAATCCAAGCAGAAATTTATGTGCCTAAAAAAAGCCATCACCTTGCTCCAATTGTACAACAGCCTTACAACTAAAATACCCCCCCCCGTAATCTGAGAGGTCACCATTTAACAGCATACTTGATGAAAATTTCCGTATTTCCCCATAGGTATAAAGATTAAACATTCAAATTTTCAAGAGAAATGAACTGGAATGAAGACATCCACAGCAAGCTGTTTCATATCCATTAGTTATCATTTACACATCAATACATACAGCATAAGACCAAATATACAGAATTTCCACGTTAATATAGAGTAATCAACATAGTGCACAGTTGAAATCTATCTTACAATCAAGTGTACAAGTGGAAGTATGGCTTATAAACTACTAACAGTAACTGTGCTAAAATAACTCATAGAACCAGAAATAAACACTGTATGACACCTCTACATTGGGGCCCTCCATCAGTGAGATGCTATTCACTGTGTTTACAAGCCAGATGACACAGGAAGATGCCCTCCATCACAAGCAGCTGAAAGGTGGGCTGAAACCATGCCAGCGTAGGCCCTCGCTACCTCAGATACCTTAGGGTAGACCTGAACATCTTCCGTACATTTGGATACCCAAGATGACATGGTAATTGCCAGGTATTATCAAAGCTTGCTTCTCAGAGAGGTAGCCCAACTCCCCAGCAATGCATTTTATATTGAATAATTTAGGCTTATGTCCCTTGATTTTTTTGTTTTTCTTAGTATGGTGAAAGCATTTGGGAATTGTCAAAGCATTCCAGATCAGGTGTTCCCCAGAATTAAAATGAGCTCTTGCAAAAGTGAGATCTAGCTCTATGAGATCCTGTCTCATAGGAAAACAAGTGGCATCTAACTGTTGACTCTTCTTGCCACTTACTTTATGTAAAAATAAGCAAATAACCTGACCTAAAAAATGCATCAAGTCTGCGCACTTGCCGTACAGGTTCCAGACATACTCCAGTCAGTTACAGTCTTCGGGGTGCTATCTAAGCAGCGACCTCCACTCCCTGAACTCTGCTGGGTCATACACTTTCTACTGTCTAGGCCTGGGGTGCTCTGTAATGAACATCGTAAATCACCAGACATAAACACACACAGCGCACTGTCTGCACATCTGCATTGACCATAAGTAAATGCAGAGAGACGATGAGCACAAAAAGTTCTACCAAAAAAATAAATACAATGGTTTGGACAGATATCTAAGTATAAATGACTTTTGGCATCTCCAAACATTTTAAAAACTTCTCAAATAAAAATATATGCTTTTTTTTCTGTAAGTGCCATAACTTTTGATAGTAGGATAAAGTTTCCAAATCAAAAGAGGTAACAAACACACTGGACCAGAAGCTTGAAATTCCTCTGCAAAATTGCCAAGCCAGCGTCAGCGGGACAGTCCCGAGGCATGAGCACTGAGATGGAGATGAACGAGACTATGCATCCAGGGATGATGTCCTTGGTGAGAAACCAAGACAAACATTGCTTCAGTGCTCCTGCACTGGCCACTTGCACACCCACAGGCACTCCACACTCTGCAGACCACATTTGTTTCTCCTTTGCAAGCCTGTTCATAATACCCCATCACCTAAAAACTTTCCGTGACCATTGCATCTCCAACCCAGCCCCATAACTCCGCTGCCTGAGTCCTGGCACTTCTTGCTATCTCTTTCTCTCCTGTCTTTTTGTTACCTGTTTGGCCAGCACTAATAAACATGGGAATTTACAAGCTAAATCCATTTTTTTAAGATCAGAGGACAGCTCAAGTTATAATAAAGAAAAAGGATTTAAATGTCACTGACAAACTAAGTGTGCCATACTCTAGAGCCACCGAGTAAGAGCAAATAAATAAAAATAAATGCTTGCTGACAGAGGCTGAGAGATAAATTAGTTAGCAAATTTATTTTTTATAAATATGAACTGTTCCTGATAAACTATATGTTTGTTACTCAGCAGTCAGTAGACTGTCTTAAGACAGCTAAAGCTGTAATGAGAGACGGTAATGTTTTTAAGTGCTAGGAAGCAGTGCTGGAGTCGACTGTGCACACAATGAATTCCAAAGTACCCTAACAGGGCTCGGGGTGAGACCTTATTCATGAGTTATTTGTCTTACTAATGCAAGGCTCCTTCATGTGCACACAACTTAGATATTTTGGAAACATGATCCTCCTAAAACCAGAGCTTTGTAGTTGTCATGGTCTAGCAAGGTGGATTCTGGAAGCTCTAGGACTAGGGAAGTTCTCTGCTTCCACGAAAGCCAGAATGGCCAAGGTCACACTGCCTGTTGGCTCTAAAACATCTGAGTCCCTTCTCCTTAAGCCACTTTCACGACCTCCCAGAGCTGTACTCTGAAGGGCAAGGTATTGACTGGTGCCAGCAATCACTTCTTCGGGCCTTTAGAATAAAGTTGGTAAAGCAGGTCACGCACAATTGCTCTCTGGCCCTGCTAAAGATGGACAGACAGAGCTCAGCTTTCAAAGTCAGAAATACAGTCCTCGGTCTACTCAGACAATACTGGACACCCAGACAGGACTGTTGGCCAGTCAGGAGCTCTAAAGATCACTTTGTTCTTTGTGTGTGTGTGGAAAAATAAACTGAGCTGACCCCTACCAACATAATACATGACCATTTTATTGAAAATACAATCAGTAATTGATCCATGAAAAAAATGAACACAGCAAAATTTGTTTCGTAGGTCTTAGTCCATAAGAAAACAAACAAAAAACTTCCTTACCCACTCAGAAGTGGTAAATGTGTAGAAATGATATTGACTTGGTCCTGAGCTCATTTTGCCACACATCAGCTTTGCAAGTGGTTAAAAATAAGTAAGAATGGAAATAGCGACGAACTATATCACTTTTGAAATTGTAAATCCAGGGCTAGTGAGCTGGCCCAGTGGTTTGGGGCCGTTGCTGTGCAGTCGTGAGGACCAGAATTCTAATCCCAGCACCTACATCCTGCAAACATCCTTATTATCTCCAGCCCAGCAGGATGTAATCCCCACAAAGCTTGTGCACCCTCAAAAGTATGTACAAAGACATGTACACACACATAAATATAAACATTTCAAATCTGTCTGAACAAAGATATTTTCTCAGACAATGTGAGACAGCTGTTCTTTCTTCCCTGTCTGACACACAGCATTTCCTCCGTTTGCACAACTCATACCAACTCTCTCCTCCCTGGATATGTAACAGACAAGGACAACATCAACAGTGATGTTTAGAACAAGACCTCTTCATCTGGAGTCTGTGGGCCCCTAAGGGATCAAAGAGCAATTCCAAATCTTTGAATTTATATGTAAAAATTTTTATATTTGCATATATGCACTTTTCTGGGAATAGAGCCTAGAACTCTCATTAGATTATCAATAGAGGCACTGACACACACAATGAAAACCCATTACTTTATAGCATGCTTTCCCCATCTAGCCTTCAGGGAAGGAAACATAAGTGTTTTTGTTTTTAGAGGAAAGGGGGATGATAATAAGTTGGGAGGGAATTCTTCATGCGGAACTGATGAAGTTGGGTCTTAAGAGATGGGTGACAGGGGCCAGAGGGTAGGGCAGCTCAACAGAGGGGCTGTCATGACCGGAAGCACAAAGGTGGAACCATGGACGGATAGTCATAAATGCTGCACTAGAGGGTGTATGGAAGAGTCATGGGAGACAAATGAAGAGCACGAGCCTCTCAAGCCCTAAGGAGGCAGCCTCAGCCTGAGGCAACAGATAACCCTACAGACCAAAAGGTTTTTTCCAAAGATTCCTCCAGTGGAATGTGTGAGATGGATCTGGAAAGAGTCTGGGCATGTTAACATTATCACAAATAGCTAAACAAAAGAGGATGCTCTGAAGTCAGAGCATCATGTCTGACCTGTCAGCTCCTCTCTACCTAGTGTGCATCCCAGGACCAGACACAGGGTAGATTCTCAGTACGTGCTGAGTGGGTGACTGAATGAACACGAGTTACTTTAAAGATAATAAGGAAAGGGGAGTACTGACACTCTGGAAATCTGTCTTGCTGTTATTCAGAGCCTAGCAGTACTGCACATGCAAGAGATGCTGAGAAAAGGCCTCTTGAATTGACCTGAGCCAGACTGCCCAGATGTGGGAGGTGAGAGCGATGTGGAATCCAGTGCTCAGAGTGAGGCTGGGGTGTGTGCTGCTACTGAAATATGGAGCAAGTGCTCAGAAACACGGGCTTAGAAGAAAACCAAGACAAGGGTGTGTTGACCAGAGTCCTGCAGGGCAAGGGAAAGACTTCAGCTGCAGGTCTTGTTCTTCAGGTACATGGTATGTGATGGAGACAGAAAGGACCGTAGGGGCTCTCTAGTAAGAGGCTCTCAAGACCTAAGTCTTGCACTTTCTTCAGTGCATACTTTCAAAAGAACAAAAAACAACAAATCTATTCTTCCTTTCCTTAAATCTTATCTATTTTCCCAAAGCATCTCTAATATCTCTGTGTACGTGGGCAAGATTCTCCTGAGGCCTGGACTGCAACAGTGGTTCAGGCCCAAAGTGTTCTATGTCTGTAATCACTGATACGGTTGCCATGGCCTTGGTACCATCACTGGTCACAACTGATTATAGGACGATGAAAGGGTGAACTCTGGCAACATAGGCTATTTCTGCATAAATGTATTTTGTCCTTTTAACTGTCCTGATGGATCCAAAGCATATAGCCACTGCTTGTTAAGACTGATTGTGGCGTAGGAAGCTGACATATAAGCAGCTGTGTTTCTAGAATAAAAAAAGGTTTAAAATAACATGTGGTCCTTGGGTTTTCTGCCCAATCAAAAGCATGTATTTATGAAAAAGATCGTGCTTCCTTAAGTTACTTTCCAGAAAAATAGAAACAAAAATAAAACCTCGAGCAAATGAGCAAAATGCCCTCTAATTTCTCATTGTTTTCCTTATAAGTAGTAGCATGTAGCCACCAAATTGGACAATAAAGGCCACCCATTAAGGACTGTGCAGTCAGGTCCACAGTTTCCCCATCCATGTGTCATTCAAGAGTTTGCCTCGCCCCATGGGCCTGCCGCCAGCTGACTAGAAAACCAGGAGACACCCAAATGACACTGACACCCAAGCATGCTTAATCATGCACGCCTCCTCCACTATATTCTTACTGGTCATTCATTGAACAGTTCCTCCAAATAGGAATGGTTTTAATACCAAATGTCCATAGCTAAGTTTTCTACAGGTAAGAATTTCTAGCTCAACAGTTTATTATTCCCATTTCCGTATGCCCTACGGCTGCTTGCGTGGCAAACATCTTCAAAAACGCTTCCTCTTTGCCTCCTTGAAAATGGGCAACACTCTTTAAAGATTGTCCTGGAAAAGCTGTATTAAAAAGAGGTTACTTTTCAAGTAAAATACATTAATTTCTCAGAAACTTCTGTCTTTGAAGGGTCTCGTCAACTCTCTAAGAAGTAACCCTTACCCCGATGGTTAGAAGCAGGGCCATTGGTTTGCAGTTAAGTCTTACAGCCCAAATCTATAGCCATCACACAGAATCCTTGCCCCACAATTGCCTGGAAAATGCACTAAGCTACCCAAAGCTGCCTTCAGAGACAAACACAGGTACAGGGAAATCCACCATTTCGGGGGCTCTGTGGAGAGGGAAAGGGCACGTGGGAAGGGATGCGAGATGATGAAACACTAGCATCTGGGATCAGTGCTGTCCTGTCACCCAACAACAGCGGGTCGCCTCCGCTGAGGACTCACTCACAGGAGCACCTTCGCGGTTCTCTTTCCAACACATCTCTGTCAAAAAGACACGACAGTCAACAAGCCTCCGCCTGCAAAGGTCAGCTACTCTCCTTTCCCTCTGTTAACCTGCGAAACCAGTAAATCTTTATCTTCTCCAAACGGATAAATACAGGCAGGTTAGCACGTTGGGGGAGGGGACAGCAAAGCCACATTCCAATGCCCTCCGAAAAGAAAGCGACTGAGCCAGGACCACGAGGGGCTACTTCCCAGTCCTTCCAGCAAAGCCACAAAGGGAAGTGACGCTGTCCTAACGGGCTTTGTGTGTGTGTGTTTCATCTGTGCAGCCTCTGCAAGGGACTGCTCCTGCTGCCCAGATAGGAGAGTCCTTCGCCCTCAGACACTCGGAGCACAGTATGTTTGTGTGGCACCACTAGCAGGAGGTTTAAAGCGCCGTGCTAACGCTGCCACAGGAATCCCCACAACACCCCTGTGAGGTAGGTAGGTGGAGAGTATTGTCATCCCCACGTGGCAGGTGGGAGAAATGAGGCACACGATAGTTAAAGGACCTGCCCCCGTCACACGGCCGCCACCGGCAGGGTCTGGAGGGAAACTCGTGTTGCATAGCACCCCACGCAGCGCCACGCACTCAGCAGCTGCCCGCTGAACATCGGCCGACACTTTGACCTCTGCCTCCACAGGAAGGTATACGCACAAGGTACAACAGCAGCCAAAGGATGGCATCGCCTTCCTCTCTTCTGATGATATTTCTCACTCCCTAAACACCCTGCGGATGAGAGACGCTCAGGAATCCATCTGACAACCAAGTCCTCGGTTGAAAAGGATCAACGGAAACACTCAGCTGACAACCCACTCGTGTACCTGCCCTCCCACACAATATTGGTTTTCTAATGAAAACAAAAATGGATTTCAGGTACCATGCTGATATTTGTCTTGTCTGTTTTAAACGCAGCCATCTGAATGGTTCTGTGGTTTTGTCTGTACAAAAAAAGAAATAAGGCGGCTTATAGTCCAGTTAGCATGTTACAACTGGGCCAAGCTTGGAGATCTCCTCCCAGCCCAGACGGATTTCTACCTGGGACATGGACCGACCCCAGGGATTGGTAACTCCTAAGGAAGAGGTCAGTGAAGGGTCATCATTTGCACTGTTCGTGGTCTGTGTAATCATCCATGTCCACATCAGAATCAAAGAGAGAGTGTCCGGTGAAATCCGTGTCTGGGGTCCTGGAGAAGCTGTTGTCAGCCCCCTCGTCTTCAAAGGTCTCTGTCCTTGAGTAAAAGCTAAAATCCAGCATGGGTGTGTGAGTCTTGCTGCCCTCACTGCTCTCCTCAGACTCGTAGAGGGTGTTGTCGCCATCCTGGTGCCACTCGGGCCAGAACTTCCTCCTGATCCTCTCACAGTACATGGCAAGGTTGATGAGCTCACCTGCGGTGGGGCAGAGAAGTGAGAGATAGTGCTCAAAGGCAAACCCAACAGTGCTGTTGATCAGAATGCCCGCGTTCCCCGCCCCGCCTCCCCCCCCCCCCCCCCCCCCCGCTTCCAAGGGCTACAATCCGAAATCCCAAGGAGATGTGGTCGGGAGGTGGGGCATCAGGAGATGGTAAGGATGAGATGGGCCCTCGTGGCTCAGATTAAAGCCTCAGCTACTGCCCCTTCTGCTGTAGGAGGGCCTAGTGAGGGGGCACTCTCCCCGTGAACTGGGAAGCAGGCCCTCCTCAGACAACATGGTCTTGGAGCTCCCAACTCCAAGCATGTGAGAGAAAAAAAAATGGCTTTCACTTACAAAGCACCTAGTTTGTGCTATGAAAGAGCCACGAAGTACAGTGGGACCTGTACTGGGAAATGTGAAAGAATGAAGCAGGCTAAACTTTAACACTGTTGTTTTTTTGTGTTTTTTTTTTTTTCCAAAGAGATACTGTCAAACTATTTGGATTTTTATATGCACAGAAAATGTTTTTAAAATAAGAAAAGTTAAAAATCGGTGAGCAGACTGAGTGGAAAAAGACAGTGTGTTCTATAGTGACCAGAAGAAGAGGAGCAGTTTACCAAAACTGGTAGCTACCTTATATATATATATATATATATATATATATATATATATATATATATATATATATACATATAATGACTCTTACTCTTACTGATATTCTGCTATTCTCATAGGTCAGTGCCTCATTCAGTCATCATCATCAAAGAAGTTTCCTCTGGCAGAAGATAGGAACAGACGCAGAGACTCACAGACAGACATTATGTGGAGAAAGAGTCTAAAAGGGATGTCTCCATCAAATCCCTCCCCTCAGAACTCAGGGAACCCCTCAAAAGAGAAGGCAGAAAGAGTGTAAGAGCCAGAGGTGATGGAAGACGCCAGGAGAACAAGGCCCTCTGAATCAGCTAAGCAAGGTTCATATAAACTCACAGAGACAGAGTCAGCAAGCAGAGGGCCAATCAGGTCTGCAGCAGGTCCTCTGTGTTGGGGCTGCTCCAGGCCCCCTGTGTATATCACAGCTTTTAGCTTAGCATTTTTAGGGAACCCCTGACTGTGAGAACAAGAGGATCTCTGAGTCTCGTGCCTGCTCTCAAGACTCTTTCCCCTCTGTTGGCTTGTCTTTTCCAGCTTCAGTATGATGGTTTCTGCTTTATCTTTCTATATTTTATTTTGTCATGTTTGGCTGTCATCTCTTAGAAGCCTGTTCTTTTCTGCTCCAGAGAGGAGGGAGAGGAGCCAGGAGCAGAGAGGAGGGAAACTATAATCAGGATATATTACATAATAAAGGAATCTGTCTTCAATATAAGGAAAAGATAAAAATAAATTTTAAAAAATATTAAAAACTATGCCTTATATTTTCCATAAAGTGGACAATTCAGATTTGTGAATTGTGAATTACAGATATGTGTGCCTACAAAAACATGTAATATTTGTGTTTTTACTCTTTTAGATATTTTAATTTAAAAAGCTGCGCACATGATTATGAACACGATAATATGATACAGTATGTGAGCACCATTTCCCAATTCCAAAAGAAAAATCAAGCGAATGAGTTTTGCCTTTGATCCACTAGATGGCAGTGTTGCATACAAATAGTAATTGGACCTTACCTTTCTTTATATATCTTTTCAGCTAACATTTCACTTATTATATATGTAATCCATCTTTAGTGGAAAAAAAAAATAGTAAATTCCAACAAGTAAAAAAAGTTTCCAGTAAATCATTATCAACATTTTTTAATATTCTTATAGAAATGTGCTTTAAGTGTTCACATAAACTTGCATTTGCCGCAGTCTGCCCGTCTCTTCTACTCGACAACACACAGCGAGGACCTCTGAATTTCACAGTACAGCAACCATGCTCATCTCACAGTGTATTATGTGGATGCAGCACACTCTAATAATTCCCTCCGGGCCCCTTGTCACAGCCATTTTATTTCTGTCTACACTAACGGCTCTGTTGATTACACTCTAAGCACCTGGTTTATTTTTCATTAAAGAAAATAACATAATTTGGAATATTACAAGTCTGTGGATAGAACTTGTACAAGCACATAAAGGAAAAAAAACAGATTTATCATGTCATCAATCTAAAGCAGTCACAATTAACATTTTAATATATTCGTCTTTTCTATTTATTGATTGTTGTTATCCGATATCCCAAGTAATATTATTATAAATATTTTCCCATGTCATTAAAACCTTCCGGACCCTGACTGGTGTTTTCCTTAAATATGCACCCCCTCTACACGCATAACAGCACACAGGGGCCCCTGCTTCATGGACCTGTAAATCCACAGTCAGCTCCTGGTTAGAGGTCACCATTTGAATTCGTGAATCACAGCAGTGTGATCCATGTGGCTCCAGATCCTGGGCCACTCGTCTTCCAACGAGGGGATTTGTGCTCAGGAGGCAGAAGCTGAGAAGCCGGCACTATCATGCCCTTCAGGAGACACATATAAAACCTTGCCCTGTTTCCTCCTTCAGGGACAGGCATGTAGCTCTCTCCCCAGGTACCAAACTGAGAACTGTAAAAGAATGTGATGACAACAGCAAGAAAGGGGGAAAGACCTCACAAGAAAGACAGAGGCTGGAGGTCCCAGGCGGCTCTCTTCAACTCAATCAAATCCATCCCCAGGAGCTGTTCCAGAGGACCATGAGAGAATGAGAGCCTTACCCACTGGTACAGGCCTGCAATCCCAGCCACGTGAGAGTCTGGGACAAGATGATCAGAAGGTCAAGGTTTGCCTCATGTAGTGGTGTGAATGAGTATGGCTCCCATAGGCCCATATATTTGAATCCTTAATCACCAGAGAAAGGCACTATCTGGAAGAATTGGAAATATTAGGAGACATGGCCTTGATGAAGCAGATGTGGCCTTGTTGGAGGAGGCATCTCACTGGGGTGACATACTCTGAAACCTCAAAGCCCACGACCGGCCTGGGCTCTCTCTCTTCCTGCTTGCTCAGCAGGATGTAGCTCACAGCTCCTTCTCCAGCAGTGTGCTTCCTGCCATGCTCTCTGCCATGACAGTAATGGACTAAGCCCCTGACACTGTGAGCTAGCCCTGAATTAAATGCTTTCCTTTTATCAGAGTTGCTGTGGTCATGACGTCTCTTTTCAGCAACTAGAATGTGATCAAGACACCTGAGCTACAGGGCAAGTTCAAGGCCGCCATGGACAACTTCATGAGACCTTGTCTCTAAACATAAAAGTAAAAAAAAAAAAAAAGGCCTGGGGACACGGCTCAACTACAGAGCACTGGCCTAGGCATGAGAAGCCTTGGGTTTCATTCCCAGCACTGAAGCACTGACAAAAAAAAAAAAGAGGAGAGGGAGAGGAAGGGAAGCAAAAGATGGAAAGAGAAAAGCAGGTGAGAGAGGAAAAGGAGGAGGACAGAAAGTTAAACTCTAGCCGTAAGAACTAGAGACACAGCTTTTGATGTTCTATCATTGGGGCTGCCTTTCCTCCTATGCCCTTATTTCTTTACCTTTCTTCCAGAAGAGCTGTTCCCTGGTGGTGTGACATTCATGTCACTTCTGTGTGAGATCGTGAAAATCAATAATCACATCAGCCGACATTTACAGGGTCCTCATCGGGAGCAAGGAAGCGCTGCAAATGCTCCACTCTGCTGAGCTCGCTAACTCCACCGTGCTCACGCCCCACCATGACCTAGTCTATGCCGAGGAGCAGAGAGACTGGCCCGGGATGCAAACATTTTGCTGTATTTGTCTGGGACTACTACCCCGTGTTTCTTCCTGCGACTGTGAAGGGAAAGAACTGCTCCCTAACAGCAGTGAGCTATGGTGGGAAAAGTTGTAACGCTCTGGCATAGTTGACAGCTTTGCCTAGATGAGAAGGACTGCGATCCCACGCACCCCCTCCTGCCCCTGAAAAGAGAATGAAGAAAGAGTGGCCATCTGGAGTCCGGATCTCCCTTCACCTGGCTCTGCTAGTCCTTCCCATGTGCAAGTTTCCATCAGATGACCCACTCAACCTGTTACTACCCCCCACACACAGAACAAACAACAAACACTGTAAAGGTGAGCAGTAGAAGCAGGTGTTGGGAGGGCGAGAGACAGAGACAGAGACAGAGAAAACACCTTATCAACATAAATGCCCATGCTAACTATGTAAGCTCTGTGAGTAGAAAAAACTGTTTTTCTTTAAGGCGCACTCAACCATCAGTTACCAACGTTTTCCTCTGTAGAGCATAAACTGCTAAAAAGTTAGTGTGGCTGCATCCAACACTGATGAGGCTATGGAGGCCAAGCATCGCACTGTACGGCTGGCAAAGGGTTAACTGCCTCACCCTACTCCAGAACATAATATTGAAAGAGTTAATATACACGATTCAATATTTATTGAAACTTTAAGTGTACATATCTGTTTGCTTTAGATTCTACTTTGAGTTCCCCATTCTATTAAAACAAAATCATCCGTGAATAAAGTTATACGCGCACAGGTTTTAAGCTTGGCATTACATATCAGCGCAAGAAGAAAAGGGGAGATGGGACAAAGAGAAAAGGAAAGATAGATGTCCATCGGTCCTGGACTAAATCACCTCTTCTCTCAGCTGGCAAAGCTTCTAATAAGTTAAAGTAATGCACAACCGCATTACTTAAGCAAATAGTCAAAACAAACAAATCAGAACTATGTATAAATAAATCTGTACCTGAAAAAGAACCTACATTAATTCTCCCGGGCTGATCATTCTGTGGGTGGACATCAAAAAGGAGAAATCCACACATTTTTAACCTGCTCTCTTATAATTCAACTTGCAACCATTATGTATTATTGTCTAATTTGGAAATCTAATCAAGCAAATAAAGAAAAAACCTAAAGTGACTCTCTCACACAACTTGAAAGCTGAAGGCTCCTCTACTGACTCGGCAATCCTAGACAAAATTGAGAGCCATCTCTTGGACTTTCCCAAGTGGAAACACCCTCTGCTGCTTTTTTGGAGAAAAAAATAACATGACTAGTGTTATCGTCCTGTCTTACCCCAATACCCCTAATCAAAAATGTTCTGTGAACAATTTCATCGACGGTGGAGACACTGTCGCCGAGACCTAGAATCTACAGTAAATTTTCTCCAAGACCTAATGGCGCATGGTAAGAATGAAGACGAAAGAGAGACCCCAGCAAAAGCCACTCCCTGTCCTGGGTCATTACCAGCAAATATCTGTCAAACATGGGGCCAGTAGCCAAACACACACACATACACATGCACTCTGCAGGCATGTACACAGTACCGCCCTGTCCCATGTACAGGGACTGGCTACCACTGGGGCTAGCTACACAGGACCATCAGAGAGTCTGGGATCAGTGAGTCGAGCCCAGAGAGCTCAGAATCCAACACCTACAAAACCCGCCGAACCAGCTATGCCCCAGCACAACCTCTACCTGGCTACTGCCAGATGAAAAAGAGCAAGAGTGGCAGAGTAAGAATATTCCTAGGTGGTTTTCAAAAATATTAAAAAACATTTTACATGTTTTTAATCTATCAAGTAAAAAAATAAACGACAAAAAAAAAAAAAACATTGTTGGTTAAAGTTTCTGAATCAGGTTTCTCTTAGAACATGAAAAAGTCTCCTGATTAAGACACCAGTTCTGAGTCTACATCAAGAACGCTTCTGAGGGAATGATTAAGATCAAAACACATTATATACATGCATGAAGGTGTCATAGTGAAGGCTGGGAACACAGCTCAGGGGCAGAGCACCTGACGGCATGTACAAAGCCCTGTGACTCATCCCTAGTAACACACACACACACACACACACACACACACACACACACACAAATAAAATGTAAAAAGAACAGAAAATGTTACATAGGACATGCCAACAAAAAATGCAGAAAGGCTATTACTGCTAGTAACACAGGTTACAAAAAAGGTTAAAATTTTAAAACAAATTATAGTTAGCCTAACCAAGGAAGTAAAGTAAAGAGGCTGTCAGGCGCTGCTCAGAAGAGCAGAGAACACTCTGGCCTTTCTCGAAAGCCTGGAAGCATCTGTCCTTCAAGCTAGTGGTGCCTACTTAAGAAGAAAGAATGAGTACATATATACAACAAGATTCACTACAGAACACTGATTCAAAGTAAGGGAAAGGGGCCAGAGAAAGGGCTCGCCCGGTGAAGTGCCTGCGATGGAAAGCCTGAGGACCTGAACTCAGATCCAAGAAATGTAAATGCCGGGCATGAAGGTGTGTGTCTGTCACCCCAGGAATGGACGGTGGGAACAGGTCAGTCTCCAGTGCTCACTGGCCAGCCAGCCTAGCCAGTCAGTGAGGTTCAGGGAGAGACCTGTCTCAAAAAGAAACAGTGGAAAGTGAGAGAAATAGACTAATGCCGCCTTTCAGCCTCTATACACACATGCATACACAGGCACAGGCACTAGCATGATCACACACACACTATACATATACACACATACATCTATACACATACACAAAATTTATGGGGTTTGGGTTGTTTTGTTTTGTTTTGTTTTTTGAGACAGGGTTTCTCTGTGTAGCCTTGACTGTCCTGGACTTGCTTTGTAGACCAGGCTGGCCTCGAACTCACAGAGATCTGCCTGCCTCTGACTGCCTGATTAAAGTGCTGGGATTAAAGGCGTGCGCCACTGTGCCCAGCCACAACATTTTTAAAACTTAAAAAAAAAAAAAAATACTAACAACCTGTATAAACAAAACAATAGTAACCGCACAAACTACAACAATATAGCAAAAGGATGAAATATTATACAACTACTAAAAACGCATTCCTGAAGAATATTCGATGACTGGAAAAAGCAAAATGCACTGCTTATCTTAAAGCTTCAGGTTTTAATGGCACTGACATTATGATTCCAGCTTTTCCAGTGCATGCACACTCGTACTTGATAAAACATGAAAAGGCATAGGACAGTACCGGTAGTTCTCTGTGAATTATGAGGCCACAGATGTGTGTGTTTGTCTGCTTGTTTGTTTGTTGTGAGACAGGATCCCACAGCACAGTGCAGGCTGGGCTGGCACTCCATGTAAGTAAGGCTGGCCTTGAACCCACCGTCCTCCTGCCTTAGGCCCCGATGTGTGGGGACTGCAGCTGTGAATCACCGTGCCTAGTCTACATTTCTCACTTTTTACAATGTTTCTATCTTTTTTATATTTTCTCCAGTTAAATGTGTAATATTTGGTAGTGGTATGTATAGCTACAGTGTGTGGTTTTAATTTTGATTTTTGTATCTATTTAGAGCATCCTGAGTAAAGTCAGAGGAGAACCCGCGAGAACGGATTCCCCTCCTACCATGTGGGTTCCAGAGATGGGACGCTTGCTGTCAGCAGCAGCAGGTCCCTCTACCTGCTGTGCCGTCTTCCTGACCACACGTGTATTTTAAGAATTGCTGATTGCTTAGTCTGTCTTCCTATTCATCTAAATTAAGAATAATTTCTCATTATGTCAAGCAGTCCCAAGAGCAGCTTGTGTGGCTCTGTCAATAGCTAGGACCAAGGAACTAAAATCACTTTAATATACTCTCACACACGACAAGGCCAAGGGTGGTCTGGTTGTTTATTCTAAAGCTACAGGGAAAAACTTCCCTGCTCAAACAACTCACATTCCTGGGTTTGGACCAGTCCTAAATTATCCAGGCTCTTCATTACTGCTTTCTTGGCAAAGTTTCCACCAAGAGAGCAAAAGCAGTGAAAGGGGTGGATACAAAATTAGCAGCATGCTAGGGACAGAGAACTGTGGGCATCACTGCTTCTCGCTGCACCCACCTCCCAGTGCTGCTACCCACCCACCCACCATCCTCCTGCAGCATGAAGGGAATTACTGCTTGCCTTTGATTAGCCGCTCTGGTCTTGTCCCCGGCAAGGTCCACATCGCCTGTGCCAAGTGTCCAAACACAGTGGCATCAAGAGTGGAAAGCTTGGGTCCCATGATGTACTTCTTGTCACCTGCAGCAAATGGAACAGAAATGTCACTGGAGCCGTCCGTGCTGTCTCGTATGATCACAAGGACAGTAAGCACATTCTCATCATACGTTTACAGTGCACCAGGCGCTACAGAGTCAAGACACGTGCGTGCCCTTTCCTAAAAAGACAGCAACAACAAAATCCCAAATGTTCCATGACACAACAGCTCCCAAGGTAACAGCAAAGCAGGGGAGGGTGCTCACATCACAAAGGAATAAATGTAGGAAGAATTTGGGAGTTTTAGTTCTTTAAAAAACATAGAAATATTATAGTAATGTATTCTTGTTTCAATCCCAGGTGTGGGATTGTCCACAGCAGCCAACTATGACTTGCCTCAGGCTTTAGCAGAGGTATGGTAGCGGCAGACAGTTTCTGTTATTGTGTGACATTTGGAATTCTGGGGGCTTTTCAGAGGGTACATAAAATGCTAGGGCCCCAAGAGGCGTGAGGCCCCAAGAGGTTGGTTGGTTGTTGTTGGTCGTGGTTGGTCATGGTTGGTCATGGTTTGTTAAGTAGAAGTGTGAAAAGAGCCACAAAAAGAAGAAATTAGGTATCCTGACAGCAAAGATCCAACTTGCCCCAAGTAGCTCAACGCCCCTAAACAGCAGGAAGTAGTCTAAAGATGTCGCCCCATTCTGACCCTTGTCTTTATTCAAGATCTCTTTCCTTACCTCTCTATTTTCTTTTCTTTCTTATCTAGTGTTAGAGGGTTGTAAGTGTGGAAGAAAAGGGATGGAGAAGAGGAAGAAAGAAAAACCTACAAAATGGCTAATGCTGGTTACAAACAAGGATGCTTCCAGAGAAAGGAATAATTCAACAGCTGACCTCCAGAGATCCTCCTTGTCTCAGCTCTAGTAATCAAAAGATGTGCTGCTTGTCAATACCTAGAATTTTGCTAGAACAATCTCAAAAGTAATTTACACCAAGCACAGGAGACCTCATTGTTTGTAAATCAATATATTTGCTTAGAAACAAATAAAAAGCCCAGGCTAAGAAGTTTGAAAGCAAGGTTGTCCATGATACTCCTATAATTAGGGCATCCGTTTAGCACAGAGTGCTGGCTCTCCTGGGAAAGCTCAACTATAGAGAAGACATAAGGTCACAAGTTCAACCCTGGCATCAGGCCCTAGGCAAGATGTTTCAGACATCTGTTCTCATGTCTCTGCTTAACCAATGCTGACTTTGCCCAAGTTCAGGCCTCATGTGGATTATCACACTTGACTAAGAACTACCCAAGCTGGTTTGGGGGCTGTTGTTAGGTATCGTGAAGCATGAATAGACAGCAGTTCTTCTTGTAGCAGACTGAGACCAACAGAAAGCCAGAAGTAGTCAAAATGTAGAGTTGATCGTGGGATGCCCAGCCCCAGTTCTTATGATACAGCTGCAATATAAGCCCTATACCTAAAGCTCAGGGAACATCATGGGGGGAGCAGAAATACTTTAAAAGCCAAGGACCAGGACTTCTGCTTCAAAACTGTATCTTCTAGAAATGACAGGGAAGCTACGACCATGAAATCTCCACGGTACGGTTGACTATACAATACCTGGACAAGAACAACACCAATTAATATGCCATCCTGGGAGGGGCAAATGTCACAGGACCCCACCTCTAGATGAAAAGCTACAGAGAATCAACAACTGCGCAGAAATGGAGAATTAGCCTTCACCAGGGTGGAGCCTCCTAATTGGTCATGCAATGCCAAATGGTCAGCCCTGAAAACATACAGATAGCCAAAACTAAGCGGGCTCAGCACCTGTGTTTATGCATTGATTCACACATATTTGCAAAAATGATAATTAAGAAAAAGAGGCCATGAATTTGAGAGAAAAGAGTGTGGGAGGATTGAGAGGGGTTGAAGGGAGGAAAGGGGATAATTATCATCCACATATGTGAAAATTTTTATATTAATTTGATGGAGAAAAAAACTGCCTCAAGCTGGCTTCTGAGCTGTTGTCAGGTACTGTATCATAAATAGGCAATAGTAGAATCGTCTTCACCCAGGTCACATCCTATCACATGATTATCCGTCCTCATCATTACTTCACCTCTCAGAGATTTCTTGTCTGCAATAGAGAGGTGGCATTAAGAATGCTTGTTCCTAGGGCCTGGGGAGCTATCTTAGTCAAAATAGTGTTTTCTTTGCAAAGATAATAACCTAAGATTCATCCATATGACCCACATAAAGAAAACAAATAGGCAAGACAGCACGCGCTTGTAACCTCCCTTCCAAGAGCCTTGTTCGCTGTCAGCAAGCCTAGCCTATTTTGTGAGTGTTGGTGAGTGAAAGGCCCTGTCTCATAAGAACAGGTGACTATTACCTGAGGAATACACCTGAGGTTGTTCCCTGGCCTCTGGATGCCAAGCACGAATAAGCACAGGCAGGAACACAGTTGCTCTCACACACAAACAGTGCCTGTTCCTCGGGATGTGAAAACGTAAGGCAGAATACATCAGTTCTGAGTAACTTAGCTGACCACTAGCTCTCTTGAGGACAGACTCTCCCTTTCTCAGGTCTATGCCTCAGCCTGTAAGAATGTCATCTGGTAAGGTCATGTCACTTCTTTTCACGGACATTTTCAATGGCTTATTAAGGAGTTAGGAAAGAAAGTCCAAACTCTACTTGAAAAAATGAAGCCCACGATATTCTGCTCAAGGGCCAGCCAGCCTGTACTCCAGTGAAATCCCAGCACATCTGCCTCCCATCGCTACATGGCACACGCTAACCCCTAAAACCTGCAGGGGTTGCACTTCTGTGTGGTCAGGTCTGTCTCTCCTCGAGGCTCACCATCACATCCTTTCAAAGCTTCCTCCTGCTCTGCCCTGTGGTAACAGGAGATTCCATTCCTACACCCTCAGCTTAGTTTTACCACTATACACTTAAGTGCACAGGGCGTAAAGCGTTTAATGTCCATTAGCATCATATTCCCGAAACATAAAATATGAACGTTTGCAGGTTACTGAGAATACTGGGGGGGGGGGGAGGCTTGAGCTAAGCACAAAGGAAATAAAAGCCACCCTGCTTCCCCCTCAGGCTCCTTACATCGTATTTTTTTCCTGT
This sequence comes from Rhombomys opimus, assembly GCA_010120015.1. Lineage (NCBI taxonomy): Eukaryota > Metazoa > Chordata > Mammalia > Rodentia > Muridae > Rhombomys > Rhombomys opimus. Next base: position 1,872,780 of record REGO01000192.1, read on the forward strand.
GGTGTGTATGCCCAGGCTGTCTTCTATTTGTGGATTTTATCCATCTAGCAGATGGAAAGCTTGTTAGCAGCAGGGGTCATTTCTCATTTTTACTTAACAAACTCTTTGCAGTGTGCTTTTATTTTCCTGACATGGTCATATCACAGAAGCTTCCTTGAGCTGAAAGCTGAGGAAGCTGGACTGTTGGTGTCAATGCATAGGTCAGGTAGGAGGGAGGTCAGGTAGGAGAGGAGGTCAGGTAGGAGGGGGACACCCCCCCCCCAGAGGAGGCAACACAAGGAAACAAGGCAGGAAAGACAATGAAACTGGGAGGCATCATTTCTTAAATTATGACTGCTGCCAGGCATGGGGCACAGCCCTTGAATCCCTGTGTTCTGGAGGCCGAGGCAGAAAGATTCTTTGTGAGTTTGAGGTCTGCGTGGAGGGAAAAGGAAAGAGTGAGGTAGGGGAGACAGACAGAGGCAGAGAGACAGAGACACAGACACAATCTACTGTGAGAGAATGGCCCTATCCCACAGGAACCAAGGAATACCCTCTGCTCAGCAATATGCTGAGCCTAGCCAAGTTATCTTTTCTGATGAAGAAAATCGAGCTTTCTTTGTTCAGGCCCTTGGTGTTCCTCATTGTCAGCCAATCTTCATCATTTCAGTCTTACCTCAGAACTCAAGCCAATTTCCCAAATAACAGGAAAATAATAAGGTACCCATGCAAAATAACATACATGGTAGGCATCATTCATTCTTAAAACTTTATTTCTCTCTTTTTTAACTAAAAAACCAAACCAAACCAAAACTCTTTGTATGGTCTCTCTCTCTCTCTCTCTCTCTCTCTCTCTCTCTCTCTCTCTCTCTCTCTCTCTCCCTGTGTGTGTGTGTGTGTGTGTGTGCGCGCGCGCGCACACGCGTGTGTACATGCATGCGTCACAGTAGGTATGTAGAGGTCAGAGGACAACCTCAGGTCCCAATCCTCACCTTTTACCACGTATCTGTTTGCCACTGTGCACACCAGGTTTCCTGACTTTCAAGCTTAGAATCCTTGGAAGGATTCTGTTTCTGCCTACCAGCTCACTGTAGGAGCACGGACATCACACGGTACCTGGCTTTATATGAGTTCTGCAGAATGGAATGCAGGTTCTCACTCTGTGACAACTGCTTGCCTGCTAAGCTATCTCCCAGCCCCGTTGTTTTCTGACTGTGCAACTTGCTTTTACTGGGCCTCAGTCACTGCTCTGTTAACACGATCAATACAGATGGCCGAGAGATCCTTCTCAGGACTCTTGTGCTGCGCTGTTAGCGCAGGAGACATCAGCAGATGACCCAAAAATCCCTCCTATTGGGTTGTGTCAGGGAGCCACTGAATCATGGCCAAACCCAAGCCAGCCCACATAGACAGACACCTGAAAGATACTGAGAATAGAGCCACACACAACCTCCAGAGAAAGTAAGACAAGAAGAAGATGACGAAGAAGAGGAGGAAGAGGAAGAGGAGGAGGAGGAGGAGGAGGAGGAGGAGGAAGAGGACAAGGAGCAGCAACAATAACAGATTACAGACACACACACCGAAAAATCAAGTACTGTACGGCAGTTGGAGAGCTGGCTCATCAGTCAAGTGCTTGCCTGCCTTGCAACTAGCACAACTGTTCAGTCTGCAGAACATTCACTGGACTTTTTTTTTAAAGGATGAGTATGCTGACATACGTTTGTAATCCCAGAACTAGGAAATTTAAGACAGGTGGACCTTAAGATTTGTGGGAAAGCTAGCTTGCTTAGCAAGATGTAGACCAGTAAAAGACCTACATTAAAAAAGAAAAAAAAAAGGTTTATAGTAGCTGAGGAATCTCTCTCTCTCCTCTCTCTCTCTCTCTCTCTCTAAAAGAAATGAAGTCTCTGATGAAAAAAATTAAAGACTTTGGGGACATGGGAAAACACATATAGAGAAAACATTTAGAAACATCTAAAAATACAGCATTATAATACATATAATACTTATATAATCATTTTAACCCATACACCAACTTATGTACATGGTATTTTGCCAAAACTATTTGGTCTCAGAAAATTACAAGTGCAAAGGAACCAAATTAACAACAGAACCAGACTAAGATGCTGGCACCACAGCCTCTTGAGTTCTGGCCCGGTGTTCTTTGTCCCCATAATATTACCTGTACATCATCTTCTCAGAGGCAAAGACCCCAGAAACAACAAGGCCTGCAGAGCCAAGAGCTCACTAAAGGATGCTATGGTCAGGAAAAGCACAGAGCGGAGAAAGGAAGTCAGGGCAGAAATCTGAGCGATTTTAAAGACGCATTCGTAAAATAAACAGGGACTGAATTTCACGCCTGCAGAAAACTGAGAGGCAGATGCAGAACTTTATGGGTATCTGCGCAGCATGGGCTGTTGTAAACACAAAATATCTTCTGTCGTTCAGAAGTCCTCGAGCACTCGCTGAGCTGCTTCTTGCAGGGCTGGAGAAGGCCTCGGTGGGTAAGAAGCTGTGCTGCTCTTACAGAGGACCCACGTTCAGGTCCCAGCGCCTGCCACCAGGCAACTCAGAACCACCTGTAGCCCCAGCTCCAGGGCACTCCTAGCCAAGGATGATCTTTGATTTTTGATCCCCCTGCCTCTGCCTCCTGGTTGCTGGGATATAGGTGTGTGCTGGATATCAAACCCAAGAACTCAGACCTGTTTGTTAGATAAACACTCTACCAACTGACCTAGAGCCGCATAAAGAAGAGGGAAAATTAACTAGATTTTACTCTGCTTATAGACAAAGAAGCCAAACTCTCATCTACAGCTCTCCCAGTGTTCACCAAGTGGCCCCAGATCCTGTGACAGAGGGATTCAACTAAACAAAAGGGCATTTTTGTGTTGGGCACTGAAGGAGTAGGCATGCGCCTAGAGCTTCTGTGTTTTCAGGTGACCCACCCTGACCTCTGCCATAGGGAGGGACAGAGGCATCTGGGGGATGTCTGAGCACCTTCAGCTCTCTGTCAGCCTCCAGGTTGGGAATATGGACTCTGTCTCTGGAAAGGACAAGTAAAAGCTGGAGACATGAAGCTTCAGGCAGTGAGAAGCTTGGGGCACATCAGACTACCTGAAGTGCATGCCACAAGAGGCCAGCTCCAAAGCCCAGGGGATGCTTCCTCAAGGTCACAAAGCCCCTCAGCGTATGAGATGAACACACTTCCCGACAATTCCAGATGACTCTGTGCTCTGGGCAATCTGACAGACCTCCATGGTGGGTCTTCCGGGGATCTTCACATAGCATTGACCATGAGGAAATGCAAGAGCAATGACCAACCAGCCATGTGACTCTGAAGAGGCCCGAGGGGAGTGAAAAGGCTGGACGTACTGAGGAGTCATGGGATGACAGGTATTTCTAGAATGGGACATTATCAGGTGGCTTCGGCAGCTCCCCTCTGTGAGGAAGACCATACTGTAGATATAGGTGGCACCCAAGCATGGCCAAAAACTGAACAGTGAATGCTGAACCATGAGTGACAAGAACGTTAACGGCCCCGATAATGTTTGCCATTTGTACCGCAGACTTGAGCTTATTGTCCTCTTGATCTCATGGTCCACAACTCTGCTAAATCAAGGAACAATCCTACTATCAAAGACCGCCCAGCAGAACTGATGACTTTATTAGAAACACAAATCAAGACAGGCATGGTGATGCAAACCTATAATCCCGTCGTTGTGGAGGTGGAGGTAGCAGAATCAGGATTTCAAAGGCCAGGTTTGGCTACCCAGGAAGTTAAAGGTCATCCTGGCCCACATGCCTCAAAACAACCACAAAAAAAAATAAAATAAACTCAGCAGATGCATGTGTGGGGAACAAGAGAATCCATGTTCAGAAGTTTTCAAGTTTTCAAGCGATTCTCAAGTTCAGGAGGCATTAAACCACCTAGAAACCCTGCGGTTGTTTGGCCACATTTCGAATAATAATGTTTTGAAAAACTTTTCTACAAGGTACGTCCCAAATGCACTGAGGATTTCTACCTTCATGGCGGGCACATCAGACCATTGGGTCTGAGATATAAGACTCTCACATATAAGACTAGATACATCTCTTCAGCACTCCCCCATTCCTTCCTCTGGAAGGACACAAAGAATGTGTGGCCTGAGGCAGAGGCAGGTGGATTGCTATGAGTTTGAGGCCAGCCTGGTCCTCAAAGCAAGTCTAGGACAGCCAAAGCTACACAGGGAAACCCTGGACTGGAAAACCAGAAAAAGAAAGAAAGAAAAGAAAAACAAAAGACTGTATGGCCTATGCATGCATCACAGTAGCCATGCCTAGCATGTTCGCTAGCATACTAAGCCAGAACTGGTCACCTGCTTTCCCACAGTACCATGGGATGGCGCACTGCAAGCTTTCCTCAGAGCACAAGAAAGAGCATGTCCTGCCTCCCTTGCTAATTATTTCCCCAGTTTCAATTAGTCAGTTTCATCACATCTCCAAAACTTTATACAATTTTCAAACTACTTGTGCAGAAATGAATGGCTGTACTAGAAAATACAGTTTCAAGACAGAAAGATTTTCAGATATGGCCTGCAGAGACTGTTCAATCAACCAAGGACCACAAATGGAGAGAATCTAGACCCTCCTGCTCGGATGTAGCCCATGGGCAGCTCAGTCACCATGGGGAGTTCCCTAGTAAGGGGAGCAGGGGCTGTCTCTGGCATGAACTCAGCTGTCTGCTCTTTGATCGCCTCGCCCTGGTGAGGAGGTCTTACTAGACCACAGAGGAAGAGGATCCAGACAGTCCTGATGAGGCCTGATAGGCTAGGATCAGATAGCAGAGGAGGAGAGCCTCCCCCATCAGTGGACTGGGGGAGGGACATAGGGAAAGAAGAGGGAGGGAGGGTTGGACTGGGAGGAGATGAGGGAGGAGATAGGGAGGAGGCTACAGCCTGGATAAAAAGTGAATAAATTATTAAAGAAGGAAAGAAAAAGAAAAAAAGATTTTCAAATACTCATTTTATCATTATATGGCGAAGACCAATTATATTCATGTATATTCATGTATATTTGACACTACATATAACATATATACACAATATATTAGTGTGCTTGACACTAATAATTTATAGGCAGACAATTCTGGCAACGTGAAGGTAGATGCCATTTGTGTTTCATATTGCCCCTCTATCGCCTTGAATTAACTGGCAATTCAAACAAAGTTAAGAATCAAGTATCTTGAATGCTGCCCCCAGGAAAGCATGGAGCATCACGCTCATCTTGAAGTTACCCACCCAGAAAATACATCCTTTCAACTGCTCATGCTTCTAACTCTCTCAGAAGATGACACTGTCAGAAAATAAAACCTGCTTTCTGCTTTCCCTTAAACTCCCAATAAAACCACTCTTCATTTGAAATAATATGTACAGCAGCCCTTGTTCATGACCCCAGCAAACTCGAAACTCACCACACAGTTGTTTCAACAATAAGGAGCTTCCCTCTCAGATGAGATTATCACTTGGGTAAGTCTCAGAACTACAGTCATCAACTTTGACAAGTCTCTAGCCAGAGCACTAACTAGCTCAAAATCTGGGGAAAGTTAAAGCTGGGTAAGAAGGCAGACTAGAAGGCTCTGGTTAACTTAATGCCTTGTCATAACACCAGCGTGAGGATGCCTAGACAGTCCTCTAATTTTCTGTATGATCCTCAAAAAGAATTTCGTTCGGCTTGTTTGAACTTTCTACATCATCCCCACTCACCACCAACCACCAGTTATCCTTTCTCTTCCTCTCAATGTTTCATTTGCTGATGCCCTACCTCTTGAGCTTTCCTGAGAATTAGGTGGGAAATGCATGAGCACCCACTATCAAAATGAGCTTTGTTCATCTCCATTTACTTGATGTGTGGAAGCACCTTCTGGACTCCATGCACCCAAAGCATCCATAAGGATATTTTGTAAATCTAGGGAATGTAGGTGTGGGGTTGCACCCACGCAGAAGAAACCTGCCTGGTGGGAATGCTAGGTGATGAAAGCACACTCCTCAAGAGGGGCAAACGCCTCCTCCGCTCACTTCTTGCAGTTCAACAGCACTGAATGGCAGCTTGTCCATCTTAAAGTTGGCAGTCAGCCTCTGAAGCAAGGATACCTGTGCTTCTAACTCACCGTTAATCAGACAACTGTCTGTTTCTCTGTTGCCATATTACTTCAATATTGTTTCTGGGTCTGAGGATCCATCTGGCTGCAATGGTGAGATTTGAGAGCTATAAAAGTCCAGTGTGTTGGCGGGGGGGAGCTGAAAAGATAGCTTTCTGTGTAAAAATAGTTGCTGCCAAGTCTGGCAACCTGAGTTTGGACACCTGCAACTTACATGGTGAAAGGTGAAAACTGACTCCTATGAGTTGTCCTCTGACCTCCACGTATGTTCTCTCTCTCTCCCTTCCTCTCTCTATCACACACACACACATACACACACACAAATAATAAAGGTAAAAGAAAATTAAGTCATATGAGCCAAGTGTCCCTCCCCAATTTCAAATTCCCAAATACACTCCCAAAGCTGAAGAATACAGACTATGCAACTGAACTCATCAAAACAGGCTCCCTCGTTTCTGCCTTGGCTGCCTTGTTTTGGGCATCAAATGAACCTGCTTTTCTATCTCTTTATTCACACTGTCTCCTTACACAGACTATTTGGCAACCTCCGAATTTAGCTTAATGAGATAACCTATTACACAGAACTCAACGTCACGTTGAAATTTTGTTTCCAAACCTTCTACAAGGAGCACCTCTTTCTATTAAGAAAGCAGAACAGTAACAAGCCCTGATGATGTGTTTGATCATCAGGGCCAGAAGAGGTCAGCTTCACAAAAGACCCCATACTCCTGAGCATGCATATGTATACACACACACACACACACACACACACACACACATAGGTTTTTCTGAGACAGAGTTTCTCTGTGTAGCCTTGGCTGTCCTGGACTCTCTTTGTAGAGCAGGCTGGCCTTGAACTGGCCGTCTGCCTACCTCTGAGTTGGGAGTGCTAGGACTAAAGGTGTGTGCCGCCGTGCCCGGCCCTGGCATATATCTTTAACAGTCAGCACCACTGGACCTGCCTAGAGTAGTAAACCACATTCAAAGCAAATCCATGAGCATAGGAAGTCCAACTGCTTTTTCTTTGCGCGTGCACACAGGTGTATGGGGGCATCACATGTGCCGGTGCATAAAAGTGTAATGAGTGTGGAGACCAAAGGCCAACTCCAGACACTACTCCAGGAGTCCTCTACTGCGGGGTTTTGAGGCAGGGTATCTCACTGATTAGAGCTTGGCTGACAAGAGCGTTCTGGGAATCTCCCTGTCTCTACTTCTCCGGTGCTGAATACAAGCGTGTGCCTCTGCACGCAGCTTTTCACATGCGCTCTGAGGCTCGCACACAAGTCCTCATGCTTGCGTGGGAGGCACTTAGGCAGTTGTGCTGTCTCAAGCTCCTGCCTTGTCTTCAAGCACAGGAGTCCTGTGTCTTCTCAGTTCCCTGGGAACCGTGCTGAAAATCTGTTGAGGCCTCTTGGCAGCCGCAGAACGGAACCTCTAACTCCACTTAGTGGGAGACCTCATTACTGCCTATCCAGTGCTCTTCTTGTTTGCATCTGGACCACTGAAAAGTTAAGGACAGCCAGGAAGCTCTTCCCTAGTGTACACTCCTTCTCAAAGATCACTGGATCCACACACAGAACCCTCCATGGGCCGTGCTCTGGAATCCTGGAATTAGTCCCAGCAGTCATAAGATACTCCTGCTGGGTTCAGAATGGTGGTAATAAACAATGAGGTACTCCTTCTAAACGATGTAACCTCTTCTATCTAAACAACTTGAAAATATCCAAGATCTAGCATCTGCTATCAACAAACTGATTCTCGGGACTGGTGATAAACAGGCTTAACTCTCCACAGCTTAGCACCTAAATAAAGAAGCCATCTCTAATTAAAGAGGCTGTGGCTATAGTGGAGTCTTACTGAAAGCTGCTAACAAATTACCCCCGAAACTTAGCAGCTTGCAACAATAAACTTTTTTGTTGTCGTTACTGTTTTTTGAGACAAATGTCTATGAATCACTGGTTCTCCTGAAACTTGATATGTAGACCAGGCTGGCCTAAAACCTATAAAGATATGCCTGCCTCTGCCTCCTGATTACTGTGATTATAGATGTGTGCCATCACACCCAGCTCTATTTTTAATTTTTAATTACATGAACTTGTTTATTTGTGTGTGTGTGTGTGTGTGTGTGTGTGTGTGTGTGTATGTATGTATGTACTTGTGCCATGGAGTATTTGTACATATCAACAGACCAGTTGCAGAAGATGCTTCTCTCCTTGCACCATGTTGGTCTTGGTGACTGGTTTGGGTTGCCAGGCTTGGTGGCAAGAGTCTGTGCTCAATGAGCTAGATTCTAGGGGCCCAGAACCTGGGAAGTCTTACTGCATGCCACCGGCTCAGGTCTCTCACAGTCCACAAATGAGATGCCAGCCAGGTGTGACAGTTTTGACCTTACAAAGGCCCACATGTTAAAGGGTCTGCCCCAGAAAGGTTCTATTGGAAATGGCAAAACTCTTAAGAGGCAGGACTGAGTAGGAGATCTTTAAGTCAGGAAAGGAATGGTCTTGAAAGGAACATTAGCTTGTTCTTTCTCTCCCTCTCTCCTTCTCTCCCTCTCTCCCCCTCCCTCACTACCTGCCTCTCTCCCTCTCCTTCTTCCTTCCTCTCTCTTCCTCCCTCCCTGCCTCTCCTTTTCTCTCCCCCGCCCTCCCTCTCCCCATCTTCCGCATGGCGAAATGAGCAGTTTTTCTTTGACATGTTTACATAGCATTGCCATCCAGCACCGCTATCAAAGGGGTAACAGCAATTAGTCAGCCTGATCATGAACAGGATCTGTAAGCCAAAATAAACATTTTCTCTTTGTAAGCTGATTGTCTTCGTTATTTTTTACAGTGTCAGAAAGCTGACTGATGTGCCACAGTTGCAGTTTTCTAGAGGGCTGACTTGGGGAAGATCTGCTAAAACATTGCTCAGACAGCAGCAAGCATGTCTCGGTTATTCACTGGCTCTTGGGTAAAAAAACAGCTGTTCTTTTGTGCAAGGACCTATCTAGTTAAGATGACAGAAATAAAGCTGTTTATTGTAGTATTATTTTATTTTTGTGTTTGAAATGTGTCACAATAAAAACAAACCACCTGAATGGAGGCGGTGTATATCTACTACAGCTGACCTTGGGTTGTACTGTTTGGCAGGTTTTCTCTAATGTGATAGGAATGATCCTCATAGGCTCGTAGATTTAATGCCTGGTCACGGGGAGGCGGCACTATTAGGAGGTGTGGCCTTATCAGAGGCAGTGTGTCTCTAGGGGTGGGCTCTGAGGTTTTAAATGCTCAAGCCTGGCCCAGTTTCTCTCTCTCTCTCTCTCCCTGCCACCTGCTGATCCAGATATAGAATTTGTCACTCCTTCTCCAGCACCACATCTGCCTGCTGACCGACTGCCATGCTTCCTGCCATGATGGTAGTGGACTAAACCTTTGAAACTGTAAACTAACCCAGTTAAATGCTTTCCTATATATGCATTGCCATGGTAATGGTGTCTCTTCACAGAAATAAAATGCTGACTAAGACACAGACAGTACTTTCACAACAAAATTTTAAAACAGACACTGTGACTGAGACTAACACTGTAATCCCAGCAGTTAGGAGCCTGAAGGAGGATTTAAAGCTCAAGGTGCCCTCAACTACATGAGAAACGTTTGTCTCAGAACAAGCAGACACAGATGATGCTAACTATCCCTCATGTCACCGGCAAATTAACGCAACTATTGAGTAACCAACCAACTATTGCTTGGTACCCATATGCCCTGACAATCCCATGAGAATAGTCTTCCAGTGACCGTGTCTGGAGATTAAACTCAGGAAAGAGAGAAACCACCGTAGACAAAATTTGCCTCAGCTGTAAACTCCATCTCGCTGCACCTGGCTGGCTCTACAGGCACTCAGAAAATAGAACTGTTATTACATCCGTGGAAAGTAGTTTGCAATACTTTCCTTAAACCTTGTACACTAAAATAATTCCTTTCATATTTAGAGTCACATAACTACAGGGTCTAGAACTTGGGGACTGAGCCAAAACATAGGTTCTCAAGCTAACCATTGCTTGTGTGGCCCTACCCCATACTATCCGGGCTCACTCCCCCTGGTGCCCACTATTTACTAGGCCTTCTCGTGGGTACCAGGATCACAGGGAAGGCTGGTCAGCACATGTTTTCAACATGACAGTGTCCACAGGCAAGGTGGGGAGAAAGTGGAGGAGACCTAAGGGACGGAATACTCCTCCCCGCCAGCAGGTGTGAATGGTGGCATCGCTGGGTGTGAAAATGAAACCACTCAGAGGAGAGACAACCAATCTAAAGCAGTTCCGTGAGGCTTGAGGGGGGAAACGACAAAGAAAACGTCTAAGCAGAAACAATCATCCCGCAGGGTGGGGAGAGAGCCCCTCCAGGGAACTTGAGCAGACAAGGGCTACACAGCATGGCAGCTGCGCATGGAGACAAGTGGGAAAGCGGATATAACGAGGGCAGGGTGAAGGTTATAAAGAAAGGCATTTAACTTTTAGCACAGGACAGCGAAGGTCTCTGGTTCTGGTTTGCATTTTAGAATCTAAACTTTAGACGAACAGCTCTAGAATGAAAAGACAAAAAGAAACCAAGGGTTGAGCCAGCAGTTGTGAAGCTAGAGTGAATCCAGGCAGGCCAGCAGGAGCTTCCAGCACAGCAACAGGGCAGAGAGCAGTTAGGAGATGGCAGAGTTTGGTGAGAGCTCTGACAGTGAAGTCTACTGGCATCTCTGTGAGCGGCCACTTACCAAGCACCTACAGCCAGGCCCTTGGGTCCTGGTTCCATTCTCCATCTACAAACCAGACCGAATGATACCACTCGTTATAATAGTCAGAATAATGCCTGCTGTCAGATGGTTTTGGTGAAGATTAATGAAAACAGTCTCTAGTTACTTCTCACCATCCCTACATAAAACTGTCATTACACCACTACTTGGACATACATCTAACTTAGGTTCGTAATTCTTATGTTAATTCTTGTACACACTGTAGCAGATGAGTATGTTCATAACACACACATTATTTTGAATTGTGCTCCATATAAAGGTATGTATTAGACCCTGAACTTCCCCTCGACTGTGGGCACTGTGAGTGCAGCATGAATGGCAGCCCTTGGCGATGTTATTTTGATTCTGTACAAAACACAGTTCTGGCAGCTTTGACACAGAGGTGAAGAGAACAGATAAATTCTTTCACGGAGTTTTCATCACAGGGAGTAACTACAAATAATCACCAAATAAAAAATAGTAGATAGTGTGACGAGTGGCATTCAGAGAAGTAAAGTAAGGGGATTTGATGAGGTGTCATTGTCAACTGCATTAGACAAATGGTCAGGGTTGGCCTCTCTGGGGAAATGACATTTCCACAGGAATATTAACAAAAACCTAAAAATGCATATTCTTAAAGAAAGACAATTCAAGGTTTCAAAACAGCTAAGAAATGTGCTTGAAGGTTAAGTTGGGTGTGGTTATGAAACATGACAGATGCTGATGGGATACACCAAGCAAGAACTGAAGAAAAATGAAATTAGAAAGGAGGCAGGAAGAGACAGCTAAAGGGCTTGAAGACAGAAGGCAGACAAGACAGGGAAAGCAGTTTCTGGTCACCTTGAGCAAATGACTGGCCAAGGCTGCCATTCTCCAAGGGAGGTCATGGGGGTGCTGACCTGATGGGAAGGTGACACACAGGGCCTGACTGGAGGAAGGACAGACATCTACGTGAAGAGCTAGAAAACATCTGAGATGAGAACACTGTGGAAGGTAAATATGTGCCAGTGTGCAGTGAGAGATGAGCAGAGTGAGAGGACCAAATCTGAATCTATCAATATGTAATGAACCTGAAAGCAAAATGGCAAGGAAAGGCCAGAGAGCACACATAAGTAAAGCCTAAAATGTGCTCAGCAATGGTTGCTGCCTTCTCCTAGTTTGCTCCTTACTCGCTAGGTTCAAACCCAAACCCTAGCTGCCTGTCCTTCCTGGCTTGCTCATGGACGGGGCCACTGTGAGCAGTCAGTCCTCTGAAACGGCATCTGGCACAGTAAAGTGCCCACAGGGTTTAGTGGCTTTTACACACAACAGCAGGAGATCACCTAAAACAGTAAGAGACCAGCACTTGCTTCAGAGGCCTGTGAGCTGCAGAGCTAACGTGTGAGATGAGCCTACAGGAGAGACTACAGAATAATGGAAGCAGGAGGCCCTTGCGGAATCGTGGCTTCCGGCTGGACAGCTCTTCGGAATCGCCTGGGAGGATGTGTGAGGTGTCTCCGCATCTTCCGCGGCTGATCCTGTGCGGCAGATGGCTGAGGACCGTCCAGAGTTCGCATTGTTACTCTCACGGCTCAGCGCCGGCATCGGGTTTTGCAGCCAGTCCTCTTCCCTCGCCTTTTGATTGGCTTAATAAGGAGCTGGCGGCCAGCCCCTGGGCAGGAGAGGAAAGGCGGGGCGCCGGGGCTGAGAGAGGGTCTGGGGGAAGAGCCAGTCACGGCTCCCCAGCGTGACGTGGAAAGGAGCTCGGGGACTGCCAGAAACAGTCCGCAGTTAGAGGCCAGCGGGAGGGCTCAGCCAGCTGAGGCGCCTGTCGCCACCTCACCCGACATCCGGGAGGACAGAACCAACTGTCACAAACCAAGGGGTCCTCCGACCTTCGCACATCGCGCACGCGCACACACCCACGCGCACACACCCACAGAGCAAATGAAATAAATGTAATTTTAAATCTTCCTAAATGGGCACAGTATCATCTGCCCTCTACATTCATGTCTCTACCCACATAGAAGAGCCGCTCCCAGCTCATCAGAGAAACGTCATAGGCGGAGGATGGTGGCTCCTGCAGAAAGTCACAGCAGCGCACAGCACATGACTGGGTGGTGCTCGGCCACAAACGAGGCGTCTGTGCCGCGCACCTTCCTCGAGGCTCGGAAACAAAGAGCCGGATGAGGTCAGGAAGGGCAGGAGCCAAACAGTGCCTTTCGGACACGGAAGGAACTCACAGCCGTGGGTCCCTACCCAGGAGCCAGCCAGTCAGCACCCTAGGATGGATGGGAGAGGAATGCATGAGCCTCCACCCATAGCTGAGGAGCTAGGGAGTTTGCCTTCTAGGGGAGGAGGGTCAGTTTTCTTTAGGCTGCTGCTCTGGGTAGGTCACTCATGCTCCAGGGGACGGCCCACACTGAGAAGGCTATATACAGCACAATTTGGAATCAGCAGATTATTAATTTTTAAAAGGCAAAGAGCTATTACAGATGTTTATTAATTTTTCAATCTAAAGTCAAGAGTAACAGATTTTTTTTATATATGGAAGCAAGGAAAAGCCAGCCTAAATATCATGGGAACAGACCCAATCAAGGTCACTTTCTCAACAGCCTGAAATACACCTGATTTGTTCTAATTCCATCCCCTCCCTAACGACAGACTACAGTGTCTCTCTTACAGTGGCACCAAGCCACAGGGTCCTCACCTGCCCCTGCATCTGTCCCCAACCCAGTCTTCCCTTCCCTCAGTACGTAAATCCCCACTCCTAACCCATATCATATTTCAGACAAGTCAGCAAATAAACAAATTACACAGATTGATCAGTGGGCATATAGAGCTTACACAGATGATAAAAAAGCAACACCTTCAGCGTTAAAAACTGTCTCTCACAGACACCGCTGGGAATGCCGACCTACCGGCTGGCATGGGGCCGTGTGGCTGGCTGCCCACCAGGCCACATACATCTCCTGGTGGTCTGAGAGAGGAGTCGGGCTATAGGCTACCTTTCCACATGTCTCGGCAGTGGGGAGAGCACTCAAAGCCCGTTTTATGACGCACTGCTGTGAGGTTCCAGAATATTCTCGTTAATAGCTATTATTTTCTTGTTCTCTGTGTGGATCTTCTCTTTTTGGCTAGATTGACGAACATAATCATTTCGACATCTTTATTCCTCCCAGCTGGCCTGCATTCACAGCATATATTGGGTGTGCTAAAAAGGTGTACAGATACAAACTATGTTTTTTCTTTGGCGCTCACTGCCCAGCTATGAGGCTTTCTCCATCATGTTCACTGAAAATAATGTGTTCCCGGCAAGGCCTAAAGGCCTAATGTGAGAGTGGCCCAACTGCCATGATGCCATGATGCCTGCCAGCAGGCACGTTGCTCACTGGGCCGTCTCATCTTCAGCCCACCCAGACTAAGCTGTGAGTGTTTCTGTGACGCTGGGAACATACCAAGGATGAAATAACTAAAGTCTCTCGGTACTCCTCGCTATATGGATCCCCACGACTCTGAATAAGCACAATGTACTGGGCCTAAGTACACCATTGACCATTTATCTACCCAGGTTTCATCTTATTATGCTTAAAAACTCTGATTCTTGACTTTTCCACCCAGTGTCACTGGAAAACCAATTTCTCCAAAGTTGTGAGCAGACCGTTGAGAAAAGAGCTGAACATGGCAGGGCACTGTCCCTGGAGACCTGGACGGTGCCACTATCAGCTAGCTAACGTTACCAGGATACAGTCGCTCAACCTGCCGTGAATCTGCCAGCCACGTCCTTGATAACTCACCTAAGTTTTCAGTCATTATCCTAATCTATTTGCCCCTACCCCTTTGTAAGCACTTTCTGATCTCCATCTTGGCTGACTTTTCCCGATTTCTAAATGATGGCGAGGTGATTCTGAGATGAGACAGGGCGTCTTCGAACACTGTGACACTGTTTGGGCCTTGCAGCTGGATTCTAAGCATCTGGAGAGTACAGACCTTGCCCGATGCCCTTTGTATTCCGTAGACTCAGCACAGCACCTAATTAACAAGTGCACGTAACTGAGACAAGACCAGTGTCTAAAATAACCAACGGCAGTGTTAGCCTGTGCTAGCTAAAGACACAAAAGAGCTTTCTGGAAACCTTCTCACCTCTTTTGGCGTTCAGGTTAGTTTACCTGTCTGGAAGCAAGTGACTGGCTGTGTCCCTGCAGCCACTACAACTCATCCTTTCCCGCCTACAGCCGTCCCACACACCTCAACCCACCTCCTCACACTGACGCCCACTTCGCAGCTCAACGCTGAAGAAAGGATAACTTCTGTAGGTTTGTGACCAAACAGCACTCCCCACTGCATCTACCAACCTGTCTGTAACATGGAAGCAGAATTGCATTTATTTTGTCCCAAATAACTACACAGCTGCCCCAGTACAACTTTTAGCCACTACCAAGAGGCTCCCTTTACCTCATACTCCATCTCCACTCAAGCGTTTCTCAAACACAGCATTCCACACCTAAGGTCCACACTAAACATAAAACAATGTATGCAACATTCCTACTTTATTTTCACTGTAATTTTTTCTCAATCTGTGTGTCAGTGTGTAGGGGTACATGGGTCACCCCACCTGTGTCAGAGAATCTTTTTTTTTTGGTGTCTCCTTTTTTTTTTTATTAATTACACTTTATTCACTTTGCATCCCCCCATAAGCCCCTCCCTCCTCCCTTCCCAACCTCATCCTCCTACCCTCCCACCCCCTTCTTCACGCATGCCCCTCCCCAAGTCCACTGATAGGGGAGGTCCTCCTCTCCTTCCTCCTGATCTTAGATCTAGTCTCTCAGATCTCATCAGGAGTGGCTACATTGTCATCTTCTGTGGCCTGGTAAGGCTGCTTCCCCTTCAGGGGGAGGTGATCAAAGAGTAGGCCAATCAGTTTATGTCAGAGGCAGTCCCTCTTCCCATTACTATGTAACCCACTTGGACACTAAACTGCCATGGGCTACATCTGTGCAGGGGTTCTAGGTTATCTCCATGCATGGTACTTGGTTGGAGTATGAGTCTCTGGGAAGATCCCTGTGTTCAAATTTCTGGTTCTCTCCTTGTAGAGTTCCTGTCCTCTCCAGATCTTACTATTTCCCACTTCTTACATAAGATTCCATGCACTCTGCCCAACAGTTGGCCATAAGTCTCAGCATCTGCTTTGATAGTGTGCAGGGCAAAGAATCTTTTAAGAGTTGGTTTTCCCCACCCTTTGGACCCTGGGGATCAAACTCAGTTCATTAGGTTGGGACCACGGACCTTTGTCTGCTGAGCCAGCCCATCAGTTCTCAATTCTAGGTTAAACTGCTCATGGTCTCCTTCGCTATCAGACAAGAGGCACAAAAATTACGTACATGACATATAAACCCGAATGTTCTCAGCCCTAACCACCTCTGCCTACTGACACCCTCTGCCCTTGTGAAATCTCTAACTGCACTGGCCACCTTTTCAGTCTTTGAAAGCTCCCAGCTGCATCTTACTTCTAGATCTTTCTACATGACGTTCCTTTCTTATCCCTCGCTATTCAATTTGCTGTCATAGTCCTCCGCTCCCTACACACACACACACACACACACACACACACACACACACACACACACACCTGGCTGTCTGTCTTATGTTTTTGCATTCAGTTTAAATGTTGCCCCACCGAAGAAGTCTGGGATAACCATAAGCTGCCCAAAATCACTCCCCTGAAAACGGCCCTCTTTGCATACTGTTCTTCACGGAGGCACCCCTCACACATGCATGATTTTATAAATGCTTACCAACAATATTTCTTACTTGTGACAGCCTGGTAATTCAGAGATGGGCCAAAGTTGTTCATCACTGACTCTCAAGCCCTTCACAAAGATCTCAGCATGCTAATCAGTGCACATCTCTTCTATCCGAACTGCTCTGGATGGATGGATGGATGGATGGATGGATGGACGGATGGATGGATGGATTTCCAAATACATTCTCCTACTGTGCACCTAGCCATGGAAATGGGTCTGAAAGGAGCACTTGAGCCTGTTACTCCTTCTGTCCTTTAAATGTATTCATAGTTTAAGCTCTTCAGAATGGAACATGCCTGTAATCCCAACTCTCAGGACTTAGAGGCAAGAGTTCAAAACCAGGCTTTGCTATATGGTGAGTTTGAGGACAGACTTGACTACATGAAACTATAACTAAAAGAAAAGGGATGCATCAAGTTAATGTTTTTGCTCAGAATTAATTCTTAGATCCATAAATCCTGAGGTTATTCTTGGGTGTCTGCTAACTGTGTGCAGACTGACAGACTGACACTATTAACTACCACCTATGCTGGTCCTCATACCTGAAACTGTATTTCAGTAGTCTCCCCATATATGTTTCCATCCCACAAACAAGCTCCATCTATAATTATTCTTCTACTTTCCATTGAGACGATGGCAGCATCACCACCGCGGACCACAGATGTCCAGTTGAAAGCACAGAGCACTATATCAGAGTAGTCTTTGCAGGCTCATCATGACCAGAGATGCACATTCTGGTCAGATGGATGATCACCAAATCCAATTCCCACAGCCAGCAGCCTATTACTCTGCCATGAGCCTTAGAAGCCAAAAGTAATTCTAGAGAGGAAACTGGGGCCCATTTCAACCCATCCCGGCAGCCCTCCCTGCCACACATACATACACACACACACACACACACACACACACACACACGCACGCACACACACACACACGCACGTGAGGTGACCACCTCCACATTTCCTAAGGACACCTAGCAGTGGTCAACACTGTGAAATCTGCTTAGATTGCAGTCTTGTTCTGGAACTAGGATGATCTGAGAACCACAAGGTGGTTAGCCCACAAGGGGTAGAGGTTTTCTATTTCTCATCACAAACGCGTTCCCATGTTTTTCTTTGAAAATATTTCAGTCTTCTATATACGCTGTAACTGTGAACTAGGTGACCAGCCAAGTACCTTTTTACTTGACAAACAGAATTGAATGATTCCTTTTATCCAACACCACCACATAACTATTTTGTAAAACTGCACCACATTACAATGGGGGGAGCTGAGTCTGACAGGACACCCCTCCTTTGCATTGTTTACCCTTCATTAGATAATCAAGACCACAGGTGCTTCATTAATGTAGCCAATAGATGTGGTTCTTACAAATGTGCAAACCTGATATCCACAAGGACTGAAGACCAAAGAAACCCTGAGCTATTTTCATGCTCAAAAGAAGTACTTCACACTAAAAAAAATGCACAATAAATTTTTTATTAAGCAAGTGATGCTTTCCGGAAATCAGCTCTTCTCACTTCCATTTATAAGTCCAATTTATCCTTTGGCTCTTACCTGGGCAGCTCTTGGGAGCATGCCTCTCAATGAAGGGTATAACCATAACTTACAAACATGTCTACACTGGTTTTGTTTGCAGTGCTTTGGGGCGGAGCCAGGGTCTCACACTGGACAGGTGCTCTACCATATGGCTACAGTCCAAGACAAGTAGAAATCATTTTAAGTCCACTTCTCGAAGCAAGCAAATAAAACATTCTCAAACATGACTTTAGACACCACTTCTCAATTTGGCAGCCCAGGCTTTGTCTACTTCAAGAAATGTTCGAAAGAGGCCACCCTGAAATAACAAAAATTCACCCAAAGTTCATGAGGAAACTTGGGGTCGTAGTTGGGTAGTAGGAGCCAGTGAAGTCCTGAGGATGTGTGCTATCAACATGGGCACGGTCAGGTCAAGGAGCCCAGTTCTCAGCCCCATGGGAGGGGAAACCCTTCCCCCCTGTGTAGGTGCTGATCGTGTGTGCAGAAAATGTCCACCATAGCTGTGTCTGCTCACCCCATAGTTACAGCCTGAGGCGGCTTTCCCACAGACTGTGTCTTCCATGATTACCTAAACTTGTGTCCTTGACTCAACTCTACGCCATCACCCTCTTCCTTATTCAGTTCTATATAATAAGCACATTGAGCTCCCAGAGACTGCGGCTTCTCCATCAGAGAGCGCAGACCACCCAGTCCCAGCTTTCTGGGTGTGTCTGACCTCTGTTTATTCACCCCAGTCAGGGTCCCGGAAGCCATGCAAGTGCTCGGCAGTTAGAAAACAACATCTGGATTTGATCCCCATCTCACTGCCACCTAATTGTGTGACTCTATCCCTGAATGCTTTGGGTTCTTCATCCATCCAATGGGTAATGTTCTCTGACTTTGTCCCGGATGCCATGATCTCTACTTTCTTTGACTGCACACACACCTAATGGTCGCATCTGGGAATCACTTTGTCAATACTAGGCACAGCTGTACAAATCTTATTCTCATGCTGTCTTATTTTCTGTTTGCTTTTTGAATGTATCTGTAGACTCAGAATTAACAGAACAAAAGTACGAGACAAGCAGTAGGCAAAGCAGAATTTGTCTGATATGTTTTCCCAGCATCAAGTATGATATAGGCATACGGTCACATGGTACAGAATACTTAATAATGGAAAAATAAAAGGAAAGGAAAATAACTATGTACATATTAAAAATTATGTTTCAAAATTATGTATAAAAGTATTACAATCTTAGTCATCATATGGTTAGCATCAAATAGTACTTTGGTTAGCAATAGGTTGTAAAATTATTTTGACTTATTTTCCTTCTCTGTGCTTTTCTGAACCTTCCCAAACTTATATATTTGATAAATTTAAAAGTCAGAAAAAAAATTTTGTTCCAAACATTTTTCCTAGAAAACGATATTCCTAATGAAGTTAAGTGAAAAGTCTGTGATTGAGGAAAACAGAGGTTACTTCAACACAAGCCCGGTAATGCCCCACAACAGTGGGTCTTGGGCGACTAGGTGGGAGGAACATCGCTGTGCTGTGGATTTGCTAGACAGCAAGGACTCGTATGTGCCTTGGACTGGACAGAGCAGGACCAAGAATCCATCACTGGTACCAGAACAGCACCTACTTTAAAACTTACAAATATGAAGTGGGACTTCCCATTCCCATAGTCAACTGCTGATATCTGAAACTGCAGTGAACAAGCCACGAGTTAAGGGCAAACGAGGCTTCCAGCTCACCCATCAGTGAGGCATTTCCCTCCTGTCTCCCCAAAACTGGGAGCAAAGCACTGGCCTCATCTTTGGGTACTTAGAGAAAGGGTCAGGTTTCATCATTGCCGTCACCCTGCACTCTAAACCTCTCTCAACAAGAAACACTCTAGTGAAGTGATATTGAAGAAAATTACTTCAGTGCTGTTCAACTGTTTAAAAACGCTTTTTACTGGCATAATTTTTGCCATAATAACTCTGGAATCAACTGGGTTTGCTGAGGCTTTCAACAGCATAAACTACAGAGGAAGAGTTGTAAATCAGAAACAGGCCAGGCACTGTTAAGGACTCAGCCAAGGGCTGGTCGTCTAAGGCCAAGAGCCCATAGAGCACAATTTCTAGGGCAAGGCACCAAATGGATTTCAAGGGAGGACTCCAGACTCGGAAGGATCTGAATGTGAACAATAAAGCGTGGTCAGTGTAGATCATTCTGCAAGACAGGGTATGTCCACAGAGCCTCCGCTTCCACAGCACCCAGGAGGTTTCAACAAAGCAAATCCCATACCCTACCTCCTCAAGGAGGCAAGGAATTTAACACACTCTAGGATGCGGATGACGACAGATCGAGCAACCAGTGCCACCAAGGGAGGACTGGAGAACAAAACCAAGTTCCGAAAATCACACAAGTCCCACCCAGCACTTGGTCCTCCAACAGCCCCACGTCAGAGGACACTGATTCACATCCACAGCGTTGCTTTCAACAGTCTCTTTCTGAATTGTCACAGCCGAGAACCAAGCTCGCCCAGTGTGGGGCCACAGCAGCCCAGGCTCTCTGCAGCCAGCTGGTGAATGAAATATGTCCCCTTCACTAGCTCATGGGCATTTAAGGTTCTGCACCGCTCTAAGGAGCTCCCTAACACAATTTACCCCAAGACGGGCAATAAATGGAAAATCTGGGATAAGACATGCTAGGAAGAGGAAAACTAAGGATTCACACCAAAGTGAGCAGCATAAGATGACAAGTGTCAACATGCACACAACACTTTAGAACGCGGATCTCCTCCACGCCGGTCTAACTTTACTTACAGGCGTGCTTTCAAACAACCAGACCTGTTTAAGAATAGAGGAGGTTCCTTGCTCAGAATCACCCTGTCCTCACCGCACAGCCAGCATGCCCTGCAGCCAGGCCTGATGCTGAAGTGTGCTCCACCTGCTCCCACCCGGGGCCTCCGTGTGGGAACTAAAGACTAACGCCAGAGGCGGCAGCAGGAAACTGGGGGCGTTGGCCGCGTGGTGGAAACGGGACCTACGCGTGCGAGCGAAAACCGCGACCCAGTCAAGTGGGGAACCCAGCAGCACTGCACCAGTCATGCAACAGTAAGCACAGAAAGTATAGAAGTGTGGTACGTTACCCAAAAGCCCCGCTAAAGACCGCATGTCCTTCTCCATCAGCATGTAAATCTCTTCCTCCGAGAAGCGGCCAATGCCGTGGCCATGCATCTCCCGCGTCACAATTCCTTTTGTTATGTGGCACACGACCCACCTGAGCAGGTTACTGAAGGGACCACCACCACTAAGAGACAGCATCTTCCGGGTCTCATTGAGATTGTCCACCCACTGGCAATAAGCTAACGTCCTGGAATTGTGTGGAAACAAGTTACTACTGGGCATCAGAGATGTGTAGCTCTGCAGTCACTTTCAAAAGCATAGTTCAGAATTTAGTACTTTCTGCACGAACCAAATCATCGGAGCGTCTAGCCTGAGTGGGGGGCAGGCAGCCCTGGTCGGGGGCTAGACTTACAAGCTTTCCGAGAAGTGATGGTGTCCTGTGTTCCTGTTCAATCAAACCGTCCCAGCCACCGCCCTCAGACTCCTCAGTCCTTCTCTTAGGTTGTCTTACAGAAGCCTTTAGCGAGGCTGGCTACAGGATGTACAGCAGGGGCGCGTCCAATGGGAAGCGAGCATCGTTCCCTCCGAGAGATTAAGGATGGCGCCACAGGCAGCTGCTCTGTGCTAGCCACCTCCTCCTCCTCTGCTTCTGTTTCCTACGTGGCATGTATTTTACATTTCATGATAAAAGGGGCTGGGTTATTTTTTAAGACATCTCTTTGCCTTTTGGACAGAGGTTAATAAGAAGGTCCACCTGTCTATATGTCTAAAATTATAAGTAAATATGTAAATTATTTGTTTGCCAGAAAAATCAACTCTCTCCCCCAGGCTGTTTCCAAGGACTTTAAATATTGACACAAGAAGCTGTGGAGTCCCTTTCCCGAGGGGTGGCACTCGTGGCAAACTCGCCAGTCCAGCGTTCCCACGCAACACATGCAGACAGTGAGGCTTGCCGTTAACTGTGCAGTCTCAAAAGTGTTTCTAGAGCTAACCCCGTTAGGAGGTATAGAGTGAAGGGGTTCTCTCTGAGAAGAGTGTAGCTGTGAGAGTATACACATGGAATATCTTAATTTCTCTTCATGATGAACGAGAAAAATGCAGCGACTGTTATCCCTACCCCCAGCATGGGCTGATAGGTAGTAATTGCCTCTTAGAAAACAGAGAGGTAGGAAATATCATTAGAAAAGACACAAACGGTGATGGTAAATCGTGGCTACAAAGAAATGTTGTTTTTATATCTCAATGGTATAGGGTTTGCCAGCAAGAGCCAGGCCCTAACATTCACCTCTAGCTCCAGAAAAAAATAAAAATAAAAAAGCCCTGAAATTTTAGCGTTTTGTGTAGTTATGCTCTATTGAGGTCCTCTCCACTAAAAAATGAAAAGAAATAGATTTATCTAAAGTTTTAATCATTCTTGAATTTTGACTAAAAATCCCTAATTTTTTAACGTGTACTTTATTTATTTATTTATTTTTGTTTCTTTCTTTTTTTTCTTCAAGACAGGGTTTCTCTGTGTAGCCTTGGCTGTCCTTGACTCTGTGAGTAGAGGGTGGCCTTGAGCTCACAGAGAGCCTCCTGCCTCTGCCTCCCTGAGTGCTGGAATTATAGGCATGTACCACTGCACCCAGCAAAAAGCCCAAATTTTCATGCACTCTCCACACTGCAACCATATTTAATTCTTCCCTATTATCTTCTAAACAGAGGATGTACAGTTCTTGTAGAACACTCTTTGTGTGTGTCTTTTTTGTAAGTCTCTTGAAGTACTGCAAAGTGAAGAAATTAATTTCATTGAAAATAGGAAAAAAGTACATCCCAGCAATATTTTCCCTTATATAGGCAGTGGATTTCGTGGGTCTTTTAACATAAACTATCTCACACCCACTCCACTGAATTCTGTGTACATGTGAGTACTACATACCTTCTTGAGCTCTCTTTTTCATAGCTGCAATAATCTAGACATGGGTTTCACATTCCGTTAGAACCATGAGCACTGTGATTCGATGTGTGAACCACAACAATGTGGTTCACAACTTTGATCATCTGGAAAGCCAGTAGTCTTAGGGAGAACCCTCATCCTAAACTGAGCATAAACAAGTAGAGCATCAGAGAGGAGGCACCTGGCACCTGAAGATGAGGAGCGTGGGACTTTAAGCTAGAAAGCTCACATAGAAAGAAAAGAAGTTGTGTGTCAGCCAGTTAGCTACTCGGCATGGCTGAAGGATGAGCAGGAAGAAGTTCAAGAGGCAGAAGACGCTGGCTGCCTGGACCTGCCAGGAGTTCAGGAGTATAGCTGGGCTCTAGACACATGTGGGGAAGTTGTTAAGACCTGAGGTAGAGGGGTGCCAAGGAGCAGATCACAGCAGGCCTGAGGCCAGGCTGAATCACTTTAATGCCCAAAGGAAAGGTTAAGTGCCAGAAAGTCTCAAGCAGATGGGAAACATAATCAGACGTGGGCAACGCTGGGAGGAAGGCTCGCAAGAAGAGCGGGTGAGCGAGATAAACAGAAACGACGTGCTGACTAGACCATGACAGAGAGGTGTCCCAGAAATACTGAGGCAGAGGAGTCCAGGAGGGGGCAGAGATGAGAGAACAGTGGATGCTCTCTCCCGGGCTAGTCACTGAGTGGATTTCATTACTCAGGACTGTATCACTCACAGGGGAATGGATTTGGAAAAGGAAAGATGGGTGACCCACCAACTGAAGATGTTCAGAAAGTAGAAAGAACTCAGGAGACAAGTTTAGGCGTCCCCTGGGGGCAAGGGCATGTTCATGAGCTTTAAAGCTATGAGGGGAAATGAGATTATCTACAGAAATCTCTAGAGTAAGGCAATGTTAGAAAAACCACAGAGGGCAAATTAGAAGATCAGGAAGTGAGGCTGGAAGGGGGCACTGAGAGAAGTGACATCATTTTCTGAGATGGAGGGGATGTGAGTGTCATAAAGGATGGAGGGCTGCAGAAAGGTTAAGCTTCCTACCTCGTCATGACCTCTATGTCCCCCCCCAGAGCGAGGAATGTGCAGAAGGTGAGGCCTTACCCGTGGGTGGAGTAGCAGGATGTGGGAGAGGCAGCTCCCTAAGCCACACAGTTCAGCAGCAGTGGCAGGAGGTCAAAGGTTCCCACCTCCGTAGCCCTTTGAACACAGGACATGGAAGAAGGAGAACTGTACTCATTCAGAACTCAGAAAGCTGCAAGGAGCCTTTACACTTGTCTCCCTCTGTTCCCCTTCCTGCTTTGTGTATATGTGTGTGTGTGTGTGTACACGTGTGTGCTTGCACTTGTGTGCCTGCATGCTTACATGTGTACAAGCATGTGTTCGCTATGTATACAAGTGCACGTGTCAAGAGGGAGCATGGCCACATGTAATGAATGTGAATGTGGAGCTACAGGTTCTTCAGGTCCTGCCCATAATTCTCTTCAGGCAGGGTCTCTGCTGGCCTAGAGCTTGCCCGGTGTGTCTAGGCTGGGGCTCATGCCGCCCCTGCATTTCTCTCTCCGGGATTACAAGTGTGTGCGCCACACCGAGCTTCTTTGTTTGCTTTCTGTTTTGTGGAGGGGCCAGTGCACTCCATGTGAGCATGTGCACCAGGAGACCAAGAGAGGGCGTGAGAGCCCTGGAGCTGCCCTCACATGGGGTTCTTCGTTACATGCTGCGCATGCTGGGAGCAGAGGGTGTGGGTCCTCTGGAAAGACAGCAAGCACGCTTAACCACTAAACATCTCTCCAGTCCCAAAAGTCAGCTCCTTGAAAGCATGGGTTACACAAGCGAAACGCAGCTCCTCACACCCGCAAGGCCTTGCAAGCACGTCAGTGACTGTCTCCGCACCTGTTGCTCTGCACCTGATTCCTTTGCTTCTCTTCTGTCCCCAATATCTGACCATATAGGGGCTACACAGCTCTTTAGAGAGCAAATCCAGCAAAGTGTCAAAGTTGTCAAAAGAAAAAATATGTGTGGATCGCTACTCTTATCTCAGCCATGAAAGGCAGAAGACATGTTTCCATGTCATTATAGACAAGGACACGCCTCTCACTGAGGATTCCAGGAATGGGGAGCGATTCCACCCAAACAATTGTCACCCAGGCTAAGTCAGCAACCTGCTAAATTCCCCAGCACCTCTTCGGTGAGGCTCCAAGCATCTGACATTGTGGCCTCTCTGAGAACTTGCCTTTAGCATACGGTGGCTGCTCTCCCTCTCACCTCTCCCATGTCCTGAAGGCTTTTATCTATTTTTCTTCTATTCTCCTACCTGCTTAATCTACAGTCATGAGCTGATCTAATTCACACCCAGGAGTTCAAATCAACTACCAAATCTATTCCTAACCCAGACCTCAGTCCTGAGGACCAGGAGCCCCCCATGGAAGAGCTTCAGGAAATGCAGACTACCTTTCCAGATTTGGATTCATTTTGCTTGCTTCACCTCACCCGGGCCATAATCCCAGGAGTCGTTCTTCTGTAATCCCAGATTTTCTTCCCGGCTCCTCCCAGGTGTGCACACAGGCCATGTGTCCCCAGGATGGCTGTACATGCAGCCCATTGCATTTGTAGATTACCACATCATATTGCCATGCCCTGGGCCCTTCCCATGGCCTGGCTTTTCCTAGGCACCATCTCTCAGTATATCTCCCGTGTACAGAAGGCCATGAACCTCTCCTCCCCCTTTACAGACTGAACATTCTTGTTGCCAAACGTCTTGTATTTAAACCAGTAATGGTGGTGTTAGGAAGCAGGGTCCTCAGCGTACTTAAGTCATGAGGACAGAGTCCTCAACACTGAGATTACTGCTCTTATAAAAAGGACCCTAGAGTTTCCATATCCTTTCTCTTTTATGACCTTACAAGAGGATGGTTATTTGTGGACCAGAAATAGGCCCTCACTAATCACCGAATCTGCCAAACCTCGGCCTCAGGATTACTAGTCTCCCTGACTGGTGAGATACAAACTTCTTCTAAACTGCCCAGACTGCTACTCAGTTACAGGAGCCTGAACAGACTGGGACGCTCCCCTGAACATCTTTCTTGGCTGCAAACATGTACAGACACTGCCATCTCTACCCGGACATCCTAGTCGTCCTCACTGTCAGCTTCTTTGCCTGTCATCCCAGTTGTCACTTGGCTCTATCATGCTACCACTTCCCCCGGGATCCTTGCCTTCATCTCGCAGGAGGTGCTTACCGGGTGCTTCCTGTCTTCACTCAGCTCCTCTGGCCTGAGAGGCACTGAAGGATGGGGGCGTGGTCTGAACTCTAGTTGTTATTGATGGAATGAAAAACAGCTTTGCACAGAGCCAATGCTGACTGTGTGGCGTTTCTAAGGAATATGATGTACTTAGGAAAACGGAGAGAAGGACCCAGGAAGGAGGATGAAGCAGCTGCCCCTCCTCTCATCAACAGTTCATGGCTCCTTTATCTTCACTGGAAAGAAGCCCAGTGCACAAGGAGTCATGAATTATTAAATGGAGTCAGCAGGAAAGGCCAATTGGGAAAGGAGACTGGGTAAGCAATTAAAGTAATTTATCATGTGAAAATCTGTTTCAGAAAGTTAAGATACTTCTTTTTCCTTATCACAACTAAGATGTCTAATCTCTCCTACAAAAATGGGGTCAAAGATTTAAAGGTTTAAAACTTGCACAAACACTTCGAAAGGAAACCTAGAAAACAGGCAAAAGGCCAAGCCTTGCTGCCCATGCCTGTAATCCACGCAACTGGGAAGCTGCAGCATAAGGATCATCAGTTTACATAACTCACTAGACCATATAACATGATCCTGTCTCAAGTGGACCAAAAATTCAGGTGCAGGGAGGGAGGAAAGAAATGGGGGAAAAACTGTTGATCCCCATTTAGTTTCCTTCCGGTTTGGTTTGATTTTGGTTTTAGTACTGAATCAAACCCTGTAGGGAAATGTTAATTCAGAACATGGCTGCTCTGGCAAGAGAGCACATCAAAGACCTTCTAGATCTGTGTGATCCAGCTCGATCTCTCTGTCCAGGAGATGGAGGCAAGCAAATCTGAGCTCAAGGCCAGCCTGGTATTGAGCAAATCTCAGGTAAAGAAAAACTTAGATCCAGGCATGGTGGCACACGCCTTTAATCCCAAACAATGAAGATAAAGTTAGTTTGTAGAAGGAAGCACCCTGGTTTGAAAATGATGCCTAATTAGGTGGCAGAAAAAGCGACGAATCAGAGTAAAATTTGACAGAATAGAATATGCCCAACTCACAAGAAGAGAGGGGAAAGCTACTTAAAGAGCAACATAGGGAATGACAAAGAGGCAGTTTTACTGGGACAGTAATAGAGACAGGTTGCAGAGAAAAAACACAGGTGAAGACAGAATGAGCCAGATAATGAGAAGAAGCCAGGAGAGTAGAGCAGATTGCTTGAGTTAGTTTGAGGCCAATCAGAGCAATTCAGAGGTTGAGAACAAAGCCAGATTGAATAAGTTAGCTGGGAGAGGAATGTGAGCCAAAACAGCTAAGTTGAAGCAGCCAGCCCAGAGCTCAGAAAGAACAAGAAAGGGTGAGCTTATTAGACAATAAGTCTCAGAAGCTGAAAATATTCCAGGCCTAGGTTAGATTGTACGGAGACTAGAAGCTCCCAGGACTAGGCCTAGGTTGGCAGACAGAGACAATAAGCCTCTTAGACAACAACTGAAACAGGTGAATAAAAGTTCTTTTTTACAAAACCCAATACCTGTGCCTGCTAAGCGGGCACTCAAACTCTGAGCTATAATCCCCAGTCCCTGATCCCCGATGTTTTGATAAAAATACTTTTCACCATAACCTAACATGAAGTCAGGCCCAAGGCATAAATGAACAATAATATGCAGACAGTTACAAACTGTTGGGTCTCAGAGTGTGGCCTTCCAAGTCATAAGAATGCCTTTCACTGCCAGGCATAGTAGCACACCTTTTAAGGCAGAGGCCAGTGGATCTCTCTGAGTTCCGAGCTACCAAGATTACAGAGTAAGACCCTATCTCAATTAAAAAAAAAAAAAATCTCTCTACATGGAGCTATGCCCTTGCTGTCTTTCATTTACATCCCATCTTAAAGGGGTAGCAACTTACGATATAATTCTTCAATTATCATCAACTTTCACCAACCTTCCAAACAGGAGCTCTCTCTACAGCTAAAACTGGATAGAAAGGGATGGAAGTGGAATGAATCTGTGGCATTGTAATCAGCCATCATGTTCAGGCTTTCACACATCATCTTGTAAGCCATCGAATGAAAGTCCCCCATCTCCCTCGGATACTAAAATTACATCAAAAGCCAAGCCCAGGCTAGAGATGGGCTTTAGTGCTGGGGTGCTTGTGCATTACCAGCATGCACAAGGCCCCTGGGGTCAAGTACCAGCACCAAAAAAAAAAAAAAACAAAACCAAAACAACAACAACAACAACAAAACCCTGAAGTTTAAAATGTATAATTTATGAGCAACCTAGAAGCAGCTTTGTGTGGAAAATGTTGAGGTTGCACTTACTCTATAGTTTTAGAGGACTCTTAAGGTTTTCACTGGTGGCCATAAGGGGGCAGTATGTATCACTGAAGAAGCAACAAGGTTATAAAAATCAATTTCCTTCTAGTAATTTGATTCCCTGTCTGAGAAATCCTCTTGCACCAGTTTCCAAGTATTGACTCTAACTTAAGCACTCAGTATAAAACAAAGGAGATAAGAAAGAAAAGCATTATTCATCTTCAATAATAGCTTTTATAATGCAAGTGGGATATAATTATATAGATTTCAAATGCAAGAAAAACCACTTTGTAGCTTAGTGTGCTTATTTGAATAGACCTAAAGCAGAGCTTCAAAAGGATGCCATGTTACATAATAATGCCAGCTTTCCATCACCTTTGCCTTGCAGAAAATTGTACCCAAACATTTTTATAGTTTCAGGCCAAAATAAAATATACAAAAAAAAAAAAAAAAAAAAAAAACCAACCCTCAGATTATCAAATAGCTGAGTTAGACCCTGGGGGTTTACTGCCTCGCCCCTCCCTCCTCGGTAAATTCAGGCACAACCTAAGAGCTCAAAGCTTGTTAACATGAAGAGAATCTCATAGAAAACTACCACACAGTGAGGTTAGCTCCCACGCAGGGTCCAGCTTCCATTCTGCTCTCTAGGCTTGGAGGAGCAGAAGGACAGGGGAAGGGACCAAGGAAAAAGTCCGGAGACTCAGTGCCTTAGACATTTCCCTGGGATGGTGGGAATGCACCACTGTCTGGTGGGTGTGGGAAACCTCTGCCCGAGGGAGGAGATGACACAGGGCAGTGGTTGGTTTTCCTTTTGCTATTAGAGATAAAGACGTACCTCAGAAGGCCTCCCACTTCTTCCTAATGGAAGGTGAATTAGAGAAGCAATGCTAACCGTAAAGAGGCCAGGCACCATCCAAGTACAGGAAGCCACTGGACGTTTAGGATCTTCCTCCTGCCCCTCTCACCACATCCACACCCTACCCTACGTCCCATATGAGCTGAGGGCTAGGGAAGAGAAGGCAGGAAAGTGTTGCCTGTGAGCGTCTATGGGGGTAAAGTTACAGAAATGCAGCTCTCCAGAGCAAAAACCCTTCCCTGTGAGAACTGAGTATTTTGTTGAATCCAAACATCTTAACCAGAATATATATATATATATTTTTTCTTTCTGAGCTGCTACAGAAATATAAGAGTTGTAGCCAAAATATCAGTAAAAACCCAAGTTCTGCAGCTTTCTAGAAAACTGGTATGTGGTGGCTCTCCGCGTTAGTATGTCAGGCAGCCCATCTCTCAAGCGAGGCATGGTAGAATGCTAGAAAAGACGGCTTGAGGGCAGTGGCCCAGGCAGGCGCCTCATTTCCCTCTGCCACTGCAGAGCTGAACCCTGGCAAATGGATGGGATGGGATCCTTTCCACAGCCTTTCCCAGAAGCCAGGTGAGTCAGATAGTCACCCATCTTAGGGCCCACTCTGACAAAGCGGAGACCTGGCATCTTCGTCAGGACTTCATGGGAAGGGCCCAGGTCCCTGCCAACGCTGGGCCTTCCCTCGCCCACACTGCCCTGTGTTCTCCCACAAGGCACTTCCTTGGGCAGCTCTCCCTCATCTCTGCAGTGAGATGGGGAGAGGAAGCGGGGTGATGTTCAGAGTAAAACAATCAAACACAGGAAGAGAAAGATAGAGGGTCACGTAAAATCCTGGAGATGGGAACGCCCAGGAAGAGGACAAATGGATGAAGCCACGAGCCAGTCAGTGCCACGAGGGGATGGCCTCAGTGGGCGGAACTAGTTAGAAGAAGTCCATGGATCTACACCTGACCATGCCAATAAAGTGGGGACACAAGTTTCTAATTAAGTATTTGGGACAAAGTTAAGTCTGCAAATATTTGGAAGAAACTTCCTGTCATCTTCAGGAGTATAGAGAATGGGATAGAAGTGCCAGAAAACAGCTGAAGAGGGAAAGCCCACAAGAGCAACAAGTGTGCAAAGCAAGACTAACCAGATGTGGCTAACTCTAACGGTGCTGCGGCAGCTTGGGACAATCAAGGCAAAACAGAACAACTGGTCAACCCAACTGCGTGCTGCTTCAAACTTGGGCTATGCACTAGGAAGGCAGCACTCAGGGCAGAATGCTAGCTAAGGAAAGGGGACGTAACCTCACAAGTGCGTCACTTCCTCCACTGAGGGATCCTGCCCCTACGTAGCCCTCCCTGCCTTCCTCTCTGTCTGATGCAGGTTTCAAAAAATGCTTTCTCAGTGTAATTCTGGTTGTCCTGAGACTGGCTCTGGAGACCATGCTGGCTCCAAACTCAGGGATCCCCCTGCCTCTGACCCCAGCACTGGGGCTGGGATTAAATGTGTGTGCCACCACTGCCCAGCATCTGATGCACTGTCATTCAGCAGTTTGTACTGATGAGCCCACAAACTAAAGTAACCCCCTCACTAAAATCCAGCAAATTGCAGCACACAGGCTGTGAAGATTTTTTTTTCCATATGGTTGGGAAAAGATCAAAGGAAGATTATGCTATCATAAATGAAATCCCAGTTTCAGTGTTCATGATAGCTTTACTGAAATGTAGTCTGCTTGTAAGCTGCCAAGCTTATTGGTACTGTTGAGTGATTGTGGCTGTAGTAGAGAAATACTTGTGAAGTCCTGGTCTAGATACTTTAAGAAATGTGAGTAAAACTTAACAGAAAACTTTTGAGAAGGTAAGTGAGGGTCAGAAAGCTGAAGGAGAACTTGGGCGGGCTGGGAGAGGACGGGACACACCGCAGGAACTCACCAGTAGAAGTGCTCTTCCACCATCTTGGTCACGGCTCTTGAGACAGCTCTTTCATGAGGGCCAAGGTTTTTGTTTAAGTTCACTCCAAGTTTCTCTTCCAGAAAGTCGATTATGAATTCTGTGCCAGACACTTTTTCATTATTATATTCAATCCAAGGCATTTTCCCTTGAGCAGAAAGTTTTCCACCAAAATAGTTCTAAATGGAATATTTTAGAAGAAAGAGAAGCAATGTATACATAAATTACTGATTAACAGAAACCAACATCCCAACTGTGAGTGCTTGTGCCCGTACCATTCACTCAAATGAATTCAGCACATTAACTCTTTAAGATGATTACTCTAGGGTGGGGAGGGGGCCTTTTACTGAACATCAAACTATTTGTTTCCATAGGATCTATCCTGGATTCAAATTCTATCTGGACCAGGGGAGGAAACAGACTCTGAGGCAAGGAGGGGGAGAGGAAAGGGGTAGTTTTGAAACGAACACGTCTAGCTACAATGTGTAATTTACTCCCAGATAGAAAAAAAAAAAAAAAAAAGGAAAAGCAAACCACAAAGAAGCTTGCACCAACTTAGTACCCGAAGAACTCACTTGAGATCCAATATGTTGCGTCTGAACAATGCTTCCCGCCCCACACTGCAAACAAGAGGCATCCCCTAAGTTATCGTTATGAGGCTTAAAAAGAAGAATACACAACAGGTTCAACCACAGTGTCTCCTAAAGGCTAGTCAGCAGGTTCCTGGGTTTCAGTCCAGACCTTTAATTTATAGTCCTAGGTGTGGTACCCAGAATCTGTTCAAACAAGCTAGGTTTTGATCTATAAGCATGTTAGACACTGACAGTGACTCAGAAGATCTTGGTCCAGAAAGGAGGTGGACAGACAAGTCACACAATTTTCGGTTAAAATTACAGTGACATTTATTCTCCAGGGTGCAAAAAGTAAAGACCTGGACCACATGAAGGGTGGGATTCTGGAGCCGCCCATGTCTTCAATCCCTTTTCTCAATAAATGTAGACATTTAAACCTCAAAGTTGATTGTTAAAACTGTGTCCACTGTCTTGCAGACTATACAGCCTAAATTAATCTGATTATCACAAACTCTTCCTTACACCTCATACAAATAGATATGCAGATACTGTTGGATAAAGGCAAATATTGGCCCCTCTGAGAAAACTGGTACTCACAAACACGGTGCCTTACGTTAAACATACACCCTCTTTTCCCTTTTTAAAAATGTACTTATTATTGTGTGTGTGTGTATTTGCCTGCAATGTCTGTATGTCTGTATTGCATGCAAGCTGGCGCCATCAGAAGCCAAAAGAGGACATTTGATCCCCTGGAACTGGAATTACAGGAAATTGTGAGCCATCACAGGGGTGCTGGGAACCAAACCAGGATCCTCTGGAAGAGCAGCCTTCTCTTAACTAAAGAGCCATCTCTCCAGCCCCTACAACTTTCTTCTAATCAAGCCATTTCACCCCTAAGTATTTACCCAAGAGTCAAAAAGCATACAGCCATGCAAAGACATATAATGAGAAATCTGGGCTGGAGAGATGGCTCTGTGGTTAAGATCATGCACTGTTCTTCCAGAGGACCTGAGTTTGGATCTCACTGACCATATCATATTGCTCTGTGCACATACATATAAACAGAAATAAAATAAATAGTTTAAAAGTTCATAAAAGTTTTTCACTTCTCAGAAACAAGAGAAATGTCATTCAGAGGTAAATTAATAAACAAGCCTACAAATATGCAATAGGTTTTCACCCCAGGAAAAACAAGAGAATGGACCACTTAACACAACATGGAGAAACTGAAAAGTACTTCGGTGAGTAAAAATAGGCAGATTAAAAGGGACTACACAGGGCTGAAGACTATCTCAGTCAGTAAACGGCTCACTTGGCAAGCGTGGGAACCTGAACTCAAGGCCCAGTATCCACCTTAAAAGCCAGGCTTGAAACAGGCACCTGTCATCTCAGCACTGGGGGCATGGTGACAGGCAGAACACTGGGGCTTACCGGCCAGCCAGCCTAGCCAAAATGAAAGCTCTGTGGTCGTTTGAGAGGCTTATGTGTTTAAAAGCTTGATCCCCAGTTAGGAGAACTATTTGAGAAAGATTAGAAGGCGTGGCCTTGTTGGAGGAGAGTGTCATGGGGGGGGCTTTGAGGTTTCCAAAGGCTGCTAGGCCCAGTCTCTTCCCCCCCCCCCTCGGCCGGCTGCCTAGGCATTGGCATATAAAACTCTCAGCTACTGTTTCAATACCATGTTTTCCTGCTTCCTGCCATGATGATCAAAGACACTACCCCTCACAGACCACATGCAAGCCCCCAATTAAACGCTCTCTTTACAAGAGCTGCCTTTGTCACGGTGTCCCTTCACAGCAGACGAGTAACTAAGACAAGCTCCCAGACTAGTAAGTGCTGTGTCTCAAGCATTAAAGATAGAGACCAATAAGACAGGGAGAAAAATACCCAGATCAATGTATAGTTCCCACATGCCACACACAAACAAACACACACGTGCTGGACATGGGGGTGGACGCCTTTAATCCCAACACTGAAGAGGCAGAAGCAGACAGATCTCTGAGTTTGAGTCCAGCCTTGGCTACAATAGTGAGTTCAAGGCTAGCACAGACACAAAAGTACACTGTAAATTCTTTCTTTCTTTCTCTCTTTTTTTCTTTCTCTCTTTCTTTCTCTCTCTTCTTTCTTCTCTCTTCTTTCTCTCTTTCTTTTAACAAACTCCGGGAAATGTAAACTAACCTCCAGCAACAGAAGGCACACCCATGACTGTTAAGGACAACAAAGGAGGTAGGAAACAAAATCTAAGAATGTCAAAGAAGCACGTGAAAATTTTAGGAAAAAAAAAAAAATGGATCCTTTCTGTGTGTTTTGTTTTGAAACAGTCTTATATAATCCAGGCTAGCCTTGAATTCACCCCATAGTTAAGGCTGGCCTTGAACTCTTGATTATCCTGCTTACAGCCCTAAGTACTAAGATTACAGGTAAGCACCACCACATCTGGCTGATACTTTCAATGTGACCATTGTTTCATAGGTACTTACCTGGTTTTAAAAAAAGTTATCAAAATTTACATCGGAAAGTTATACAACTTGCTGCATGTCAATTTTAGCTACACAAAGTTGTGGGGGTTTTATTTTGTGTGAGAAGTCAGTTATTAGATAGAATTTGGAATGCATCAAGCCTGAGTGCCTTTAAATGTTTCTCTAGACTAGAGATCAGCGGAGTCTTCCTATAGAGAGTCGGGCAGTCAATATCTCAGGTCCTTAGTCTCTACCAGCAGCTCCGCCTTGCAGCAGAAGGGGAAGAGCAGGCATGGGCCACGACAAGGGAATGAGCTTGGCTGCCCCCTACAAAGAGTCAGGGCGCTGAGATCTGAACTTCACGTATGACGAGCTTTTTAGAACGCTTTTCCCTCAACTACTTAAAAAGGTACAAATGTTTCTTCTTTCACAGGCCTGATGTGGCAACCCCTGCTGCAGAGACTAGGAGCTATCCACCCTCTCTGCTACAGAATCCCAAACTGAAATGAAGGCAGCTTTCGGACCAAGCCCTACATAAGGATACAGCTTTTTGCAAAGGTGTATTAAAACAGAAAACCCCAGAAGAGCACAGCCAACTCACCCTATTAATCCTGAACCTTCAAAATTTTCAGAAGTAAAACAATACTGGGTTTTTTTTTTCGGGGAGAGGTAGTGTTGGGGGAGTGCAACTGAGATTAAGACTCAGATGTTGGAGAGGACCAGGATGTCATCTGGACATGACAGGACCAATGCACTCACAAATGATCCCAGCTGTGGCTGCCTGAGCAGGCCCTGTACAAGATAAGCCAGTCAATGACAGCATGGTTGGGGGAGGGGCTCACGTGAGGAGCTAGGATGGGGTGGCTGTTAGGAGATTCCTGTCAGCATGTGTTCCCTGGGAAGTTTACTATGCTCCAGCGAGTGACCCAATGCCCATGAGTAAATGCAGCCCCACAAATTGGATTCAGTGGGTTATTTAAAAAAATTAAAAAAGAAAAAAGACATAGGATTGAAGGGTGTGGAAACGTAGACATAAAAGAAGTTAGATGAAAGTGCGCGCGGGGGCGAGGGGGAACATGATCCAAATACATTGTGTGCATGTCTGAAATTCTCCAAGAATTAATGAAAAAATGAACTTTATTAAAAACCATTCACGTGTGGTCAGGAGGAGTAGCACACGCCTGTAATCCCAGTCCTCAGGGAGGCTAAGGCAGATCTTTGTGAGTTTGAGCCTAGCCTAGTCTACAAATCGAGTTCTAAAACAGCCAAGGCTACACAGAAAAACCATGTCTTGAAAAACCACACACAAACACATACACACACACACACACACACACACACACGAATACAAAGAACAACATTTAGATACTGCTGGTGTGAATATAAATTAGTGTAGCTAATATGCAGAATGAAGGTTTCTCAGAAAGAGCTGCCAGCTGGATCACTTCCAGAGAGACAGCTGAAGGGATCTAATCAACAGTTGTATGTTTGTGCAGTGCAGTACGATTCCAAAGAGACAAGTCAAGAAACCCGTCTAGGAGTCTGACAACAGGTGACTGACTAAAACATATACTTTATTATATACACAGTAGAGTTTTACTTAGCCATAAAGAAAAAAAGAAATTATATCAGTGAAAAATGGATTGAACTGGAAATCACTCTAGTAAATGAAACACCAGTCTCTGAAAAACCAAGTTCACCTTGTTTTTCATATGCGAAAACCTAGACTTAAATTTATACATATGCGTGCATCTGTGTGTGCCTTGAAAGAGGGGAAGAAGTCTGAGCCACAGTGCTGGGGAAAGAGAGAGTAATGGAGCCAGGTGACTTGAATACTGGAGGGGACTATTTGGGGGGAAGAACTGGGCCAGCAAGCGAGCGGGGGAGCAGTGGAGGACAGGGTCAAATTAGACAAAGCATGATGACGCATCCGTACGAGACTGTTCTGCTCACAACCAAGAAGAGCACTAACTAAGACAACAAGCCCAAGCAAACCCTACTGTTTTTAAGCCATGCGTCCTTGTGGGCCAGACTTTCCGAAACTGCAGACATCAAACAAAATACTGAGTGTAAAAGCTGATATGAGAATACAGCATTTACCCAATAAGCTGGAAATAAAACAGACTTATAAAATGCAAAAAAGTTACTTTTTTCATTAAATGTTTCTATTTCTTTTAATTTTTTTTTTTTTTTTTTTTTTTTTTTTTTTTTTTTTTTACCGTTCTAAGAAATGTTATTTATGTGAATGTGTATTGGGCTTGCTATCTGTCTCTAAAGGTTTAAAAGGTACAATTATGTTTCCTAGAGGAAAGAAAACGCTATAACCAAATCCACTGCTTTTTATGTTAACTTTAAAAATTAGTGAAAAGACAAATGGCACATTAGAACTCAAAAAAGGTTAAACAGAACCAGAGGGGCTGGTGGATGGCTCAGCAACTGAAGGTGCCTGCCTCCGAGCCTGACAGCTTCAGTTCTAACCCAGACTGTCCTTTCATCCACATGTGTGTGTCACGGTACACAGATGCTCTATTCCCATGTGTGCACACACACGGTAAATGAATGAAAACCACAAGGGACATATATATAAAGAGCAACAATGTAGTAAGATAAGCAAGGACC
Organism: Rhombomys opimus; assembly: GCA_010120015.1. Classification (NCBI taxonomy): domain Eukaryota; kingdom Metazoa; phylum Chordata; class Mammalia; order Rodentia; family Muridae; genus Rhombomys; species Rhombomys opimus. The sequence continues at coordinate 1,909,980 of REGO01000192.1, forward strand.
ATGCATGAACTGGACGCAGGCCCCTATGAAGATGTAGCAGATGGGCAGCTTCAGGTGGGTCCTCTAGTAAGTGGGGACTGCATGGGACACGGACTTCATGCCAGCAGTTTTATCATTTTCCCTTGGCGGGGCTGCCTTGAGAGGCCACGGGGGAAGAAGCCACACATTCAGTCCTGACGTAACTCGATGAGCTGGGGTGGGTGGGAAAGGGAGCCCGCCTTTGCTGAGGAAAAAGGGAGAGGGGACGGGAGAGAAAAAGGGAGAGAAGGTGGAACTGGGAGAGGAGGGGCTGCAAACATGTAAAGTGAATAAAATAAATAAACGAGAAAAAATAATAAAATAAAATTTTAAAAAGATAAAATTAATTCTAAAAAATTCAGAGGGAGAAAAAAAAAAAGAATGAGTTTACTGTGAATTTCTCAGTAGCTACCAGCACTCTAGAGGCAAAGGCAGGAGAACCACATTCAGGGACTGAGTAGCTACTCAGTACAACAGACTTCACAGCCAGCCTAGTCTACACAGCAAGTTCCAGGCCAAATGGACTATAAAGTAAAACTGTCTCCAAAAACCGCTGCCAAGAACAGAATTCTCAGTAACAACATCAGTGGAAAAAAGACATTGGAGCAATAGTTTTAAAACACTAAAAGAAACAAATTTTAAAAAGAAATTTACCAAATGTGAAGGTTGGGGAATGGGGAACTATTTCAGAAATGCCAAGCCACTGAAGACTTACCAGGAAAATATTCATCAGCAAATTACCCCACATGACTGGAAAGATGGCTTGGAGGTTAAGAGCACTGGCTGATCTTCCAGAAGACCTGGGTTCAATTCCCAGCATCCACATGACAGTTCACAACTGTGCTGCACCACCCTCATACAGACATACACGCAGGCAAAACACCAACGCATACAAAATTAACAATAAATAAATTCATAAAGAAAAATAATGACTCAAAACTAGGTGTTCTGGAGCTCACCTTTAATATCTACATTCAAAAGGCACAGAGGCAGGCAGATCTCTGAGATTTCAAGGCCAGCCTGGTTTATACAGCAAGTTGTGGGCCATCTAGGGCTACATAGTATGGCCCTGTCTCAAGAAAGAAAGGAAGGGAAGGAGGGAAGGAGGGGCGAGGAAATCACTCAAATTAAAAAAAAAATGTAGAAATGTGGAAAATACAACTAGCCAAATAAAGGTAAATGGATTAGTCAAAAGGTAATGGATTAAGATAATTTTTATATAAATTTACCAAATAAGAAACTGTAAGAATGCTATTTCCAGGATGCAAAGCTACTAAGATATCAGATCCAATACAAGTAATGCACTACTTGTATAAAAATGTCTAAAAGACATAAACAGGATGAAGAAAGATATCCCAAGGAACCTCACTACATGTCAAGTTCAATTTTAAAAAATCACAAGGGACACTGATTGGCACTGCACTTAGAAAACTAAAACATTTCAAATATGATCTGTAGTATATGTACCTAACAATAGAACCTCAAATACATGAATGGTATCAAAGTGATAATACAATAGAACAGCAAAAAGAGACCAATCAATGAGGATTTGGATGCTTACCCCTTTCAGAAACTAGCATAGGCAAACCATTTTAAAAGAGCAAAAATGCAGCTCTAAATAACCCATTAAAAATCTTCAAACAAGTAAACATATAAATAGTCCCATAGCGATAAGATTTAATTATTTATTTTCCACTACCTTAAAAATAAATAACTAGCTGGTGGTGGCACACACCTTTGAGCCCAGTACTCCAGAGGCAGATGCAGGATCTCTGTGAGTTCAAGGCCAGCCTAGTCTACAGATCAAATTCCAGGACAGCCATGGCTTCACAGAGAAACCCTGCCTTAAACAAAACCCACACACTTGGATAAAGTCCTAGTAGACTGAAGGAATTGATATCACAGAAACTATTTTCTCTGACCATAATATCAAAAACAATCTTATCATATATTTGAGGTTATTTTATTAGGTACATATATTACAGAAGATCACATTTAAAACACGACAGCTAGAACTTGTTTAAAGGAAAAAATTTTAAGCTGCATATTGCAATGACAACAACAAACAGGCATGTCTGGCAGCTTTAGCATTACTGAGAGAAAAACAGGCATCTTCAAATCCATTCTTTCGTTTATTCTTTTTGTGGAATAGTGTTTATTTCTAATTTTAAATTGGGGGAAATTGGCCCACATTCTAAACTTCAGTAATTTAGTTTTAATTAAGATTTTGTCATATTTCCTTTCTTCACGGGGTGGAAATACTGGCAAGCTACTTATTACATTTGTGTGTGTGTATGTATGCATATAGGTATGTGTGCCTCTTTTTCCTTGATTTTCTTCTTATAAATAGTTTTGTTTATTTGTCAGTCTTTTGCCTGCATGTATATCTGTGTGCCACAAGCTTGCCTTGGTGTCTGAAGTCAGAAAAGGACATGGGATTTCCTGTAACAGGCGTTAGTTACACATGTTCATGAACCATCAGGTAGGTGCTAGGAACCGAAAACAGGATCCTCTGCATGAATCCCAAATGCTCTTAGCCATTGAGCCATCTCTCCAGCATCCTTTGGTTGCTTCTTTAATGCTGAAATGAAAAGGTACTCCCTGGAAAGCCACTTGAGCAAACCATGGAAATTTAAACTATATTCAAAGGCCAGAGCTATTGTTAGGTGGTGGAGCCCTTGTCTGACAGACAAGAGGCGCTGGCTTCCACCCGATGCCAACTGTGCCCTGTGACCCCACATTCATGGAGGAAAAAATGAGAAACAAAAACCTGAAAGAAAAAAACCAACGGACCCTGGAATGGAGTACCTCTCTTACCAAGGACCGGGCGTTGATACCTTCACACCCCGCCTACTAACAACCACTCCTGTGGCATTGACTACTCCCCTCGCTATGTGATAGTGAAGTCATGAGAATAAAACATATTTTCAAACAAGTACCTGATAGGGTAGGTCAGCCATTCTCAGGTAAGTTTCCATTTTCAAACAGAAAGGCGACAAGCTGGGAACACCATTGTTAGCTCTTGCAAATTGATGTAAAATAATAGCATCTTTGGAGTCAAGCTCTTGCTGTTTCCTGTCGAAACCGAAACAGAAATAAAAATAGCCTGCACGTTAGTTTTCTGCTGGCTTGTTCACAAGAGGACCCTGTCGGGTTGTAGTCCTCCATGAACAAGCGTGGGGCTGTGACAGGCCTTACCTCAACCAGGGTTTAGACGAGACGCACAGGGGCACACAGGACACTACAGACTCTGAAATGACTGCAACCCCGTGGCCTGGGAAGACACTACCTTGCTTCCGTTACCTGCGGCCTCCATAGGCGAGAGGGGTATCTTGTGCTTCCTACGTGTTCCACCTGACTCTGTGCATTTCGTGGATATTATTTCATTAATCTTCAAAACGACCTTATGAACTAGATGCACCACCTGTGTGTTTTGTGGGCGCGGTAGGTGCACCGCCTGCGTGTTTTGTGGGCGCGGTAGGTGCACCGCCTGCGTGTCTTGTGGACGCGGTAGGTGCACCGCCTGCGTGTTTTGTGGACGCGGTAGGTGCACCGCCTGCATGTTTTGTGGACGCGGACACTAGAAGGCACTTCAGGCTCTCAATCCCAGCTCTCCTGATACCAAAGGGTCACAAGTTCATGGTCTGCCTGGGCCACAGAGAATCCCGGGTACGAGAAAGGCACACTGCTGCTACACTGCAGAACCTGGGTTTGGCCCACACGCCTGCATTGGACAACACTGAAACAGCTCGGTCTCAATAGGAAGGGGAGATAACTGAATGAGTGTGCTGTGCCATGGCCCACATCTACAGAGAATCTAATACTGAACGTTCTGGTTCTTTTTTTTTCTATATTGATAATCACAAGAATTAAGTAAAGTGGTATCCATAAATATTTAGTAAGCTATCAAGCGCTGAGAGTCGAGAGGAACCTATTCTCACATAACAAAACACGGTCTTGTTCACTAAGTCTCACCCGCCCTGGCTTCTACACCCCTCAGAGACCCCGTACAGTTGGCGTCTTTTCATCTGCCTAGCACTCCCAGCCAGACAAGCTCCACTCCAAGCCTTGGCCTCTCTAAGCCTCTGCCTCCTTCTCCAAACCTCAGTTTAGTTCTGCACCTGCTTGTGGCCAAGCAGGACCTGTCACCATCACCACATGGTGCTGCCTAGCTTCCGCATTTCCCCTCCGCACAAGAGCTCAGTCAGTTTAGAGAACCCAGAATGACTCATTCTGAAACTGCAAGCCAAGAGTTAAAACATTTGCCATAAAACAGAGATTTCCCTTCATATGAAATGTGTGGGAGGTCAGATATTAAAACCCAGGTATGTCTGTAGACAATACAAACTCTACACTTCACAACTGACTTTGCGCAAAAAAAAAATTCACATCACAAAGTGGTGTTTTCATATAAATTAGAGAGGCAAAAGTTTAAGAAGTGAAAGGAGATAAATATGAAATCTCCTGCCCTACTGGCCAGAAGAATCAAATGTAAAGGCTAATTTAGGCCTCATCAGAGTCAGAATGGATGCTACTCATGTGCCAACATGTGCCAGGGACTTTACAGACACGGCCCATATTAACTTCCTTCATTCCAATAATAGCGCTCTACAGCGGCCCTTGCTGGAGTTCAGGCTTGGGACAACATACTAATATTTTAGAGCAGACAGGAAGCCTTAAAGTCTGAAGTAACTTGCACAAGAAATAGCGATTTAAGACCAAGTCTGTCGGGACAAGCCTGGCAGCAGAAGAGCTGGGGCTACTCAGAAGGCAAGAAAACTGCAAGTTCAAGGTCTGCCTAGGCAGCTAGATCATGTCAAAAAAAAAAAAAAAAAAAAAGCCAAAAGGGGGAGTGAAGTGAAGATATAGCTCTTTGGTAGGGCATTTGGCTTCCATGGATGAAGTACTGGGATCAATTCCTAGTACAAATGAAAAAAAAGATATATGCAGGTATTCTATATCTATGTATATATACAGATATATTAATATATACATTAAAATAACCTCAGATCCCAAGAGTCCAAGAAAAGAAAATTGGCAATTCCTCAGGTAGTTTTAACACAGCCAGTGTGACTCAAATAGCTAGTAATGGTTAATCTTTATTGAATGCCCATAGGACAAATGCTGTCCTAAGTAGTTTACATATGCTATTGTATTAAATCAACTGGATAAGGGAGGCTACTATTATCATTTCCATCCAAGGTGCATGGTTTGCTAAAGGCTCAATCAAATTTGAAGCCAGAAAATTTGGCTCCATAGGCCTTCTTCTACATGTCAGAACCCTCTCCCCAGTTTAGGGTCACAGGATCTGATGAGTTCCTTCCTATGCAACTTATTGTGTTAAAAAAACAAAACAAAACAAAACAAAAAAAAACCAAACAAACAAAAACCAAAAAAACGCCCTTAGAGTGAGACTTGAATAAGAGAACAGCTGCAGAGGCCAGCTGGCTCACCTAATAGGACACTAACTAGCTCCTGTCCCTGCTCTACAGACATCAGCGATGGTCAGGCCTCTGTGACAGGCAATGAAGCCAGTCAGGGAGATCGAATGGGAACCCTTCCGATGGAGAGCACAAAGTGCAAATGAAGTCACTGCTTAATCATTCTGTTTACAAGCAGATTTCCAGATAAATTTAATAAATTTAATATAGATGCCAAGCCATCACCACACTGGGGAAAACAAAGGACTGAGTCAATGATTATTTAAAACTATAACAGTAGAAAAAAATACAAATACCCCAACTAATATCCCAGATAAGTACCCACGCTTGACCCTAAAAATACCTGTATTGGTTATAGTCATTAATTAGACTTCTTGAGTAACCTGATAACTTTCTTTTCCCATGAGACAAAAGCAGAGATTAAGGTTAATCTGGCCAGCAGAAATTCCAGGCAGGGTCGGCAGAGTTGACAGTTGCCAATGAACTCAGACAGTGGGACCATTTTATGCTATATTTCCCTCCCACTCATTTCAGAATTTGATTTAGGTTTTTGTTTGTTTATTTTGTTTCTGCTAAACTATACAGACAGTAGAAGCTCAGATTTAACAGCAAGTAGAAGTTTCCCTCTCTTGTACCCTCTGAACCCCGTCTTCAGTGCTCCTGTCTACTCCCCATATCTCAAGAAGCTGGCAGAAAGTTACATCTTCCCAGGAAATGCCCCAGTTCTCCTCATTTCTCCTTTCTCCCCCAACAAAACACCCCAAAGTGAGCGTTTTCTCACAAGCCCTCAGTTTCCACATTGGAACCTCAGTATTTTAGCCCTGTTACTGCATGATCTTCAGCAGACTACTTAACCTGTTCTACTAAGTAGTGGTAATTGTTCAAGACACGTGCAATCACACACATGGAGGGCCTCTAAGTTCCCGGAAATCTGGCAGCCTGCTTTTCAGTTTCTATTACAATGGGGTTTGCAGATTCATTGGTCAAGAAAAAGAAGTAAACAAACAGGGTCTTAAAACACCTTGATCCAAGTTAAGTAACCAGAGCTGGGGCTTGTGGTCACCTCAAGGGGGAAGGAGCTAGCCTGGGCAGACGGTCCGGAGCTTCCAGGGCGTGGTGAGTTCCCAAGGCCCTGTTTCGGCAAGGTCACATTTTGGGTTCGGCCATATGAAGCCTTCCCTCTCCACAAGCTAGGGAAAGGCTGGGGAGGCACATGCAGCAGGAACAGTCCTCACAGGCTGAAGCACGGCCGAGAAACAACAGGCTACTGTCTGACATGCTGCTCAGGGGTGGGAGTTCTCCACACAGACCGAATCCGACCCGAAACAGAGTTCTCAGGCTGGCACAAATGGGGAGTCATCTTGGAGACGTTTCACTTTAAAAACTTTTGTATTTGGCTCACCTAGATTCAAGACACTGAGCTAAATGAGATGTAGCAAACTTAAAATAAACTTCTCAGTCTCCCATTGTGGCTAATAATATGAAAGCCAACACATTTTCTCAGACCTAATTGATTTCTTACCTCTCAGAACCAACAAAGTGTGACTTCCATAGTGCTATCACAGTGTCCTCCTGGGGTTCCTGCAAGCCCATTAGAGGTCACCAGCCACTTTATAACCTCTAGAACCATGCCCGTCCTTCACCTACCCCTAGAAAATGTGGTGTGAACGCATCCTTGCCCCTTCAGAAAATACTGGCCAGAACAGAAATTCTAAGCTACTGAAAACTGCTCTGCCTCCAATCATCTCCAGTGACTGGGGCCCCAAATGCAGGGAAATTTTAACCATTTACTGACATATTCGTCAGCCAACGACTGTCTCGGTACCGTGTGATATCACCTACGGAGCGAAGGACCTATGGGACTAGCAGTACCAGCAGCAGGAGCCTGCATTTATCGTCAAGCCAGCCCTGTGCACACTCTGCGGCAGGCAGCCATGAAATTTGTTTACAGCCCTGGGAGACTCCCTGTTAGGTCAAGTACCCATGTGCTAGCGCTGGCCTCAGATCTCCTACCGCTCACACAACAACGGCATTGAAACCCAGAGGTGCTCACAGTTCCCTACCAGACAAGCAGGCAAGCAGGGTAAGGCTGCATCAACACTGAACAGGGCTACACTTAGCCAAGCATCTCTGACAGTGACTGGAGGTTCCGAGCTTCTGCAGCTGCAGCCCCTTAAAGAACAGTAAGGGAGAACTAACCTTTTAAGTAAAGATGAGGTTAGCAGTCAATATCCCAGCATTATTACCCATAACCAACTGGGCGTTTATAAACGTGTACCTTGGTATTTCTACAGGGCTTCATTCTATTGTTGCAAATGCTTTGGTTGGGTCCTGTCGGCGTTAGCAGACTGTTTTGATCCACAGCACCAGTGACTCACAGCGCTTTGCTTTCAGCATCGAAATGATGGAAGGCAAATGCTTTCCCCTCCCAGTTTAAATCTCCCATCAACTCTAAACGGCCCCTCACGGGTGGCCAGGGGACCATGAGTCGCCTTAGGGGGGAGAAGATCAGAGAGGTCTCCTGGACCTTTGGGCTGCGGGACCGAGGGGCTGGCCCCGACCCCCCTTGGCGCCAGCCCGCTCGGGCTAGGTGCCCCTGTGGGCGCCCGCGCGCGGGGCCCTCTCTCCGGCTCACCTAATGACCAAGAGTTCGTGGAGCAGATACGCAGCCGCGGCCAGCAAAGCTCCCCCGGTCAAATACAGGGTTTTCTTCCACCAGGGATCCGAGCCCAGCCCTGCCATGATCCCACCGTAATCCTGCAAAGGGAAAGCGATGATGTCCCCATAAAAGGAGAAGGGCTCCTCGGACCCGGCCCACCAGCCGAAGAAGGAGACGCTCTGGTTCCAGCTCAGGTCCACCACGCACGGCCTGGACGAGGCAAAGCCAACCCCCCAGTGCATGCTGCGCGGCTGGCTCGGGGCGCCCCTCCCAGGGCCCGCGCCGCCCGCATGGGAAGGGGCCGGCGCCCGGGCGGGCTCAGCGGCGCGCGGGGGGCGCGGGCGGCGGCGGCGGCGGCGGCAGGGCGAGCGGCGCGCCGGGCTGGCGGGGGCCCGGGGCCCAGCGAGGCAGCGGCGGCCGCCGGCCTCCCCGGCCGAGGCCTCTCGCAGCCGCTCTTTGTGTCGACGCGTGGACAGGGCCACGTGATGTCATTGCTCCCCTGGGCCGGGCAGCAGAGGCGGGATAAAGTCACCTACCCCGCGCCCTGCCCCCGCCCCGCCGCTCCCGCGGCGCGCGGCCTCCGCTCGGCCGCAGCTGCGGGGCTCCGGGAGGCGGCGCGGGAGGCTGGGACGGCGGCTGGGCCGAGCTCCGAAGCCGCCGCCCTCGGGTCCGCCCGCTCCCGCAGGCGCCTTGCGGAGGCGCGGACTCACCTGCCCCGGGCCGCCAGCGTCCGGCGAGGGCGGATTAAGGTCGGGGTGTCCGGCTGCTAGCCTTGCTTTATGGCGCTCTGGGCAGCACGGACACCTAGGTCCGGGCAGGGTGCTGACGAAGAGATGTCCGTTTTGACAAATAACAGCAGAAAGTACCCTAGGTGAGAAATCTTCCTCTGACCGCTTGTCTTTCACCCTTGGAGACTGTTATCAAGGAGAGCACTGAGCATGTTTTATGGGTCTCCCTCCCTTTGGCTGCAGAAAAATTTGTAAAATAAGCAACCGTGTATTCAGTGGTTTCCCCACCCTGGGTAACCCTGAAGAGCTTGATAAGGGATTAAATTTAGGGTCGTATGCATGGTAGGCAAGAGCTCAACCAACAAGCTACATTCCCAGTCCCTTAAAATCTTTTTTTGGTGCTATGACTCGGATACGAACCGAGGTTGCTGCTGTCCCTTAAATTCTTAAGTGCAGAGAACAAGAGCATATTTTGGAGAAGCTTGTGATTTGCACACAAATCCTAACCAGAGCATGGGCAGTTTTAGTTTAGAGGAAATAAAACAAAGACATTAAAGATATAAGATTCTTCACCATTAAAATGCAAGTATGCCTATAAGAACGCATTCGTCCCCCAAGACAGCAGAGCCTTGGGTGTTGATGAGAGGGGCTCCCATCCTGGGCTTCACCCTCTTGGAATATACAGGTAGTCCGCCATGCTAGTCAACCCAGTGCAGTCACAGAGGAGGTCATCAGAATGACATCCTGCACCAGGGACCAAGAAGCTGCACGAGGCCTTGTGTACAGGAAAGCAAACGTGAGTCGATATTGATAAATCTTATATCCAGAAAACAAGTTAGAAATGAGAGAAATTTTAATATGACCATCCCACAGAGGCACTTACTGCAATTCATTTCCACAACTTTCTCTGCTGTCCATTGCGGCTTCTCAAAGTATCAGAAACTTGTTGAGTATTACCTAATCTTTGACTCAATATGGTTTAAATGTTCAGAGATAATCTACAGTGAACATCTTTAAGAAGCAAGTAGAGGTCAATAAAATCCCACAAGAGAAACCAAAACAACGTCTTAATCTAATGCAGGTTACAGTTTAGCATGACACGGAAGACAAAAGATTATTATCACTATAGCCAAATATGACGAAAGGAGACAGTAGCCTTTGAAAAGCCAACACACCTAAAAACCAAGCACACTTTCAGGAAACAAGGAAAGCATCCATAACCATTAAGGCAAGAGCTACAAAGCCTTTAGCCAGCTTTTCATCCAAGGTCAACCTAAATCTGACTTAGAAAAGCATCTCCACAAAGGAGCGCAATCCAGCTACAAGGAGAAAGCACCCTGAGGCTCCAGGCTGAATTCAGCAGAAGCTGAACAGCCCAGCTTGGGGTCACACACCTTTGATCTAGGGAGGCAGAAGCAGGCCGATCTCTGAGTTTGAAGCCAGCCTGACCTACAGACTGAGTTCCAGAACAGCCAGGGTTACACAGAGAAACCCAATACAGGTTACACAGTTTAACCAAGAGCTGGGGAGATTGCTGCTTTGACTTCTTCTTCCTTCTTCTTCTCCTTCTCTTCCTCCTCCTCCTCCTGCTTCTTCATTTTGTTGAGACAGGTTTTACTCTGTGTAGCCTTGGTTGTCCTGGACTCACTTTGTAGACCAAGCTGCCCTCAAACTCACAGAGATCCACCTGCCTCTGCCTCCCTGAGTGCTGGGACTCCAGGTGTGTGCCACCCAGCCTGGCTTAAAGAGTGGCTTCTTAAAGCCCAGTGAATACTCAGGTCCCAGATTTGACCAGCAGTAGCTGTGCAGTCCCATCCCTTATCTGAAGGCAGAAGGCTCAGAAGCTAAGGCTGAGCTATAGCACCTCTCCTAGGCTTCACTAGTCACTGAGATGGTATGAAGGTTCCAGGGTCAGAGCCAGCACCATCACTCCATCCCTACCATCATCACAACCAATTTTGTTAGTTTTGTTATTTCCTCCTGGTCAAAAGAATGGACTATACCTCTGGCCCTGGGTGGAAAGAGGGCACTCTAATCTTTCTCTGAAGAATAGAACATTTCATACTATTTTCTTCTCCCTTAAGTGTTAATTCATTGAGCTGGAGAGATGGCTCAGATGGTAGGAGCACTGTCTGTTCTTCCAGAGATCCTGAGTTCAATTCCCAGCAACCACATGCTAGCTCACAACCATCTATACTGTAATCTGATGTCCTCTTTTGGCATCCAGGCATACATGCAGATAGAGCCCTCATACATAAAATAATAAATAAAATCTTAAAAAAAAAAAGTTAATTTATCTGGACCTGTTGATCACTTGGCTGAGAGACCACCCCCCCCAGGAAGGCTGATGTTAGCATCAATAAAATTTTCCTGGAGTCCAAATGACTGTTCTTAAGTTCTCCTGTGAGTAAAACCAAGAACCTGAAGAGGGATTCTTAATTTCCCCTATAATAGTATTAAAATTGCACTTCGTTGAGAACTGGTGAAGTATTTTTCTTTTTCAAAATTAACTTTACTTGAGGTGTTGAAAAGGTCGGGAACTAATTAACTGAACACTTGCCTATGTAATATTGCGCTACGTAATTTTTCAAAACAAGCTTTCTTAGACACACGTTTTTCCTGCCCAAGGGAGTCTCACACAGTGGCCTGTGGACTGTCCAGTCTCCAGCCTCGTCCTCCATACCTTGCACGGTTGCTAGTGTGCTGTCTGCAGTGGAGAAGGAGCACTGGGGCCACAATCTGAGCTGTGTCTAAGCTGAGCGACTGCAGAACCTCAGTGGCCTATACTGACGTGGCCACTCTTCCATGACAGCCGGCCAAGAGAAAATCACACAAGTTCCCCAAACTTTCAAGTACTGTATATAACCAGAGTGGTAGCATTTGCATGTAGTGCCTGCACTCAGGCTGAGGCAGGAGGATTTCCAGTTCAAGGTCAGCCTGAACTATCTGTTTCAAAAACTAAACAGCTCTTATCACTTGTGATACAACCAGGAGGACCAGATAAACTAGCGATTAGGTCACGCCAGTGCTTCTCAAACACTTTTGTGAACATGAATTATGGGAAAGCCTGTTGAAATCTAAATTCTGGCTGTGTTTTGAGGAACCAAGCATTCTACATTTCTAATACATTTCCAGGGGATACCAGATGACTGTGTGAGTGACAGGTCCCTATAGCTCCAGCTCAAAAGGAATTAAGAACTCTGACCACTAATGGCACTCCTTGGCACAGGGTTCCTCCAAAAGCCCACCTGGCCACACTGTTTTTGAGAAAGGTTGGCCATTACAGACAGATAAAGGGATTGGGCAGGAAGAGCATCAGAGATTTTAAAAATGTACCAAGACTCTATCAGAACAATTAGGGCAGAGAGTGAGGCTTACATGGAAGCTGGGGAAGAAGTCTTGGGGAGGAGAAAACATGAGGAGGGGCTAAGAGAAAGGGAAAGCAGATGCTAGATAAGTTGTCTTGCCTCTACTTCCCTGCCAGAGCAGTTAAATATCTGGCAAATTCTCCACAAGGAGGTCATCAAAACAAAAAAATCTGGGCCCAGGGGGCCTGCAAAGACTGATGAATCAGGCTTGGAACATGCATAGAGAGGACCTAGACCTAGGCCCCCTGCTCAGATGTGGCCCATGGCTGCTCAGTCTCCATGTGGGCTCCTGAGTAAAGGGAGGAGGGGCTGTCTCTGGCATGAACTCAGTTGCCTGCTCTTTGATCACCTACAGGCCACAAAGGAAGAGGACTTAGGCAGTCCTGATGAGATTTCATAGGCTAATGTCAGATGGCAGGGGAGGAGGACCTCCTCTATCAGTGGACCAAGGGACAGGGCATAGGGAGGAAGAGGGAGGCAGGGTGGCTCCAGGTGGAGATGAGGGAGGGGCTACAATCCAGAAACAAAATGAATAAATTGTAAAAAATTAAAATTTAGAAAAAGCTGGCAAATTTCTCAGGTATAATCAAGTGAGCAAGATAAACATTTCATTTACATTTGAAACTTTTTCATGATGCAACTTGAGATTTAAGGCCTTACTGCTGTAACAAGTAGATATGATTTGGTGGTTTGGCTCATTTTATTTTTATTTATGTATTTATTATTTGGAGTTTTTTGTTTTTTGTTTTCGACACAAGGGTTTTTCTGTGTAGTTCTGGCTGTCCTAGACTCACTTTATAGACCAGGCTGACCTTGAACTCACAGTGATCTGTCTGCCTCTACTTCCCAAGTGCTGGGATTAAAGGCTTGTGCCACCACGATGGGCTGCTTTTTTGCTCATTTTAAATAATTAAATGTTTTATGCTATTTTGTTAAAATGTCTATGTATTATTCAGCAATAAAATAATTTATTTGATAGTGTTCTTCTGAGTTTTATTGTAAGGATTCAAGATTTTTGTTGTTGTTTTACCAAATAGTTACATCAACTTGACACAAGCTACAGTCATCTGAGAGGAGGGAGGCTCAATTAAGGTAGTGTTCCCATTGGGTCCAGCTGCAGGCCAGCCTGTGGGGCATTTTCTTAATTAATGATCTGAGGGCGAGGGCCCAGCCCAGTGTGGGTTGTGCTGTGTCTGGGCTGGTGGTCCTAAGTTCTGTAAGAAAGCAGGAGGCTGAGAAAGCCATGTGGAATGAACAACTAAGCCGCACCCCTCTATGGCCTCTGCATCAGCTCCTGTCTCCAGGTTCCCGTCCTGTCTGAGTTCCTGCCCTTTGTTTGGCGTCTGTTCCTGTTTGTCTTCCTTTGATGATGAACGATCATGTTCATCATGTAGAAGTATAAGTTAAACCTTTTCTTCCCCAAGTTGCTTTTGGTCATGGTGTTTCATCACAGCAACAGTACCGTAAGACAATTTGTGTAGAAGAAATCTAATATTGCCCTACTTGCCTGGGAGAGGTGATTTTTTTTTTTTTTTTCATTCCAGGGATTGAACCTATGGCCTTGCATGTGATGGAAAAATATGCTATTGCTGAGCTATATCCTCCTGGCCTTTATTTTCTATTTTGAGACAAGCCTCACTAAGTTGCTCAGGTGGCCCTTGAACTTTCCATCTTCCCACCTGAGTCTTAAAGTAAGTGGGATTACACGCCTGTACCACCAGATCCAGCAGTGAACATTATGTCTAGAACCCACTTGTCACCGTGAAAGTGGCTTTATCTATGTGTTTTTTGATCCACTAGCCTGCAGAATTTTGTAAATCATTAAGCAGCTCTCAGAAATCATGTCTTACAAGGCTAGCTTAGTATTAAGAAGGAAAATAGGGAACTAATAACCAAGCTCAGGTGAGTGAGAGGAGTTGAAAATCCTTCATTAGAAGGATAGGGACATTTTGAATTCAGCAGTGTATTAGTTTGCTGGTATGGAGGAAAAAACTGACATCACATTTAGATGAGCAGAGCAAGAAATAAAGGAATATCCAGGTAACCAGAAGGGCCAACAGAAGTAGGAGTTGAGTCAGATAAAAATGGGAGAGACAGGGAGTCAAGGAATGAGTAGTTCAAGAACATGCAAAGAGGGATCAATAGAGTCATATGTTCCCAGAAACTCAAATAAAGTGAATTCAGCCAGCAGAGTAGATACTACTGACCTTAGTGGGTATATTACTCCTTTTCAAATTTTTTTTTCATTGCTATAGCAAAATACCTCAGCCATGTTAATTCAATAAAGAAAACTACCCCACATTTTGGGGGAGACCAGAGTCTCCCCAAAAAATCAGCATAGTGATGACTGTGGCAAGGACTCCAGGGCAAATGGCAGGGTGTAGTTAGGAGAAAGATCACATCTTGATAGAGGAGGCTATAAGGAGACTCAGTCAGGCTGTAGTTACAACCAGCTCTTAGTAACTCACTCCAGGACACCTGAGCTGACCTAAGAACCTCATACCAGCCATGCCTCTAAAAGGTTCCATACCACCATGGTCTTGAGGACAAAATACAGACCACAGCATCGAGTGAGCACAATCAAGTACTCAAGAGGCTGGAGCTTGATAAGCAGCTCTCTCTCTCTCTGTCCTCTTTCTCTCCTTCCTCCCTCTTCCTCTCTTAAGATTTCTGTACGTAGCCCTGGCTTTCTTGGAACTAGATCTGTAGTCCAGGTTGGCCTCTAGCTCAGGTATCTGTCTGTCTCTGCTTCCCAGGTGCTGGGATTAAAGGCATGTGCTACCATACAAGCTTGGGTAAGTGGTACTCTCATAGTTATGAAAGTGTCTGCTTCATCATCTATACCCTTATTCCCAGAATGTTCTTAAATATTAGAAAAACTGAGTAGGCAGGGTTTCCTTATAGTTTAAAAGCCTTGCTTCTCTAGACACCTAAGATCTCAACAATATGGCCACCTAAACAAGACTGGAACAATAGCAACGCCAGTTGATCTGCCAGTGTGGGTGGAAGAGAAATTTTACAGGGCCCGGCCCCTAGATGAAGAGCCACAGGCCATCAAGGACCACTGAGGGAAGAATAATTAGTCTTACCCAGGGCTCTTATTGACTGTCCAATATAAAGTGGTCAGCCCTAAAAACATATGCATATGAGTCACAATGAACTCACAGGTTGTATTTGCTGTTTGCGCAAAGGGTATACTGTGTGACAGCTTTACTTGCAAATGTTCATTGCAGTGAGTCATTGGTCTGGCTGGAGGGCTCTGGCTTCCCCTACACCATCAATGCTGGATCCTCGCAGGGACTCCTCTTGGATATCTTGTTGTTGCCCTGGGTCATGGAGATATTGCAGCTTTGGATCTTCAGTACTGGCCCCTTCATGCACTTCAGAAACTCATAGAAGGGGTAGATACTGAAGTGGACCAACTCAAAGCCCTGGATCTGGGCCTGGGTGGTAGTTGAGTTGGTCAGTCCACCAGTTCTGCACCTGCATGACCAGGTCCAGCTCTCCGACTTTGCCCAGGTGAGGGGCAGGGCCAGCTCTCCGACTTTGCCCAGATGAGGGGCAGGGACAGCTCTACCTTGCTGCCCAGGTGAGGGGCAGGGCCAGCTCTCCGACTTTGCCCAGGTGAGGGGCAGGGACAGCTCTACCTTGCTGCCCAGGTGAGGTTTAGGTTGCGCTCTTGAATGATGCTGCTGGTGATAGGCAGGAACAGATCTCCTGCAGAACTCCAACAAGGGATGGGGTTTTTATTATTGTTAAACACACATACAAGTAAATATATAAATACAACCTGTGAGTCCAGGACAGCCAAGGCTACACAGAGAAACCCTGTCTCTAAAAACAAAAAAATAAAACAAACAAAACAATCATGGGGTCTCAGGGAAAGCTCTGAGTTCAGAACTATTTTGTGCATGCTCATCAATCAACAAAACAACAAAACTTCTATGGCCCATGATGCCACATGAGGGCACATTGGTATCTGATCTGTGCTGTGGCTCGAATCTGTGTTGATGTCCTTTGTTCATGGAGCCACCAGGCGCCATGTTGATGTTCATGGTCCATGTTGCCACAGGTAACCATGCTGATGTCTATGATCCATGCTTCGGCCTAAAGCTGTTGGTGTCCTTGGTCTTTGCTGCCACCAGAAACCATGTGAAAGTCCGTGCTGCTGCTGGTTGTTATGGACAGGGAAGCTTCTTTTATGGTGGTATTGATGACTGCAGGCTCATAATTGAGAGAGACAGTGAAGTCTTCTGTGTCAACCTCTACCCCCCACAAAAGAAACAGAGTCCTTAAAAACTGTGATAAAGGGCCTGTGTGGTAGTATATAATCCCAGCCCTTGGGAGACCAGGGCAGGCAGATCTCTGTGAGTTTGAGGCCAGCCTGGTCTACAAAGAGAGTTCCAGAACATCCAGGGCTAGACACAGAGAAACCCTGTCTTAAAAAAAAAAAAACAACAAATAGTAATAATGATGATGATGATGATGATAAAAAATTGTGATGAAGATGCTGAAGTGCAGCTCTTTCTAGCTGCCTTCTGGTGGGGGAAGGAGGGCTCAGTTATCCTGAAGGGGCTAGCCAGTGGGAGTTTGACTATGCTCCAGTGAGTATATGGATCTCTGAGTTCATGGACCCCCTGTTTTACAGAGCAAGTTACACGATAGCCATGCTTAGGCAGTGAAGGAAGCCACTGAAAACAGAAACTGATGAAAATGTATTTGAATGTGTTCAAGCCCCAGCCAGCAGTAGAACTTGGAAGCTTTGATCATGTGATCTAGCTTTACAGTCAAGGAGAGAAGAAACAGGCAATGGAATCTCTATCCATGGTAAAGCAAAGCTGCTGAGACCAGGCATGTGTCAGGGATGTCCCTGCACGGAGTCCTAGAGTGGCCATTGTGTGAAGCTGTGGAGGCAAAGCCTGGATTAACTTGGAGTCTCCAAGATGCTGGAGACGTAGGAGCAGTGGGACACCTGCTGAGGAGAGCTGCTGACACGGAGGAGAGAGAGCTGCTGACACGGAGGAGAGAGAGCTGCTGACACGGAGGAGAGAGAGCTGCTGACACGGAGGAGAGAG